>JADRCH010000183.1:909757-1041625 GCA_019843965.1 Rhynchomys soricoides | reverse complement strand
AACACAGGAACATGACCTTGAGTAGGTCTTCTGTCTGATTTCTGCCTGCTCCACAAGGTAAAGGTCAGCTCAACTCAGCCCAGGCTCAGCAGAGAGAGGCACCAAGAAGAAGAGGGACTCTCCCTCCTATTGCTCCAGTCCTCCTTTCCCCTCCCACATTCTATTCCAGAATAGTTAAGAAGGGAAAGCTGGGAACTAGGAGAAAGGACTGTGCCAGGCTCACACACCAGCCGAAGGGCTTGCAGGGAAGGCGGATGAGGCTATACCTGTAGGGAGACTTACAATGTGCCAGGTAGGGTGATTCAGGCTCAACTCCAGCTCTAGCCCTACCCAAACCCTGATGCTGGTGCTGCCCTGTGGCACCCTCCCCCCAAGGTGAGCTCAAGGAGACCAGCAGGGTGCTCGCCTGTGCTACACAGACCTATAGTGGCAGGATGTTACTGGAGACAATTTCAGGAATGAAGGGAAGAAGCCAAGGGTACTACCCAACCCCATCAGCTTCCTTTGGGGTGCTGTCTCTGCAGAATGGTGCAGCCTTCTTGGCCAAGGCTCTGCTGATTCCTCATGTGCACTCTGCCTGTGGGGACCAGAGCTGAGCTGGTAGGAAAGGGTAAGGAAGGCTGGGAGTAAGGAAGAAATGGGCAGAGTGGGGTCTCTGGGGCTGGCATGCCTGGAAAGAATACCCATTCTTCCTACCTCTAATATATTCCTAGCCTCTATAGGGCAAGATGAAGGCATGGAATGTCCCTGTTTGGACTTTTTCAGTCCCGTCCCCTCTGTCTTTATCAGGCACAGTGTTACTAAGCTCAACATCTGGAGTCCTGGTGCTCAATATCTGGAGGCCTGGCATTTTTTTCCAGAGTACAGTTTCTTCTCCAGGCTCTCAAAAGACATGGGTTATCTCTTCCACCTAATTTCCCAAGGCTGGGAACTACTTTCTGGATACCTAGACAAAATCCCCTCATGTTGTTCCTTGTGCTAACTTGAGTAGTCCTCGGAGATGCTAGCTGGCCAGGTAGGGTAGAACATGAGTGTCCTTGGTTGAAATCAGGTAGAAAATAGGCCACCAGATGAACTGAACAGTACCCACTTTCATTATAGCTGAACACCTGGTTTACGGAAAAATTCTTTTTATTCAAAACTGAAAAGGAAGAAAATTTGGCATGGTGGTACACAGCTGTTAACCCTGGTGCTTCAACCTTAAGCAGGGCTGTAGGGAATTGGAGGCTGGTCTGGGCTACTTAGAAAGAACCTTATCAAAAATATAACAGCAAATCTGGAGATGGGAAAATCCAGCCACACACGTTTTAGGCACTGATACAAAACAACGGCCATGTTGCTGCATCCTGAGAAGAGTCCACCATGAAAACAACGTCCAAAGGAAGCAGAAGGCATTTTTTAGAATAGTCTTCAATTTTGCATTGACTTCTTTTTTTTTTTTTTTTTTTTTTTTTGAGACAGGGTTTCTCTGTATAGCCCTGGCTGTCCTGGAACTCACTCTGTAGACCAGGCTGGCCTCGAACTCAGAAATCTGCCTGCCTTGGCCTCCCAAGTGCTGGGATTAAAGGCATGTGCCACCACTGCCCAGCTTTGACTTGTCTTTTTAATTGGCTCATCTTTTCTCTGTCCCCTCCTTTCCATTCCCAGAATTCCAGATGAATCTTGTAAGTCTTCACTCCCCTCAGGTGACTGCCCTAGGGGTAGACTTTCTGGGTGCTATTGCAGATAAATATTTAACCTCACAAAATTCCTCAGCACTGTTTGTGAAAGGGGCCTACCATTTTTGGTCTCTGATCAGAACTGTACCAGAGTTCCAGGTTTTCTGCATCTTTGCCAGCACATGATATTATCAGTTTTAGTTTCTTTTTATAACCTTGGAGTCCTAGTAGGTTTGGAGCAGTCTACTACAGTGATTTTACAAAGTATCCCCTTAAAAACAAAAGATAAATGATGAAGTGGTAAGACTCCTCCAACTTGATTTTGAGGGTGGTCACATGACTAGCTCTGGTCAGTGGTTTTGAGGCCTCAGTGACCACATGAGTTTTGAGCCTCAGCTTTCTTGTTAGAATGTTTCTTCTTGCCTGTCAGTGACCTCTGACCTCTGACCTCTGTCATGAAACTATACAGCACTGTCTCAGAAAGAGACTTGGAGCCACTCCAAATAACGCATAAGCCCACAACCTGAGGAAAAAGCACCCCAGGCAATCTTCACACCGTGAGCCTCAGACTCAAACTGACTGTGCTTCTCATGATGTTCTGGGCTGTTCGTTACACAGCTTTCCTGCAGCAGCAGTTAACTAATACACCAGACAGCTCATAACTTTCAAAATGGTATTTTAATGAGTTTAATGGATAAGATTTTTTTATACTCAATAAACAGAATTTAAAATGAGAGAAAGTCAGCGTCAAATAGGAGATTTAGATTAAAAAGGCCAGCAACAATAAAGCAGGGGGCTAGGTAATATTGTAATAATACATCTTCATTTTAAGCCTATAAGGATCAGAAAGATAACATAGTACAGAAATATGAAATTAGTGATGTAGAGGTTAGACCTTAAAAGTTGCCCCAGAGTACCAAATAAAAAGATATTAAAAAAAACAAAAACAGGTAAAGCACTTGCCAAGCGAGTGTTAGGACCCGAGTTTGGATCCCTAACCCTTCATAAAGCAGAACACAGTACTGCATTCCTGGAATCCTGGGCTCCTCCCTAAAGAAGGAAGCTGGAGACTCTCAAGCCAGCTATCCTGGCATATACAGCTTTATGTCTCACGCAAGATGAAAGAAAGGCAAACACTGGCACTTGGGGGTTTTCTTTTCACCCCCACATGCAGGCTGAGGCACACTCACACACAGAACACACACACACACACACACACTCACACTCACACACACACGGAGACAGATTAAAAATACAAAAGAAAAACAGCAGAGACATGGGGAATAAGGCTGACAGATGGCTGAGATTCATCTGCAAATAATTAGTACTTCTAAGGCACATCCAAAGATCAAACCAGAGCAACAATCAAAGATAGAATAGAAGAAATGTGTCATGTATTAAAAACAATAGCTCCCAGGGATGGAGAGTTGGCCCCATGCTTAAGAAACTTGCTGCGGTGGTAGAGTCCGAGTTCTGTTCCCAGAACCTGTATCTGACAGCCGGCAACCACCTGTAGCCCCAGCTCCGGGGGGATCCAATGCCCTCCTCTACCCGCCTTAGGCACCCGCCCTCACACACGCACAGTTACACATAGTTTTAAAATAAAAATAAATCTTTAAAGAAGACAGATCCACAGTTGGAAACGAACCACTAAATAGCAGACAAAAAATGCTGAAAACTATAGTATTTAGGTTTAAATATATCCCAGTTTTCTTTTCTTCTTTTGGGTGCTGGAGATCAAACTCCGGCCCTCACACATGCTAAGCACAAGTCCCCCATTGAGCCATTAAAGCTACATCCTTGCTTCCAACTTTAATTTTTAAAAATATTTTTGTTATTTGGGTGTGCGCTTTCTCCCTTCCTCCTAACCCCCTCTCTGTCTCTCTCTGTCTCTCTCTCTCCTCCCCCCCCCCCCCGTGTGTGTGTGTGTGTGTGTGTGTGTGTGTGTGTGTGCATGTGTGTGTGTGTGCATACCTGAGGAGGTCAGAGGAGTCCTTTAGAACTGGAATTACAGCATTTGTGAGATACCTGGTAATCAAATTCAGGTCTTTGCAAGTAGCTACTGAGCTATCCCTCCAGCACCACAACCATCCCCACTTAAATTTTTAATAGAAAAAAACGCGGTTATTTCAAAGAAACTGTCTCATAGAGCAGCCACCGATGGAGGGTCACTGATCACTTGCTGGGTGGCAGTCTGCTCTGAAAGAGAATGTGATCAGTAACATTGTGATTGTAGCCCTGTCCCCCACTGTGAGGTAGCTCGCTCATTTCCTTGTCAGTTAAATGCTGAAATGATAATATTTTGAATATGTTGAATCTAATCAAATATGTTGATTTCATCTGTTTCCTGTCCCCTCCCTTCTTTTTTCTTTAACTGTGGGCACAAGAGCATTTTAGATTAGTTATGTGGCCTACGTTGTGTGTTTAGCAGAAAGCGATGCTCTGCAAAGGGCTTGGCAAACCAGGAGTCAGAGATCAAATCAGCTCACCACCTGCTTCGTAAACAAACCTCCGCTGGGACACTGCCACACTCATTCTCGGGAACAAATATTGCCTGTAGCTCTGGTCACATGTTGATGGCAGAATGGACAAGCTGCAGTGGAGGCCAATGTTGGGAAAGGCAGGAAATGTGTGTCACCTAGTTGGTCACAGAGTGTGCCAGCCTCTGCCCAGAGCCACAAACACTGAAAGACAAAGTGAAGATTGTAAGCTGGGTTTGAGATTAAAATGTCCTATAACATCACAACAGTCAGAGTCTTGGTTACAGGATTTTATGGTTGGGCCAGGGGTGGGGTGTCGTGGGGTTTTATTTCTTTTTCTCCCTTCCTTCCTTCTTTTCTTTTGGTAGAAATGGGCACTAAACCTAGGACCTTGACACTAGTTTATCCCCATGGGTTTACCTCTGATGCCCAGGATGGTCTTGAATTCGCTCTCTAACTAAAGCAACCTGTGACCATCCTGCTTCAACTTCCCAAGTGACTGGGGTTACAAGCCTGTGTCAGGAAACCCAGCAGCTAAAGTCAAAGCCTAACATAACTGGAAAGCCCCAAGCTTGTGCAAAATGGCCAACTCCCTTTACCAGCAGGGCTTCTTCTTCTCTGACCTTGGCTGGGGAGGTTGAAACCCCCATACCCTCTACCTGCAGAACGCCACATAGCCTTGTTCAGATTACAGGTTCAGCTTTTCCCCCTGTAAGAGCCCATTCAGCAAGCACCTGAGATTCCTGAAATGACTCCCCATGCTAATGAGGCATCTCAATACCTCAGCCTTCAGCCAATGACCTTTGCCCCCCCCCCCCCAGATATTCCTAACCCCTTCCCCAAAACTCTATAACCCTTGATTCGCCCCAATTAAAGTTGGTCTGTCTCCCTGAAGCTGATCCTGGAGATAACTCTTCTATTTCTATCATTCTCACATTAGCTGACCAAAACCCTGTTTGTGGACTCTGCTCCCTTTGTCCTGGCAGACTGGTGACCAATGAACCTGGGGGGGGGGGGAGGAGACGGGCAAGAGTGCACCATTCATGCTTGCTCAAACGAATGAAGAGATGTCCTTCATTCTTCCTTTCCTTCTAACTGTCCGTATTGATGAAAGACTGGTGTGGATGAGATCTAAGGGAAGCTGACACTTTCATCCACATCTATAGCGTGGGAATGCCCCTGCCCTCCTGCATGGCGATTAGCATCCCAGCTCTAGTTCACAGGTAGGCTCTAGGTCCAGACATGTGTGGGGAAATTCAATACTTTTACTGTTACTCATTCTAATTGAAATGTGTAGTTTTCCTTGGTTAGGAATGTGGGTGTGGACTTAGGTTAGACCCAGGTCTGCATCAGACCTATTTAAAACCTAATAAGACATACATCAATCTAGGCATAGGAGACTTAATAAGATTTTCAATCACTTCGCAGATGTGATTAAATCGAAAGTACTGAGATGGAAAGGTGATTCTGGATGATCGCAGTGGCCCAGTGTGATCACAATGGCCTTCCAGAAGGAGGAAGGACAGTCAGAGTCTGAGAAGAAGCCATGATGATGGAGGCAGAGGCCCAGGTAAAGAGGAGCCATGAGCCATGGAGTGCCAGCAGGCCCTGGCAAGTGGGAGAAACAGGAAAGACCCTCCCCTAGGGATCCCACAGACACGTTGGCATTACTCTTTCCATGCTGGCTTTGACTTCTAACCCCTCAAACCTAAGTTTGTGGTCCTCTGTTACAGCAGTGCTTTGTCAGGATAAATAAATAAATAAATAAATACACCTTGTCCCCAGTCAAGTCTCACCTCAGTTATTACAGGGATCTCAAAACATTGCTTCTGGTCACCCTCAGACTTTCAGTTAATAGTAGACAGGCAGCTAGCTATTAATAGTATGTGTATTAATGACTGTTGGTCTATAGCGCCATATCAGATTTTTAATGATCTCATCATTAAACAATTCACTTTGCAGTCCTATGTCTTTTTTACATTGTGGGGTGGGGGCAGTGTCAGAGAACAGCTCTGTAGGATTGGTTCTCTCCTTCCTTCCATCTTTACATGAGCTCTGGGAGCGGAGCTCAGTTGCCAGGTTAGGTGTCATCCCTATGTGCTTTATCTCATGTACTTGAACTCAAGGAGTCCACGAGCTTCGCTGGACTGGGGCTCAGCTTGGTGGCACAAATACCATAAGAATCCACGATGTGGTGAGGCCCCTGGTTTATTTGATTGTTCCTCTACAGAAAGCTAATAAAGAATTTTACAGCTATCTTATCACCCCAGGATAAAAGTAACATCATTACATTGGCTTCTTCCAGATCATGAAAGGTGTACTTGGAGGATAAATGCCAAGCTGGGTCAGAGGGCATGTGTATTATTTATTTTCATGGATTCTGCCCCAAAGCCTTTGATAACACCTGTGCTGTGTGAGCAAGCCCCTTCTCCTCTCCCCCACCCATCTGCCACTTGATATCCCCTGACCTAACAAGGGAAAATTATCTCATTGTCAGCTAACTCCTTACAGCCTTGGTTGTTAGAAGGTTTTAAATTTATTTCTTGGGGCTGGAGAGATGGCTCAGCAGCTAAGAGAATGTACAGTCCTTGGAGAGGGCCTGAATTTGAGTCTCAGCACCCAAGTCAAGTGACTCACAGCTACGTGTAACTCTGGCCCCAGAGAGGGTGGCTCTTACAAGCACTTGCACTGGTGTGTACATTCACACACACACAGACAGAGAGAGAGAGAGAGAGAGAGAGAGAGAGAGAGAAATATGCATACATGCCATTAAAAATCACAAAATTAATTAATTAATTTTAAAAATGTATTACCTCATTTTTTTCTTCAATTTTTAATGACAGAAACAAAAAGCATACTTACTTAAAATAGAAGCTTCTGGAAGAACCGTTTGCTCTTGCCATTCTTGTACTGCCCCCCAAAACTTGACCTCGGCCTCTGTCTGGCCTTGCGTTTAGGAGCTGGGCCTCTAATGAGGCCCTCATTGACAAAAGTTCTCCCCAAGGATACACAGCCAGAGAGTACCTTGTGGGCTTGAGGTGATTGTGGGTAGATAAAAGTTTCATGCACCTCTTGACAATTCTCCTCTTATTCCCAATGGCTGTCACTTTTTGAAGATAATGGTCAATTCCGGCCTCCAGGGCATAGGTATAAGGGCTGTCTGAGGTGCCGTCATCAATGTTCTTTATGATGATGGCTTTGCTTTGGGAGCAGCATCCAGCCAGGACCAGAACCACTCTCCAGGTTTCCTGGATGTATCCATTTCGTCAGTAAGCAGCAGACAGACAGATGGCCGTTGGCTCCCATATGTATTTCTTGTCCGTTTCCCCCCCAGTCTGAATCCCCAGTCCCTGTTTTTTGTTCCGATTGTGCTTTTACTTTTCTTTAATTTATCCCAGGGTTTGTTCTGATTGTTACAAAGGTCATGCTTGTTTCTTTCCCCCACTCTTGCCTCAGATGCTCTCGGTTTGCACACAGTACGATGGATCTCGTCATCCATGATGTTTGTGCTTTGTCTGATCCACTGCTGTAGATCTTTGGCTTCTCTTAGTGTGATGCAAAACCTGAGGAGTTTCTGTCGACTTCTGTGTGTTTGTGTTCACATGGGCGTACCTATGTGCATGTGTGCACATGCATGTAGAGGCCTCTGTTAGTCAGGGTTACTATTGCTGTGATGAAACACCATGACCAAAGCACCCTGAGAAGAAAGGGTTTATTTGGCTTAGGTTTCCAGAAACTCAAGCTGGGCAGGGACCTGGAGGCAGGAGATGATGCAGAGGCCATGAAGGGGTGCTGCTTACTGGCTTGCTGCCCAGGGCTTGCTCAGCCCGCTTTCTTATTGAACCCAGGACTACCAGCCCAGGGATGGCACCACCCACAATGGACTTTGCCCTCTCCATTAATCATTAATTTTAAAAATGCCTTCAGCCCTATCCTATGGAGGCATTGTCTCAATTAGGGATCCCTCATCTTTAATGACTCTAGCTTGAGTCAAGTTGACATAAACTTGCCAGCCCAAGGCCACAGGTTACCCTGGTGTTGTTCCTCGGGATGTCCTCTGCCTTGTCTTTTGAGACAGGGTCTCTGACTTTCTTGGAGCTCTCCAGATAGGCTAGTCTGTCCGTTTAGTTCTAGGGACACAGCATCGAGTAAGATAAGTCAAAAACAGCTGGGCATGGTGGCTCATGTAATCCAGGCACTTTAGAGATAGAGGCAGGAGAATTCTTACAAACCCAAGGCCAGCCTGAGCTACAGAGTAAAACCCTGTTTCCAAAAGAGCCAAACAAATGACAACCACAGAAAGCAAACAGAAGAGATAAGAAAAACCTATATAATATAATTAGAATGCAAAATTATATGACCAATTTTGTAACAAATACCACTGCCTAAAATTTTTGTATTGGAAAACAAAGATTCTGGCCTTAGGTTAGGAAGAAAAACCATTTAATCATATTTGGGTTCAAGAATAGTCAAATACAGTCATTCTTCAGTATCTGGGGGGGATAGGGAGACCTTCCAGGACTTCTCCCAGACACTGGAATCTGTCAGCCCCTCGTGTTACTAAACAGCATGTTGGTTCCGGGCAACATATTCACACGCTTTAAGTTCTAGCTCCACCACTTAGCACAATGACTGCAATGTTAATGCTATGTGGAGGACTGAGATGCTACAGTGCTTAGGAAGCAATAGTCCAAAGTCTTTCCATGATCATCCCAAGCACACCTGCCTGTCACAGTCAAGCCAGGTTGCTCCTGTCCTCCGTACGAAACCTGTGAAAACAGAGATCTGATTAGAACCCAGGGGAACACATCAGAGAGCCTGGAAACACATGTCAGCCCTTCAAACAATCCAGCCAGGGCCTAGGAGTGGAGTTCAGTGGGCCTGCACCTGCTGGAGTTCAACCCACAGGACCCAAAACAACAGCAAAAGCCAACAATTCAGTGGGTGGTAAGGTACACTTTCATCTGGGTGTTGAAAGAGTGAGAATCCAGCACATGATGTTGGGGAGAATAATTGATTGCTTAAAGAGGGAAAATAATTTGATCCTCAACTGACCTTAACCAAGAGAAATGCCAGAGGAATGGGGAAAATCAGATTACTAAATTTTAGAACTAGAAGACAATATGGATGCGTATTTGTCTGGCTTTGAAGGAGGCAGGTATTTCTATGTACCACATATATATTTTTTATTTATTTACTCACTTGCTTACTCATTTAACAAGGCAAAAAGGAAACAACAGCAAAATCTAAACCATAAAAATCAAACCATTGTGTGGATTAAACTCTCATGAACAAAATTAAGAACCAAACAAGCAGGAGTCTGTAACACATACAGCAGGCAAGGTGAATAACTAACCGATCAATGAGGAGACCTCGGAAGCCCATTTGAGAAAGGAGCAAAGGCCATAAATAAGAAGTTTACGGTGGGAGACTATGAATAGGCAATAAATAGATGGGGAAAAAATCCAACATCGCCAGTAATAAAAGAAATTGAAATTAAAACACTGAGATATATATTTTGCCTGTCATTTTATCCAAGCTTTTTAAAAATCATAGTGCTTAGGGCTGGCAAAGGTTCAGAGGCAAAGAAACTTCTCTCCTACAGTGGGAGGAAGACTTGTCATAAGCATTCTGCAAGGCCATTTATTTAGACAGATCCAAAGCTCTAAGATGCCCACAGTCTTTGATGAGACAATTCCATTTATAACATCCCCCCCCCCAGGATATAATTAGAGAGATGCACAGATTTTATTTCCAGTGAGGTTCTGAGAAGAGTAATGTAGAATAACAAACAAACAAACAAACACAGCCCAAAAGATGTAAACAATTTATTTACAACGCTCAACTCTGGGGGATCTGTTTAGAGCAGATTGTGGTAGATTCAGTATGATGGACTGCTATGCAGTCCTTAAAAATCCCTCCCAAACCACATTTGATTTCGAGGGAAAGTGCCCAAGGTGTAAAGTCGAGTGGAAATAAAAAGAATGCTCGACAGCATTGATCGTTCCCTGATGGATTCTCAAATAAGTCTGCTCAATTCCACTCCTGGCCTCCTCCCACCTCCTGCCCCAGCTCCTTGCTGCCTCCGAGGGGAGCTGTTTGTCTTCCCAGCATGGCTTGCTCTCCCAGACAACTCTGTCATCCCTCCCCTGCCAGACCACCTTTGCCCAGGCACCACCCCTTCCACAGGCACCATGGCCCCAAGAGGCTTCCGTGGTCAGTGCGTATAAAATCACCCGGGATGAAGCTTAGTCAGGATTTCGAAGTTCTAGAATCATCTGGAAAAGCTCAATGAAGAACCCTTGGGTTCATGTGACCAAGCCACAGAAAATAGATCTGGGAACCAGGATTACAGAAATGACCAAGTCCGGGAGTTCAGATACCCTACAAGCTCACCTCCATCGCTCATCTGCTTCTGTGCGAGTGTTGACTTCAGAGAACAGCCTCTTTTCATTTAATCTCAATCTATTGGTTTCTGGAAAGTTTCTGATTGATTGTATATTTTCATTTGCCTTCTGAGTAGCTACATCAATGAATACTGTCTATGACTGGCAGCTCCATTTACATTAGCATGCCAGTGTGGCTCAGTTGGTAGAGAGCTTGCTTAGCACCAGTGCAGTCCTGGGAAATCCTTAACCTCTGACCCTTACTAACACCCGTAACACTAACGTCTCATAAAACTGGGCATGGTGACTTGTGCCTCTAATCCTAGTACTTAGGAGGTGTAGGCAGGAGAATCAATACTTCAAGGTCACCTTTGCCTACATAAAGTTCAAAGCTAGCCTGGGGTACATGAGACCCTATCTCAAAAATTTTTAAATAGCGAGGTGTAGTGTCACACAACTTTAATCCCAGCACTTGGGAGGCAGGGATAGGCGGATCCCTGTGAGTTTGAGGCCTCCCTGGTCTACAGAGTGAGTTCTAAGCCAGCCAGGGTTACATAATGAGACCCTTTCTGATGTTTTCAAATAAACAAATTTAAATCATGGGGATGAAATTGAAGGGCCAGGAAGGCAGGTCTTATTCTAACTCTCTGAGGGGAGAGGAGGGGCTGCCAATGTAGTGCTCCTGCTGTCCTGATATCCACAAGGGTTTCCGTCAACTCAATTTTGGCCTCAGCCTTCCTCCTCCTCTCAGGGTCATATGCACAGGAATCCATCTGACTGGAACAGAGGAAAATCTGAGTTTTAATTCCCAAGGCTGTGCTCAGCCTTACCTTACCCCTCTGCTCCCAAGCTCTTGTAACCAACTTCTAGTGGTTTCCACCATCTGTGGGAAGTACTCTAGGTGCAAAACATACCTGTAACCAGCATGGCTTGGCTCAGTCAGTGCCATGTAGATGAGACACACTGGCCAGCATGGTTTTGGCCATTTAATAAGTGTCCAACCATCTTAACAGGAATGGTCTATAACTTCATCATGAGTCATTGGCCCTCAGCCCCTGGCATTATCCAAAAGCTGTCAGGGGTCAATCTAGATGCTCCTGATAGAAAGTTGATACTGCATGCCCAGGGGAGTCCTGTCTATCCGTGCAGCAGAATGGGGGTGATCGGAAGTGCTTGGTCTACCGAGTTACCACGAGGAGGAACCGTTACCATTCACTTTGTACCCACTAAGATAACTCTAATGGTTTCTTAGCATGTGTGTGTGGGGTGTGGATGTATATATGCATGTTTGCATGTGTGTGAACACACATGTATCCACAGGAGGAGGGGCTGAGGCCAACCCTGGGTTTCTTCCCCAATCACTCTCTATCCTATATGTTGAAGAAGAGTCTCTCACCTAAACCCAGTGCTTGCTGGTATTCCTCACTGGCCAACTTGTTTCAGGGTCTCCTGTCTCTGCTTTCCAAGTGCTGGAATTTTAGGTGGGCTGCCATACCTGCCAGGCATTTACATGGGCATTGAGGATCTGACCTCGAGTCTTCACATTTGTACAGCAAGTGTCTCACCCACAAGTCATGTGCCAGAAGACACAAGTTCAAGGCCAGTCTTGGGATATGTAGTGAGACCCTGTCTCCAAACAAACAAAACCCAAAGCAAGGATATGGAGAAATCTGACCCTTATACACTGCTAGTGAGCAGGTAACATGCCGTCACTAAAGAAAACAGTTTGGGAGTTCCTCAGACAGTCCAACATAGAGTTACCATATGGCTAGCAATTCTGTTCTTCAGAATATTCCTAGAAGAAATGTTTTTAAAAAGGTGTTCGAAGACTTGCAAATAAGCATTCAAAACAACACTATTTACACTAACCAAGAAGCATAGATAACCCAGTTTGCCATCAAGTGATAAATAATGTGGACTATCCAGACGGTGGTCTATTACTGAGCTATTGTAAAGGAGTACCACTATATGCTACTGCCTGGATGAACCATGAAAGCACTGTGCTAAGTGAAAGAAGCCAAACACAAGCAATTGAACAGGCTGTATGTTTCCTTTAATATGAAACATCTTGAATAGGTAGGTCCATAAACATGGAAAGCATTCCAGGGATTGCCAGGATGGGGAAGCAGGAACTGGGAGTCACTGTAATGGGAGCGGAGGGAGACAGATGTTGGAAAACATGGGAGAAGTAAACAATTAACGGATATGTTTTGTGCCACTGAATTATATACCAGAAAATGATTAAAATGGTTATTGTGTATATTCTGCCACAATAAAAATAACGAGAGAGAGAGAGAGAGAGAGAGAGAGAGAGAGAATATCAATGGAACCAGTATTCGTGGGCCTGTCCCCTAGCAAGTGTGATGGGAGCTGATGTTCCAATAGGAATGTTACCTAAAAACTCTCATGTGCTAGACAGCTTTTCACACTGTGACAAGATTGCTGAGAAAACAATTTCAGGGAAGGTGGGCTCCTTGGCTTTAGGCCTGAGATGGAAAAGAACATCATGGTGGGAGCCTGTGGAGGAGACTGCTCACCACACACATTCAGGAGAGAAAGAGATGGGGCTGGGCAGGGAGTCTGACAGAGCGAACCCAGGCTGGCAGACTTCCTCCCCTTCTTGCATTTGAACCCTCAGCCTAAGGGATGGTGCCACCCATACTCGTGGTAAGTTTCACCCTCAAGTACTGTAGCACACATCAGTTGTCTCTGACTGTCAGATGTCTGTCTCATGTGATTGTGTTGTCACATGCACATCCAGAAGGGTCCTTTCTTAGTCTTCTAGGTATCTTTCAATCCAGTCAAGGTCAGCCACACTGCCTCAACACCCACCTGATACCATATATAATACATACAAGGGCTTTCCTAAATAGGATACTTCAGCCATGGAGCAAGGACTGAGGACCATGCAGGACCTAGGGAGGCCCAATTCCAGTCAGGAGACTGACAGGAGTCAAGAGGCTCATTGGCTTCTTGGACAACTTTCTCCACACCTGCACCTCCAAAGCTTGCGCCCTCCCCCCCGAATCTCACCACAGGCAAGGAGAGAAAGGAGAAGACATGTTTGCTCCCATCCACAGCAGACCCAGCCTGGCCATCCACCTGTCACCTGCCCTAGGAAGGAAGGTTCCCTTGTGCCAAGGGCAGCTGACCTGTCCTGCATCATAGAATGTCCAGAGATGGTCACCAGAGATAAGCAACAGAGAGAGCTATGCATTCCTAAGATCCTGGAAGCGGGGGTTAGGGGTCTGAAGTTCTGCCTCTCTATGGTGAAGCTCCCTGCCCTGGCACAGCAGCTGATGAGTGTCTATCTCTAGCCTAGCTAGCCTACCCTGGTATGGGATGGCAATGGGCAGAGAATGCGATGGGACGAGCCCCACAACCTAAGTCTCTCTTCAACAGCTCCAGGAATGGGTCTTCAGGAAGGAACTTCATGGGAGACCTTGGGCCAGTGCTGAGATCAGAGCAAGGAAGAGTGGCCTCCCATGACCTCCCAGGTTAGCAGCCTTAGCTAGTTTCCTTCCCTTCCTTCCTTACCCTCCTCTTTCAGCTTGGGATGCTAGCAGGACACTGAAGTTGCCCTTGAATGGAGAATGTAGGATCCCTGTGACCCTGCAAAGCCTTTAAGCCAACACTCTTCCTTCCCATTCCTAGTCAGTTAACCTGCACTCTGGTGGCTGACATCTAGGATCAAGGAGAACTCTGTCACTTTCTCCCCAGCTGGGATGAAGGATAGCCTGAGGCCACCAGAGCCCTCTCCTTCTCTGCAAGAACGGTAGGGGCTTGTTTTCTTTCATTTCCAGTCTCCCAAAGTTAATTTAAAGTTTCTCTCTTTTAAATATGCCCTGGCTGCCGAGTGAACAGTAGTGAGCTGCCCAAGGAGAGCAGAGGGAGAGAGATGATTGTCTGCACAGATATTGTGGCCTTGTAAATGAAAAACTGTGTTCCCAGAAGAGCCTGAGGGAGCAAGGTGAGTGCTCAGCACCAGGATGGGGACCTGAGATGGAGGAGGGGGGATCCCTGGGGAACTGAGGGGAGATCAAAACTCCAGTCTGTTGGTATTTGTAGGGAGATAATTCACCAAGATTCTTTTCTTTTTTAATATCACTCTGTCTTGGGCTTGGGAAGACAAGAGTTACCTCTCCTTCACTGAGTGCTATCTTGGCTGAAGGAAAATCCAGATGTCCTCACTTCTGGTCTGGAATTTGAACTCTCCCTCCTAACCCCAGCACAGCCTCTGTTTGTCTTCCATGGTGCCCTAGGAGGATGGCACAGAGAAAGGCATGGCACAGAGAGGGCTCTTGGCTAGGCTGCAAATCAAACCTCCAAGACATTGCAACCTGGAAGCCGCAATCCATCCACCCACCATCTTAGCTCCCACTGTGCTCAAGGCCAGTTTTCATGTTTTCCCCTAAGTTTGAGAGACTGCACAGACTTCAGGGCAGTGCCCTTCTGCTGAGGTTGACTGGCATTCATTTATTATTTAGTCATTTTTCAACAAGAACTAGGTAGCTAGATCTGGTGGCAAACAGATCTCTGTGCCCTTAAGGCCAGCCTGGTCTACCTAGCAAGTTCCAGACCAGCCAAGGCTATGTAGTGAGACCCTATCAGAGCAACAAAACAAAGGACCAGCTAGATCAGGCTAACCTGGGAAGTGGCTCTCTCTTTCTCTCTCTCTCTCTCTCTCTCTCTCTCTCTCTCTCTCTCTCTCTCTCTCATTTTGAGACAAGGTTTCTCTGTTTTGCCCTAGCTGTCCTGGAACTCACTCTGTAGAAGACCAGACTGGCCTCAAACTCACAGAGATACACCCACCTCTGCCTCCCAAGTGCTGGGAATAAAGGTGTGTGCTGCCACCACCCAGCTTGGAAGTGGATATTTCAATTGCCTGCATTCCTTTCCTTTCCTTGTGGCAAGGAGGCTAGCTTAGTTAAGGTCCATCCATCAATGGACAAGCACTAGGCTCTCACTTAAGATTTGTTTCTGGTTTGGTTGTTGTTTATTTTGGCCACAGGGTCTGGATCTCTAGACCCTGTCCTGTAGAAGTCCAGGCTGTCCTTGAACTCATGAATCACCTGCCCCTCCTCTGAAGCTCTGAGATGACAGGCATGTGTACCACCAGGTTTGTTTAGAGGACAGATAGGCCCCTCCTTCCCCACAGCTACCCTGCCAGTCATTCTTCCCTTGTTAATTGCTTCACCTTCTCTGCCACAAAAGTAGAGGCACCACATCCCTGACTGTGTGGATGTAGCCTCCTGTGTTGATTGGTCTCTCCTTCCAAGGCTCCTTCCAGTTCTGCTCTGTCCAGCTGAGTTTATCACCCTCTAGGGTCTCCCTCCAGTGGGTTCAAGGACACCTCCATCCTCTCTGTTCTTGAATCTTCCTCACTATAATGTGCTGCTGGTATGACCATCCAGGGCTGGAGCAGAGCCTCAGCTATAGTCTTCATTTGCTAAGTGTGGGCAGAGCTCTGCTTCCCATTGAGCCCAGTTTCCCCATCAGTAAAAAGACAGAGCTAACATGGCCCCAACCCATCACATCCCAGAAGCCAGGCAGATTAGAAGATCACATTGTTCCCCTGGTCAACCACAGCTTCTTGACCTTTACTCTAACTCCCTTTCTCATTGCTGTCCTGTGACCTCCTAACCTAGACTAATGGTGACCATATAAATATTTAATTAACAAGGACAAAAATGCTTAGTGCAGATGCTGGGGGGGGGGGGGCGGTTTGACATGACTGCAGTGCAGAGGAACAGGGTTGCAAGGCGGGGCCCAGAGACAGAGGCTCCTCATCCACATGTGCTATCTCAGTACATCACACACTGAAAGAGCCTCAAGGCCCTGCTACCTTCTACCTGCAACCAGTGTCCCACATTAAAGATTTCCCCTTCCCTAGTCTGATCCTAACTGACACAGCCCTCTGACACGGCAATCCCTCCTAGAAAAGAGAGTGTCTTTGTATAGGAAAATACCTTGATAAGGTCCTGGGAGGGAGATAACATCCCGAGGGTTTGATTTGATGAGAGACAAGGAAACGGGAGACTGCTAAACTGCTCTGTTGGGGGCACTCGGAAACAGAAGGAGGTGAATAGAGAGAGGGAGGGAAACAATGCACCTGGAAGAGGCTCGAAGGGCAGGGATGGCTGAGGGGCTTTTGGGAATGGGTTTTTGCTTGTGGCTTTCTGCAATGTATAAATCCCTTCCTCTTCCATCCTTTGAAAATATCGCTACCCGCAGAGATTTTGTGTGCCCAGCCACGCTTTGTTTTAGGGGTGAGGCCAATTTTTTTTAATGGAGCATAAAGAAAAGAATTGAGGTCCACAACTGGGCTGACTGGAGGTGGGCGTCGAACCAGCAGGGGGTAAGAAGATGTGCAAATGGAGTTAATTCAATGGAAGCAGAAGCTCAGCTCCAAATGACAAAGAGACAGAAATGACTGTGCCCCCCCGACACATGATTGACACTCTGTGCCCCGAGGAGGAAGCAGCTCATTCAACTCTGACAGCAGCCCTACCAATGGGGACTATAGCTGTCCACCTGCTGTGGGCATGGATAGTTCTGTGGCTCTAGCGTGGGACAGAGCTAAGACTTGAACCCAGGCACTTAGACTCCAGTCTGTACCTAATCGTGACAGGTGCAAGCCCCCCCCCCCCCCCCCAGGGATCTGTGGGAACCTTGGGGAAATTTTTCTATGTCCCTTGACCTGCACCTTCAGGTGCAAGAGCGGCCTGGCTATTTCTGGGTTCATCTAGTTTCCCATCAGTCTCTGACTAGCTCTGAGTTCCCCAGGGTAGAGACCTTGTTTTATCCTTCTGTGACTCCAGATCTACCCACAGAGCCTGTGTGAAGTAGGAAGTAGCCCCGAGCTCAAGTTTATTGAGTGAAAAGGTGGAGGAGGGGGCAGAAAGGCAAGACCCACCAGGAAACCAAAAATGTTTTCTGGGGCAGGCAGGAGCTGAAACAAGATGAGGAGACATTTGTTGACTCTGTCACCTCCCTTGTCCTTCCCCAGTGCTAATCCTAGTGCCTCCACCACCTCCCAGGCAGGCGTGAAGCTGTGGATCTTTCCTAATTGAGAAGGCAAACATCTTCTGTCTATCAAGGCAGCAACATCAAGGTGGGTTGTGCAGGCGGAGCTCGTGAGTTGGCAGCACCCTACATGCTTCCTTTCCTGGCTGCTTTTCTTACTGCTGTCGCAGCATTTAACTCTCCCTGTGTTTCGGAATGTAAATGCCACCTTCTTTGAAGGTTCCCCAAAGAGAATGCTGCTGTCTCAACAGAGTTGGCTTTTGTGGGAGGTAGAGGGGGGATGAGGGGTCTCTACTACAGAGAAGCATTCATCCCCCCCCCCCGACTCCTCTCTCCCAGGTCTGCTCCCACATTCTTGATTCATTTTCATGTGATAAAAATTGAGATGTACAACCCTTGTCTCAGCTAACACAGGCGGCAGTCAACTGGAAAGCTCTTTGTTCTCTGGAGTGGGAGGGCCACAGCGGGAGACAGGCTCTTGGAAAGTGTCTCTGGGGGACTCTCATGAGTCTTTCCTTGATCGTCCTGGCTCTCCAGCCCATGCACACTCACATGTACACGTGATACCCACACAGCACACACTCACTCTCACACACTTGCACATAAATGTAATGTGTCCCTTTCCCCACTTACAAAAAAAAAATCTAGGTGTTCAGATGTGCTCAGGTTCAGCTACTTCTGATAGATGGATGGATGGATAGATGGATGGATGGATGGATGGATGGATGGATGGATGGATGGATGGGTGGATGGATGGATGGATGGATGGGTGGGTGGGTGGGTGGGTGGATGGATGGATGGATGGATGGGTGGATGGATGGATGGATGGATGGATGGATGGAACAGAGGGTGGTCTCCCTGGAGCAGAGTATTTCCTGAGGTACGGCTGAGATCTGAGGACTAGGTTGGAACTGGAACAACACTATAAGCTGTGCCAGGGCTCATCAGGAATGTCACCCAGGACTCAAGAAGGTCCAGTAAGAGCAGGTCCAGGAAGGTCAGCTATCCAGGTGCACAGATGAGGCCCTGTGGACCGTGAACAAAGATGGTTGAAATCTGGCTTCAAGGCAAAGGAGGCCTCGGCTCTAAGCAGGGCTTATGTTCCTCCATGTAATTTTGCCATGAAAATACCCACGGTAGTTTTCCAGGCCAGAGGAAAGAGAGAGGGGGAGGGATATATGAGAGGGTGTTCCTCATGGAGAAGGTTGCAGGGATGAGAGGTGGACCCTGGAGATGGTGATAAACTGATAAACAGCAACTCACCTGAAGAAGGATGGAAAGTACCGCTGGAGTGACAAGCATGGTAGCCCACCTTGGATGAGCTGTTGGGCTATAACCCACACCACTTTAGGACTCTTTCTTGGAGTTGTGCTGATGGTTGTGTTGACGGCTCAGTCAGTGAAGTGCCTGCCACACGAGCATGAGCTACTGAGTTCAGATTCCCAATACCCAAGTAAAAAGCCAAGTACAGCATCCTGTGACCAAAATCCAATGCTAGGGAGACAGAGATAGGGGCATCCCTGGAGCTTGCTTAACTTGTCAGTGTAGCCAGTCAGCAAGCTCCAGGTTCAGTAAGAAACCCTGTCTCAAAAGATTAAGGCAGAGATCAATTGCTGAAGGCATACCCACTGTACATGTAGATTCATACCTGAACACCTATGCACACATATAGGTGTACACACAATAAACAAACAAATACATAAATGACATCAGCTCCATTCCTCCACTGCTGCCCCCCAGGCTTGGAGGGATATTGCCAGTCTCTCTCTCTCTCTCTCTCTCTCTGTGCGCCGTGTGATATCTCAGTCCCTGACCTCATTGTATAGCCCTTGGAAGCACCTCCGACCCCCACCCATCTTGGTATACAAAGGCCTGAACCACTTTCTGTTAAACGTAATTAGTGAATGACCATCTGAGATTTAGAACATCTGCCAGCCATCTCTATCCTGCCATTTTATGATGGAGGGACTGAGAAGTCAGGACTTTTGTTCAAAGTCACAAAGCTTGTGGAGGAGCACCTCCTGTGGTCTAGGGATCTGTCCCATCTGTCCCAGTCTACCACCCCTGCCTGGGGATCAGCTCCTGTCCCCGAGTAGGGACAGCAGTACTTCAGCTACATTACTAAGTGTGGATCTGTCTTCTGTTCTCATCCATACCCTTCCCTGGCCCTGACCACCATCTGGAACCTGAGAGTGTGCATGGGGGCACCATGTTCCTCAAACCTCTCCTCCCCTGCCTCAGCGGCATGGCACTCCTAGCCAAGGAGCAAGCTGCTCCCAGCTCATCGGCTCTCCCTTCCTTGAGGCCTTGCAATAGGAGTATTTGTCCTACAGGAGACACGGAGCCTCAGAGAGGTGAAGCGACTTCCTCCTGGTCATACAGCCACAAGTACCCAGGCCAGATTAAGATCCAAGCCTCCTGACTCCCAATCTAATGTCATTTTCTCTCTCGTTGGTTGTCCTCTGGAAGCCAGATTTTACTCACTCTAGTAGGGTGGCAGTCTGGGGACAAGCGCTAACATGGAGATACAAGTTCCTCCTGTGGGAACTTACCTCCTTCTGGGTTTCCTTTTAACTGTGACTTAGGAAAGCCCTGGCTGAAAGTTCTGGAAACATCAGGAGAGGTGTCATCCTCAATGCTCCCTGAGCCAAAGCTGAGACTGAGACTCCCTGGGGCTGTGATGGAGACTTGTTCATAGCAAGGATGACTGCCCATAGAATGGAGGCAGTGTGATGGGGACAGATCTTCCACTGAGGATGCCACAGTGAAGGATGCAAATAAACGACAACTCCTTTGTCACTCCAAGATTCTGTAGCTCTGTGAAGGTGCAGCATGTGGCTCCCAGCCCACAAGTCTCTCACTTGCAGCTGCATGCTTTTCTATGACATGAATATTTAAATGTCATCTGATTGCATTATGCGTCATCAGTGGAGGAGAGAGAGAGAGAGAGAATGTGTGTGTGTGTGTGCGCGTCCTGCACCGCACCTCCTCTCCCTTGCTATCTTACAGGACCCAGAAAAACAGCTTCACCTTTGGGGACAGTTGCTAAGGGACTACCTCTCCCTGGCACTCTCCCACCTCCCTACTCCTGGCAGTACCTAGGAATGGGCTGGTCCCAGGAATGGGAGCCACATGGTCAAGGACATGGAGCCCAATCACCCTGAGTTTTCCTCAAATTGAAGGTTTCATCCACTTTGTGGTCATAAGCCTCTTCTCTTGCTGCTGTTGTTGGTAGGTTCTGTTGTTTTGTTTTGAGACTACAGTGGCTGATCTGGAACTCACTGTGGAATCTAAGCTAACCTCAAACCTCTGGCAATCCTCCTGACTCAGCCTCCCAAGGACTGAGATTGCAGGTGTGCAAGCAGTAGTATGATATCCCAGTGCTCATTGCCTCTCCTCCCCTCTAGCTAACCACTCAGAATCTCAGTCGACCGGCTGAGCCAGGAGGAAGAAACAGCACTGTGTGCATAGCTGTAATGGAGGGATCTCTAGAGACCTATGGCTACAACCAGCCAGGGAAGGAACCCTCCAGCATGCTCCCAACACCTATTTGCTTCTGCCTTCTATCTTCCTAGCCTTTGTACTCAGTGACCATACAAAAAGGAAAGCCAGAATCAGGGGATCCCCTGGAGGTCAGAGGGCTGAACAGACACACTTTCACCCTGTCTCCTTGCTTGTGCCTCTGCTCCATCTTCACAGGCAATAAGTGAACTGCTCCACTTCCTCATGCAAAAGAATTGTGCCGGCAACAGGCAGCACTCACTTGCAAGGCTTCTGCCAGCACCCTGCCCTTGAGATTGCATCTCCCAGGCCAGATAGCCCAACAAGACACTGCCCCAAAGAAAGACCTCAGAGGGATCTGTCAGGCTAGTGACTCATCCGTTTGCTTCTTGGTGTGTTTGCAGTGGTCTGTGTCTTTATTATCATCTGGCTACCAATAAATGAGGGAGAGAAGTGTGCCCTAAAGAAGGGAGAGCCAACCCTTCCCAGAAACCTCTGGCCAGGTCTGGAAACAAAAAGATGAGCCTTTTGGCTCCTGTCAGGCTCTTTCAGGCTCCTGTCAGCCTGGCTGGCAGCTGAAGCTCAACTCTTCACACTTATCCCCCAAGGAAACATAGGGCACTCTCTTGGGCTCCTTCCCCAGTAAATCTGTAAGATTACTGCTTGCAGTTCAGAGCCATTGAGGGTTCCAGTGGCTCCTCCTTCTCCTCTTCCTTTTCTCCTTCTCCTCCTCTCCCCCCTCTTCCTCTTCCTGCTCCTTCTCTTTCTCCTCCTCTTCCTTCTCATTCTCCTCCTCTTCCTCCTCCTCTTTCTCTTCCTCATCTAGAAATTGTGCCTGGAGATTCAGGGACAGTTCTGACTTGCAAGACAGGGATTTCTGTTCCTCTTAGCCAGTGCCTGCCACAGTCCTAGACTCTATCCATAAGGATCCAGGTGGCAAAGGAGGCTAGTAACAAAGGCTTCCCCGTGAGGCCTGATGTTCCGCATCCAGGAGCCACTTCTTAGCTAAATACCACCCTCTCCATGCTTGGTAATGACCTTTTGAAGCCTCCATTCGCTTACCTTGGTATTTAGAGAACAGCCCTGTCTCTGGGGAACCAGGGAAGGAATACTTACTGCTTCAGAAGGCCAGCCCCCAAAGAGAAGAAAGAGCAAAAGTTAACCCCTCCTTCCTGAGGCAGGAACAGCCCCCAGCCCTGGTTCCTTTGCCCTCCAGCAGGATTGTTTTGTTAAATGCCCACAAGGCTATTTTAACAGCTTCACTCCAGGTCTCCAAATGGCTGTGCACAGGTGTCCACATCACCCATGAAAGCAACCATATGTGTCCGTTGTTTGTGTGTGTGTGTGTGTGTGTGTGTGTGTGTGTGTGTGTGTGAGAGAGAGAGAGAGAGAGAGAGAGAGAGAGAGAGAGAGAGAGAGAGAAGAGAGAGTTGTTTCAGAAGGAAGTGAGTCTCCTTCCTGGGCATGGGCAGATAGGTTACGGGGAAACAGGTTCACAGATATTTGTTAGTTATTTGACTGTGTTTGTTTTGTGTTGTCTGTGTCTGTGTCTTTGTCTGTGTCTGTGCCTGTGCCTGTGCCTGTACCTGGGCCTGCTTCTGGGTCTGTGCCTATGTCTATGACTGTGCCTGTGCCTGTGTCTGTGCCTCTGCCTGTGTCTGTGCCTGTGTCTGTGTCTGTTTGTGCCTGTGTCTGTGCCTGTGCCTGTTCCTGTGCCTGTGCCTGTGTCTGTGCCTCTGCCTGTGTCTGTGCCTGTGTCTGTTTGTGCCTGTGTCTGTGTCTGTCTGTGCCTGTGCCTGTGCCTGTGCCTGTGCCTGTGTCTGTGCCTCTGCCTGTGTCTGTGTCTGTCTGTGCCTGTGCCTGTGCCTGTTCCTGTGCCTGTGTCTGTCTGTGCCTATGTCTGTGTCTGTGTCTGTGTCTGTGTCTGTGTCTATGTCTGTATCTGTCTGTGTCTATGTCTGTGCCTGTGTCTGTCTATGGCAAAAGCATGAACAGGCTGCTGCATGTGTCAGTGGTGGGATCAGAAGCTCTGATCACATGCTTTTATACAAAGGTCCCAAGTGCATTTGTGTACCTAGAAGGCACAAGCTCTGAGTGTGATTTTCATTTAGCTGAGTCATGAAAGATGCAGGCTCATTCCTTTAGTAAGGAAGTAGGATCTCTAAGCATCTTGCAGGGTTACATGGGGTGGGAGACACTATATGCAATAACCTATCATGTGGGCTCCCACCCCAGGCCTTCAGGCTCATACCTGTCCACTCCAATTCCCCAGTACCTAGTCCCCCCCCCCATCGGACTGTGGGGTTACAAAGAGATTTCCAAGTTGATAAGTATGACCCTCCTGGGACCTGGTGGACTCTATGTTGCCCACTGTGCCCTCTGTTGGCCAGGGAAGCCCAGTTGGCCTTCCTGGACTTGGTAAGTTGATGTTATGCCCAAGAGCTGATTTTCAGCAAGCTCTGCCAAGAAGCCCATGCCCAACACAGTGGCTCCTCAGAGTCGGCAGGCCCTCAGGAACAGAGTAGAATTAATGATCAGAGTCACCGGAAGCATGGGCTAGGTGTGGTGCAGAGAAGGTTCCAGAGCCATAGTGCAAATGATGGACTGCAATGGAAGATGTCTGGCCATGCCACTGACCTGCAGCAGCACTGCACTTGTCAACTGGACTGTGGGTGCCACGGGGTTGCCCAGATTTCATCAGAGCCAAACCCTCAGCAAACATGGGCTCCTGCTGGCAACTCTAACTGAACAGATCTTGGAAGTGAAGCTGCCTTTGGCAGAAGGACTCTCCATCACCCCAGGTGACACTGGATCTACAAGGGTAGCTCCTACCCAGTAACCTGTGCTCCCAGAGCAGAAAAGTCTGGCACCTTTGCCACTGTCCAGGATAACACTGAAGGGCCATCCCAGGTCCGAGGGGGTTTCAGGGCCAACTGAATCCTTTGTGGCTACAGTAACACTGAGAACTTGGTTGTAAGCAATGTTGGTCCTTCCACCCCTCAGAATACAGAAGCACCCCAGGAAGACTTCCTGTCATCAAATCTCCATCTCACAGATGGAGGAAGTTGACCAAGAAGGCATCTGTCTGATAAATATAGGGACCCAAGGAGATGGCTTGTCGGCCAGTGAATACAGCCAAAGAAGAGAGGGAGGAGGAGGAGGAGGAGGAGGAGGAGGAAGAAGAAGAAGGGAGGGAGGGAGGGAGGGAGGGAGGGAGGGAGGGAGGGAAATAAGCAAAGAACCAAAGATGAACTTCTGTAGAGCCAGGATTCAGACAGAGACCAGTTGACCTGAGAGATGAGAGAAAACTGCAAAATCCTTTTGTCAGAAAATTAAGAAGGCCAAACACTTCACTGAAGCAGTGGGCTTTGACCTTTTTGGGGTAGAATGACCCTTTCTCAGGGGTCACCTAAGACCATCTACATTATCAGACACTTATATCATGACTCATACTATCATAACAGTAGCAAAATTACAATTATGAAGTAGAAAAAACTATGCTTTTATGGTCAGGGGTCACCACAACAAGAGGGACTGTGCGCAGGGTCACAGCATTAGGAAGGTTGACAACCACTGAGCTAGAGAGAGGCTCAAGAGCATGTAACAAAAACAGAAATCCCGACGGGGTTAGCAGAAAGACGTAGCCAGTGACTTTAACCAGAGCAGTGCCCAGAGATGGTGGTGTAGAGGGATGTGATCTCAGAGTGACCCTAAGTGTGGATAACACAGACGTCTTAGGTCATACTTGAAAGAGAAGAAATCAAGAAGAAAGATGTGGCAGTGTCTGCAAGTGATGCTATTAATTTTGTTGTGGTTGTTTTTAAGGTTGGAGGCAGTTGAGCGCAAACCTGGAGATTTTTCCAGCCAGAAGGCTGTATCCATTCATGGCCCCTGGAGACATCTCAATATCTGCCCGTGCGGGTTTCTTTCTGCCAACAGTAAAATTGATCGTCCTAACCACTTAAACAAGAGAGATCCATTACTGTGAACTAAAAGGACACTTGTCAACTACGGGAACACCCTACATGAGTCAAAACAGTGGCAGCTGGCAGCGGCCTCAGAAGACTTTTGAGATCTGCTTGAAGGTGTCTGGCTGTTGGTCATTTTTACAGCCATGCTCTATCTGTCATTCAGCCTTGGAGTGAATCCCAGGACCAAATCTTAGAGTCCACTGTCTCTACAGTAAGGTGACATGGGAACTTTGGATCCCACGTCCGTGACTCCCAAATTGCCCTTGTTTGGATCAACCTTGTAATTTGAGTAGACCAGAAGTCTGCCCTGGCTCAATAGCCAAGGCATGCATGTGGCTCATTTGTTCTTGCCAAGGAGTGGTACTGTGGCCAGGCAAGGAAGAATTCTGAGATTTGATGCCATTGCAATTCTGAATAGAAGGCTGGACAGAGGAATAAATTGTGTACCCAGGCTCTGTTAATCCCAGGAAGACTGAGTGTGAATCCTGGCCTCTAAGCTGCATCTGCTGCAGAGATTGAGACCTGATTTACACATCTGTGCTTTCCTGGTGATCATAAAAGAAGCCTTTTAGGATGTGAGCCAGGGCTGATATTGCAGATAAATACATTCATCAGGAAATTCAGGTCTTATCTCTCTGTTTTGACAAGCACAGCTTCAGGTCTCTTTGTGACCCAATACGGCTGAAAAAAAAAAAGCACCATCCAGTACATCTGCATTCCAGGCATGAGGAATGAAGACAAAGAGAGAAAACAAGAGACAGGCCATCTTTTTAATACTTTTTAAAAATGGTTCTTGTCCACTGAGGGCCATGTCTGGGACCATGGCCATGCAGCAGGAGGGGTCTGTGTCAATATTCATGGCCCATAATGCCACCAAAAGCCATGTGGACATCACCTGGGACCTTGTTAATTTTCAAGGGCTGTGCAGAACTGGCCTGGCCCAACACCGGGTACAGCACTCTGGTGAGTGGGTTCTGTACCTTGCCCAGGCAGCAGAGTACACTGGCCCTGGCAGCAGGGGTGGGGGTGAGCCAGCCTGAGGGCATGAAATCAGGAAATCTGGTCCTGTCTCTTGCTGGCTGTGGCATTTGGTGAGCTAGACAGGGTAGCAAGAGAGAGCTCACTCTGCTGGTGTGGGTACAGGAGATCTGGCAAGCTGACCAACTCAGCTACCACCCAGACCCAAATCTAGGGCTTTGAGTTGGCCCACCCCAACACCTCCCCCATCTATGAACTGCTGGAGAGTGTGAAGGGACCGGTCTTGCAGATCCAAAGCTGCAGGATCTCCTTGATGCAGGGCAACAATGGGATATCCTAGAGGAGTCCAGGTAAGAATCCAGTATTGATAGTGTAGCAGAAGCCAGAGGCCTCCAACCAGATCAATGAACATTTGCAAGTAAAGAAGCATAAACAAAAGGTTATACTGTGTGACACACTGTAGCTTCCACACTGAGGTGGTTTATTTATTTATTTAATTTTGGCAGGGAGGTTGCAAGGGTGGAAGGCAGGGAAATTAGTGGGATTGGGGTACATAATGTGAAACTCACAAAGAATCAATAAAGAGGGTATTTTTTGGTTTTGGTTTTGGTTTTTTTTAAAATCATTGTCACTTAATCACTGGCAAAACTTAATAACAGAGCCCTATCTAGTGGCAAGGAGACTGAGAAATGGACTCTTATCTTGGCAAGTCACTAGGTTTTGCTAACTAGTTTTATGTTAACCAGACACAAGCTAGAGTCATCAGAGAGGAGGGAGCCTCAAATTAAAAAAAAATAAAAAATCCCGCATCCATAAGATCAAGCTATAAGAAAGCCTGTAGAGCATTTTCTTAATTAGTGATTGATGGGGAAGGTCCAGCCCACTGTGGGTGGAGCCAACCTGGGCTGGTGGTTCTGGATTCCATAAGAAAGCAGGCTGAGCAAGCCTTGAGGAGCAAGTCAGTAAGCAGCACCCCTCCATGGCCTCTGCATCAGCTCCTGTCTCCAGGTTCCTGCTTTGTTTTAGTTCCTGTCCTGACTCCCCTTAATGATGAACAGTGTGGAAATGTAAGCCAAATGAACACTTGGCTCCCCAAGTTGCTTTGGTCGTGGTGTTTTATCACAGTAATAGTAACCCTGACTAAGACACAGGTCAAATAAAATAAGGGCTGCTCATTTTGAGGAAGGAGACAGGATAGTGGAATAAGCTACTAGGGTGCCTCTCCTTGCCTATTACCTGAGGTAAGTCCCCTGAGTATTCCGGCCTTGGCTTTCTAACCTGCAGATAATGATAATCACCTTGTCTTGCCCTCACTGGTGTGACCACTGTTGGTGTCAAATCAAACATCATAGAGCTCAAGAGCATCAATGAGGTGAGTGATTGGGAGTGGTGGGGACTGGGAGTGGGAGGTGGGTACTGCACTCTAGCTGCAGAGGGAGATTGCTGTTCAATTCTGGCCTTTGGGGGAGATCATCTCAGTTTTAAAATATAATGACAATTGGGACTATATATCAAACCTCTGTAATTTCAAATTTGCCATAATTCTCTTTTACAAAAGCCCGTCAAAGTGGATATTTGCACAGCTCAGCATGAATGGTTCTATTTGAGAAATGAAACCTTGGAATATGAGATGTTCGTGCCCTGGGATAGTGACACCGTCCTTGAAGCTTCACCTACTCTCAAGACACTTCAATTTCTCTTAGTACGATAAATACCCTTATCCTGGTGGCAAAAGCTTGTATGAGCAAAAGGCAGCATGTATTATCTGAGTTCGTGGCTTTGGGTGTGTATACCTGTGTGCTAGCAAGTCCTGAAGGCCATTGTATCTCACCACCGACTATCTGATTAGAGCCAATAAACCTTCCATGGGTTGCTAGGCTCTGTATGCACTGTCTTCCATCAAGCAAACAATTTGAGCAAATCAACCCAAGTTTGCATAGGAGCCCTGGGTGGCTGGCTGCAATTCAGATGTATATGCACCTCTAGTCATGTGACTTGGCCCAAATCCTTCTGTAAACCACAGGGACATCGGTGGTGGGAAGGTTAGCACAATCCTCATGTGTTTCTATTTATCAGTAGTCTTCTGGACCTAATCCTACCTACAGACTTAATTGGTTCCTCTTGCTCCCTGGCTTTTACATTTAGATTGTCCCTGCTTGGTCATCCCAACAGGGGATGGAGGAGAACCTCAGCAGGCTAGCCTCTGCACATCCTGGTTCTCCAACAAGCATCTCTGAAGGCCTGCCTTCAACATCCAGCCTGAAGGTATCTCCACTCCTAGATCTAGCTCAGCTTTGTCTCCAGAGACTCCTCACTTCCTTTCGCAAAATGACCTAAAGGATGAATCCATCATCAATGGACTGCAAGGTTACATTTTGACCTCTGGACCAGAGGTACCAGCCCAGAGGCAATACAAAGGGACCAAGCATTAACTCCAGAGTGAGAAGTCCATGCTGTTCTGTCTGATCTCATCATGTTGCAGTACACATTTCTCACAGTTTAAGTCTCCCCTTCCTTTCTCAGCTCTGGCTAGCTCTTCTCCCTTCTCTAGGTGGAATACCCATCTCTGATTCCTCAAACCCTGCTGTCCTCTAACTCAGTGTTGATTGGGTTGCTTCTCAAACCTCAGGAAACATCGACACCCTGAGCCAATGTTAATTTTCCCTTGGGCCAATGTGCCCAGGCTTCAGAGGTTCTGACTCTTGCTTCCATCTCTCACTTCACATCCACGATCTGCAGTTTTTGGACGGACAGGCTCCCAAGGCTCTGTTATGGCTCGTTTTCCCCTAGACTGGATCAGATCTTGTTCGCATGTCTCGTAAAGGGACACTCATAAGGATGGGTCTGTGTGTAATGACACTACCATAAACCTTTACATGTTGAAAATGATCTTAGACTTGGTGTCTTCTATCTGGTCAGCATGGCCCCCAGGAAGTGGCATTGAGTTTTCCAGGCATGGGGGTGTGTGGGCAGCTGGGAAACTCCAGCTGGTTTGGATGTTGCTGGTGGCATTTGCTCTTACAACACCATTTCAAAACATAAAGCAGGGCCTGCTCTCTTCTCCTCAGTAGCTTCCCATCCTCCAAGAAGCGGGATGAATCTCCAGCTCCGTGCATTGTGAAGAAGAAGCCCCAGGAAGGTGAGCCTTCACAGATACCTCTAACATCAACACACACACACACACACACAAGCCAGAAGACCTGTGCATGCACCATCTCCATCCCCATCCCCATCTCCACCATCCCCATCACCACCATCATCACCATCACCACTCCTGCCTCTGGTCATTTACATCTCCTCTTCCCTACCCCTAGCCCATTTTTGCTCTAAAACATAAGGGACCAGCACCTTACTGTCACCACTTAAAGGACATGTTAAGGTTAGTCACTCTTGGCCATGCTCTAATTCCCTGAAGCTTTTGTTCCTTTGTTGTGTGTGTCAGCTTCTGTCCCTCACCCTCGAAGGGCACAGGTCTCAGAGGATTTGTCTGCTATTCTTCCTCCAGCACCTTGTGAATGGTGGACAGTCCACCAATAATGACTAGATGGAGGCATTGCTGGAAGGAAGCAAGGAGTGAAGAGTTGTGTCCTGTTAATGCTTACCAAGCAGGGAAAGGTGCTGTCCGGTGGCAGTCTAGAGGTCAGCAGACATCGGCCTCAAACCTGTCAGCCCCTTGGCCATCCCTGCCCGTGTAACATGAGTGGCCCCCAAATCACATGGAGGGTGGTGCATATTGCCCTCTGACCCACACCTCTTGAGACAGACTCACCTACCCTGGCAGCAAGGGGTGGAACAGAGCCTGGAGAATCCATCCATCACTCAGGGAGAAGAGCCACAAATTCTGAGGTCTCTGTTTATGCCTGTCACATTCAAGGGCAAACTTGCCATGGCCGTGGTATGTGGCCACTTCTCTCTGCTGACAGCTGTGCTGGCTCAGGGACTTGTCCAGTGACAGATTTGTTGTCTGTTCGGCAACATCAAGTGGCTGCTCCTAGGGCCAGGGCCAGGTGGCTGCTGGAGGTGGAGACTTACACGTCCAGGGAGAGACTTTCTTCCTGGAAACGTCCTGTGTCCCGGGGCCAGCCCAGCAGGAAGCTCTGGAACAATTCTCACACTGTTGATACCTTGTTATGGTTTGAACCTGACAGTTGGCTTATGTGGTTGACCATTTGGTTGCTAACTGGTGGTACTGTTTTGGGAGGCTGTGGAACCCTGGGAGGTGAGGCCTGGAGGAAGTAAGTCACCAGAGGCATGCCCCCACTTCCTGTCTCCTTTCTACTTCCTGTTCTATCGGGATATGAGGAGTCTAACTACATATTCCTGCATGACTTCCTGCCGTGATGGACTGTATCCCCTCACACTGTGACTTAGCTAAACTGTTTCTCCTCATCTTAACTCCAGATCCTTCCTTCCTCAGCAAGCGATGCCTCTGGGAACTGGACCAACAGCATAGTCTCACACAATGGCTGATGGGAAGTGAACTCTCAAGAACAGCATCAAGATACCATTTTTATCCTTGCCCTGCTGTTTCTAGATGGGATCCTCACCTACCTTTTCTGTCCAAATGTCCTACAGAGGAAATAGTACAATACTTATAGTGTTGCCAGAGAGGTGTGGTGACTTAAATATGCTTGGCCCAGGGAGTGGCAGTATTAGGAGGTGTGGCCTTGTGGGAGTGGGTGTGGCCTTGTTAGAAGAAGTGTGTCACTGGGAGGATGGGCTTTGAGACCCTCCTCCTAGCTGCCGGAGGAGCCAGTCTTCTCCTAGTGGCCTTCAGATGAAGATGTAGAACTCTCAGCTCCTCCTGCACCATGCCTGCCTGCATGCTGCCATGCTCCTACCTTGATGATAATGGACTGAACCTCTGAACATGTAAGCCAGCCCCAATTAAATGTTGTCCTTATAAGAGTTGTCATGGTCACAGTGTCTCTTCACAGCAGTAAACCCTAACTAAGACAGAGGGAAAAGGAGCCAAGAGGCAAACCCCATCCTCCCCACCTTCAGCTCCAAGAACCAGCTTTGCTGTTCAGGAAGGTGAGAGAGAACAGTCGTGGTCCCAGAGGATGCCTGGAAGCCCCAAAAGCAGCCTGAAGACAGCATCTGAGGCCCGCAGAACATAACAACTTGTCTGGATGTGTTTCACTCAGAAAATAGGAGACAGTTCAAACTGAACCCCCTCTCCTCCAGAGCTTGTCCCTCTGCCTCTGAGGATCCATGATCACACTGTCCCCTGCCTCTTCCCCAACTTGTGTCACCCCTACCTATCCCAATTGAGCCACCCTTTCTGCTCAGACTGCCACCCTCTTTCCTCCCAGCACCTCCCTCTTGTCCCAACCTCACTGACATGAGTGACAGCAGATGCTTCAATGGCTCAATGGCATTTCCCTTCCTAGCCAGCAGGTGTGTGTTCACACTGGGCTCCTCCAGACTCACACTTTACATTCAAAGGACTGACCCTGATGACCTCCCAGGCACACTGGCAGGAGCTGAGCAGATAGGGAGGAATGGGGTGGGGTAGGGAGGTTACTGACAAGTGAAAGTTGTGGCCCATGTGGTCTCAATAAACTGGGCCCTCCCAGGCTAGTGCATGTGGCCTTGAACTCCTTGCAGGGATCCTCTCTGTTCTTCTTTCTTCTCTCACCAGTGTTGCAAACAAAGACTTTCTCCATTGTCCCAAAGGAACAACTTACACCTGGCCCTACCCCTCAAGACAACTGTCAGCCCTTCGCAGAATCCAGGCCAGTGGATCAGCCAATCATCCTGGAGACTTTATCTGCTGGGGCCTGTAGCCAGAGTAGAAGTGAAGCCCTCCCCGTGTGGCCTGGGAGGTACCTGTTCACTGTGACCATGTGGGCAGTAACTTTCATTTACCCCTAACCTCTGGACAGAGGGAACTCCAGGCTGGGTCCTTCCCAGTCAGCACTTTGTCGCCCATGGAAAATGGCTGGTTTTCCTGCAAACAGTTCAGTGAATAGCTGTCACATGGGCAGTGCATGGCAGTCCCCAGTGTTTCCCTCTCACCCCCAGAGCCTGCCATCTTTCTGGGGCCTCCAGGCCACACAGAGCTGTTCCTCATCTCTGTCCCTCACCCAGAGGCCCTCTCTTCAAAGGACCCAGGAGAGGCCAATGGGTGCCCCTGCTCACCAACCTCCAGCTTGGCCTCTGGCACCGTGAGCCAGCCTCAGAGGCATGAGAAAGACTTTTACGCATTATTCCTTCTCAGTTGGGGATCTAGCGCTAGGCAAGGCCATTCCCTGGGACCAAACTTTTTTGTCTCCTCTCCATCTCCTCACAAGTAGAATGAAAGAAGAAAGCCAGATGGAGTCTGAGGATCCCTCCACCTTGACATGGAGGCTGGGGTTTGAGGGTTGTTTCCACGCACACACACACACATACACATAACCTCCTCAACTTGAATTTGTCTTGAACTTCCCAGAACCTTCAAACACTGGGTTCTGATGTCTGGGATGTAGTTATTCCCTCTAGGGAATGAACGCAGCTTCCTCTGGTTTCTGTGGAAACAACTCCATTTATTAAGCTTTGTGACACCATCCAGTCCACAGAGCACACTTATTTACAACGGTAAAAGTGATAATCACCAGTTACTGCAGGATGCAGAGCTGTCGGGCACCTCGTGCACTGCTTTGGGATGTGAAGACAGACACCTATCCCCAGAAGACAGTCTGACGGTTTTAAAATTTATCTTTATTTTTATAATAAATATGGGTGTGTGCGCCCGTGTGCACTTACATGCTTATGCTTACTGAGGTCAGAAGAGGGCACCCAGGTCTCCCGGAGATGGAATTACAGACCCTTGTTAGCCACCTGACAGGGATGGTGAGAATCACACTATTGCAAGCGCAAAGAGTGTGTCCTTAGAGCTGAGCCACCCCTCCAGCCTGCTCCCATGGTTTCTTAAGAAGTTTATTACCTTACACACCACCACCACCTAGTCCTAGGTCTTTCCTTAGTAGAAAAATGAAAATTTACCTTCATGCAAAAACATGTCCTCAGATATCCATGGCAACACCACGGATATTTTCCTAACAGTGGAAACAAACTACATACACTTTCTTTTCTTTCCTTTTTCTTTTCTTTTTGTTTTTCGTTTTGTTTTTCAAGACAGGATTTCTCAGTGTAATCAGCCTTGGCTGCCTGGACTCGCTTTGTAGACCAGGTTAGCCTCACATGCACAGAGATCGTCCTGCCTCTTCCTCTCGAGTACTTGGATTAAAGGCGTGCACCACCACGCCTGGCTTCTTATTTTTAATTATTTCCTCTATTTTCTGAGATCGCAACATAATACCATCATCTTCCTCCTTCCTTCCCGTCCTCCCAATCACCCCATAGACCCCTCCCCATTCTCTTTCAAAATTGAGACTGTCTTTCTTTCATTAGCCATTGTTTCATGCAAATACATACATACATACACACATACATGCATGCATACATACAGACATGCACACATACAGACATGCATGCATGCACACACACGTACATACATACACGCACGCACACATACATACATACATAACATACATACATACATACATGCATGCATACATATATACGTTTCTAACTATAACCTACTGTTACTTGCATGTTTTCTAGGGTATTTGGCACTGAATAAACAGTGTGCTCCTCCCTAGGGAAGCCTTCTGCTCTCGGCCTTCCTTAGCTGCCTGTAGCTCTTTGTTTGTGTGGGCCTCCTTGGCTTTCTTCCACCCACTTTAGCTTGTCTATTGTTATCCATCCCTAACTACAGTCTAAATATTTATCCTTATACCACAGAGAAGTGTCACACTGGCTAGTTTTTATGTCAACTTGACTCTAGCTAGAGTCCTCTGAGAGGAGGGAACATCAATTGAGAAAATGTCTCCATGAGATCTGCTGTCAGTTAGCCTGTGGGTTATTTTCTTAATTAGTGATTGATGTGTCAGGGCCCAGCCCAATGTGGTTGGTGCCATCCCTGAGCTGATGGTCCTGGGTTCTATAAAAAAGCAGATTGAGCCGGGCAGTGATGGCTCACACCTTTAATTCCAGCACCCGGGAGGCAGGTGGATTTCTGAGTTCGAGGCCAGCCTGGGTTACAGAGTGAGTTCCAGGACAGCCAGGGCTACACAGAGAAACCCTGTCTCGAAAAAGAAAGGAAGGAAGGAAGGAAGGAAGGAAGGAAGGAAGAAAGGAAGAAAGAAAGAAAGAAAGAAAGAAAGAAAGAAAGAAAGAAAGGACATTGAGCAAGCCATGGAGAGTAAGGCAGTGAGCAGCATCCCTCCATGGCCCCTGCCTCCAGGTTCCATCCCTGTTTGAGTTCCTGTCCTGACTTCCTCCCACTGTGGACAGTAAGCCAAATAAAACTTTCCCTCCCCAAGATGCTTTTGGTCACAGTGTTTCATCACAGTGATAATAATGGTGACTAAGAGGAGTTCGTTTTCACCCTTCCATCAAGGCTGCTAAGCTATTTGTTCTTTATCAGCTGAATAGATAAAGAAATGTGACCCAGCAATACAGTGAAGTATTACTCAGCAAAGAATAGGAATTGTTGATACATGTGGATACTATGGCGGATCCCAAAATACTTCATTCTCAAGAGTCTGATCTGCTGATCCTATTTGTACAACATTCTAGAAAGAAAAAAAGAAAAGAAAAGAAAAGAAAAGTAAGAACACAGCCAGGAATGTCCCCCATAGACCTGGGGCTCTGAATCTGCACTTTCCCCCATGACTTGCCTTCTCATACAAGGAGCAGCTGCCACTCCCTGCCATAGGAGGGGCTCCCTTGTACTCTCCAGTCGCTTGGTCAATGTCCCACCCCAAAGCATCACTGTCTGGTAACTATAGAATTACCATCTAGGTCCTGGAACAGGGATGGCCCTGGCAAGGCCATTTTTCCAGGTGTGAGCAGGGAGCCCTTGCAGTGAGGAATGCAGTGGCTGAGTGGAGCTAGCCCTGAGCTGGGAAGGATTCAGCTATGCTTCTGATGGAAAGGAAAGAGCAGGCTATCTAGAAAAAAGCCCAGATCCAGCCCCAGCAACCCATGTGGCTTAGGCTCCCTCCTTGAGCAGTTTCTTTCTCCAGAGCAGGACTCACAGTCTCAACCCTACAAATCTGGTTAAGAAGTTGCCACCATTTAGGGGCCTACCACAGGCTCTTGGATGATGAAGCTGGACAAGCCTCAGCATACTACTTCAGGTATGAGCAAAAAGGCAGGGAATGCTGCCCCTGTTTGTACAAGTCTTGGTCAGAATTATAACTGACACTTGTCAAGTACATAGGGGAACATTTGACATGAGAGTTTTCCTAATGAATATTTTAATGGCGCATAATCCTTGTGCATATTTACAGAGCACAGATATGATTGTATAAAACATATACACATGGGGCTGGAGGATGGTGTGGTCCCTAAAGTGCCTACAGCACAAGTGTGAGTTTCCATCCCAGAACCCATATAGCAAAGCTGGGTGCAGTGGCACACAGCTGTAACCCCAGTGGGCAAAAAGTGAGGATCTCTGGAGCTCACTGACTCCAAATTGGTGATCTCCAGCTCCATCTCAAAAGGCAAGATGAGGTGTGATTGAGGAAGACACTCAGTGCAACCTCTGACCTCCACACATACATATGCACACACCCACACACAGGTGCACACAAACACACCATTGTACATACACACACACAGGTGCGCACACACGCACCCATGCACACACATAGGTGCACACACACAGGTCTGTGCACACATGCACATGCACACAGGTGCACACACACCAATGCACACACTCACGTGCACACACACCCACATACACATACATTGAACAAATCAGGTCACCGGTGTTTCATCTCCTTGAATGTTTATCATCTCTTTCTGGGGGCTTCACAAGCACTTCTCAGCTAGTTCTTGCAAACAGTTTAATAAATTGCTGCGAAGTCTATGCTTGACCTCCCCCCACCCCCATCTCGTATCCCTCTGGCCTCTGGGGACCTCATTCTGCTCTCTACAATGGAATCAGACTTTCCAGCTGCCAGGAATGGACATGAACCCATGGGGTTTGTCTCCTGGTGCTGCTCAACTAATTCTAAACCCCACAGCAACACAAGTGAGGTCTCATGATTATTCTCAAAGTGTTGAAGGGGAAACTGAGGCCCAGAAAGCTCAATCACCAATCAAGGGACAGTCCAGCCATAGAATGTTTCTGTGGGGAGAAGACAAAGAAACCCATGTTCTCTAACAGTTCAGGGGCAGGAGGATGACTGACTGCTGAGGGGAAGGAGGAGGGGAGTTTGTTCTAGAGCCTCAGCCCTCCACCTGGGAGACAGTGTGGCCTCTGTGCATATGGGAAGCTGTCTTACTTGGTATGTTTGTAAATATTGATCCTAGATGGAAAAAAAACCCTGCCCAAACCTATCAATGCTGATCACTGCAGCCTTGCACAATGTCCCGTCCAGTGCCAGGCACCAGCTAGCATTCTGCTGAGGGCCCATGGCTTCCCTATTGGCTGTTATGTAGCAGAGCCGGAACTGAGAGCCAGATATCCCTGACAAGGGCTGTGCTCAATCTTGCCCATTACACTCCACATCTCTGGGCTCTCAATGCCTTCATCCACAGTTACTGTGATCTCAGCAGCTGCAAGAGATCTAAGGCAGGTTCCCTCACCCCCCACACCTCTGGTCTGAGCTGGGAACAGTCCAGATCTATCCCAAGCAGTCTACCCAGGTGGTTGCACATCTGGATGCATGTGTAAAACAAGTATGGGCCACTTAAACAAAGGTTACCATCCTGTTATTCAAAATGAAAAAAAAAAATCAAAATCAAGCCCATGTTATAAAATACTAGCAATGCAGAGCCCAGGTTAAATATTAATGCCCAACTTTCTTCCATTTTTCATGAGATTATGTATGTTAGATGATGTGATGCCTCAGGCGCAGACCCAAGAATTGCTTCCTGGGCCTTGCGTACACACACATGGGGGGGTTGTAGCTCTTATAGTTAGGTGTGTGTGTGTGTGTGTGTGTGTGTGTGTGTGTGTGAGAGAGAGAGAGAGAGAGAGAGAGAGAGAGAGAGAGAGAGAGAGAGTGAAATTTTGTTTTTGTTTTTCAAGACAGGGTTTCTCTGTATAGTCCTGGCTGTCCTGGAACTCCCTCTGTAAACCAGGCTGGCCTCAAACTCAGAAATCTGCTTGTCTCTGCCTCCCAAGTGCTGGAATTAAAGGTGTGTGCCACCACTGCCCGGCTGAGAGAGATCTTGTAGTTCATACAGTTAAGTTTTTTTTTTTTAATGTGGAGGCATTTTCTGCCATGTTGGTCCTGAGGATTGAACTCCCATCATCAAGCTTGGCAGCAGGGTCCTTTACCCACATATCCATCTTAGCTGCCCGCATAAGGTTAGTTTTAACAAACTTTCTGAGAGTTACCGTTCCCACTAGATAGATAGATAGATAGATAGATAGATAGATAGATAGATAGAAGCAGAGGTTAGCCCATCCAGTGAGTGGGCAGCAGAATGGAAACGTACTGCAGCTTCTTGAAAAGTCTATGGACAGATCTAAGAGGATTCGAGTTTTCCCTCACTCTAAGACCACAAAGCAGAGAAATAGAGTGTCCCAGGAAGACCGGAGACACCTCTCCAGAGGCAGTGCCAAGAGGCCTTCTCCCAAACTTTCACCATATTACCCCCAGAGCAACAGATGGGGGGAGAGAGTCAGAGAGACAGACAGAGACAGAGAGAGGGGGAGGGAGGAAGGAAAGAATGACAGATGTAATAACATCCTTTGACATGGAAAAGCAATATTTCTCAATTCTGTATAAGTTACAAAGTCATCATTATTTCTAGTTTGATCTATAGCGTGCCACAAAGTTAAAACAACATAGTTTCCATAGTTTCTTTTGCTGGTTTTGGCTTGGAGTAGGTTATTTTACTTTATTACTAATGTTGTTATAGATGTTGTTGGTAGTGGTGGTAGTGGTGGAGTGTGTGTGTGTGTGTGTGTGTGTGTGTGTGTGTGTGTGTGTTTGTGCATGGTGAGGGATGGGCATGCATGCCACATCATGCCTGTAGGATCAGAGGATAAATTCCACATTGTTGGTTTTCTCCTTCTACCTTTATGTGTGGGTCCAAGGATTGAACAACGGCCTCTGCCTGCCCAGCCACCTCACTGTCACCTGCCCCGCCATCTCACGGGCCTGCTTTTGTGCTTTGAGACTGGGGTTCTCACTTAACTCACAACAATTCTTCTGCCTCAGCCTGCTAGGTACTAGGATTACTGGCATGAGCCACCAGGTCCAGTCTCTCCTTCCTCCCCCCACACCTACAGCTTCAATCTCCTAGCCAACCCCTGTCTGTTCCAACCCCTGGGTGAAGACTGGAGATAACCTCAGCCCAAAAGATGCCACAGCCACATTCAGGGGCACAGAACCCACCCTGTCCCTGCCCCCACACCCCAGTGGTGGCTTGAGTGGAGTAACCCTGCCTGCCCATTGTGGGTAGGAAGCAAGGCAGTGGTGCTGGCTGTGTACCTTTCCCCTCTGAGTGCACGCCAAGGCACTTGGCATCTTGAACGTGACCCTTGCCTCAGCCCTATGCAGAAACTACAATTGTAATGTCTAGCTGCAGCCTAGACATTAAGCCTCATTTCTGATGAATCTATCTGAGCCAGAGGAATAACATCCAGCTCAGCATTGACCCCTAAATCTGCATGGGAAGGTTAACACACGCAGAAGCTAGGGATGGCGATGTTTGGTGAGTAGTGCTTAGAGTCAAGTAGGAAAAGGAGCCATGTGTCAATAATCTCCATGTGTACACATATGTGTGCTTGCATATGTGTGTCTACATATGTGTGTGCTTACATCTACGTGCGTGCGTGCACACACACCAACAGGGGTGGTTCATAAAGAAAGAGCCAGGATCTATGATCTTTTGAAGCATCCTGACATGTTTGCAAGGTCATGGAAACTTCCACTAGAGATACAGAGAAGGAAATCAGAATGGGGTGGTAGTGGAGACAGCCTGTGCAAAGGGTCAGATCCAGAGTGGGGGAAGCAGACACATTCCCTTTAAGAAAGAGGAGGAGGAGGAGGAGGAGGAGGAGGAGGAGGAGGAGGAGGAGGAGGAAGAGGAGGGGGAGGAGGAGGAGGAGAAAAGTCTGGAATCCATAGAGGAGGAAGCAAAAGGCCTCACGCAGCCTCAGGAACCACGGGAAGCCTGGAAGGGGTTCAAGGCTGGGGACTGACACGTTCAGCTTTGCAATTTCTTTTTTGCAGTGTTTTTTGTTTGTTTGTTTGTTTGTTTGTTTGTTTTTTATTAAAACATTTATGGCTTGAGTTTTTAATGTCCCCCACTGGCTCATGTGTTTGAACATTTGCTCCCTGGCTGCTGGTCTCTTTGAGAGGCTGTAAAATCTTTAGGAGGTGCTGCCTAAGTGGAGGAAATAGGTCACTGGGATGTGTCCTGAAGAACATGTCATTCCTGGCTCCCTCCTGTCACATTCTCTGCTTCCTGTTTGGTCACACTTGCACCAATAGAGACTGAGCCATTCCTCCCTCCATGCCTGGCCTGCCACAGCGAATTGAAGACCCTTGGAGCTGTGAGCCAAACAAAGTCCTTCCTCCCTGTGGTGGTTTGAATATGCTTGGCCCATGGGAAGCGCACTATGAGGAGGTGTGGCCTTGTTGGAGGAAGTGTGTCACTGTGTAGGCAGGCTTTGAGGGCTGCTAGTGCTCAGGCTCTGCCCAGTGAGGAAGAGTTAATCTCTTCCTGGCTGCCTTCAGATGAAGATGTAGCACTCTCAGCTCCTTCTCCACCAAGGACGCTGCCATGCTTCCTGCCTTGATGATAATGGACCGAACCTCCGAAACTGTTAGCCAGCCCCATTGTAATGTTTGTCCTTATAAGAGTTGCCTCAGTCATGGTGTCTCTTAGCAGCAACAAGACCCTAACTAAGACACTCCCTTATATTGCTTCTATTGAGAATTTGCCATAGCGATGAGAAAGTGAGAATACAGAAATGAAACACACGTAGCATAAAGCTTGCCATTGTAGATTGTATCATTTCTCCCATTCATGTTTACTCACCACCATCTAACCCCAGAACATCCCCACATTCCACAATGGCAAGTTCATGCAGCTCCTGTCTCCTTCTAGCCCCTGGCAACCTCTAATCTACATTCTGTCTGCATGGCATTGCCAGTCCTAGGCAATCTTATATGAGTGGAACTTTGTCACATACGCTCTTGTATATACTGTTTCTCTCACTTAGCATTATCTTTTCCAGGCTCATCACGTGGCATGGACCACTACCTTCTCTCTTCTTGGGATCATGTAGCACCCCACACACAGGAATAGTGCCCACATAACACATTTATTCTCACACCCACTGATGGACAGACAACTGGGCTGTTGCCACTTCTGGGATAGTCCGCTGCTGTGAACAAGCAGAAGATTTGTGGGTGCATATGTTTTCAACTTTCTTGGATAAATATCTCTGAGCGGAATTGGTGGGTGAGGTAGCAATTCCCATGTTTAACTTTGTGAAGTGCTGCCAAAGCACTTTCCACTGACCCGTTTTCCATTCTCACCAGCAACGTATGAGAGGGTTCCAGAATCTTCTCTTGCTTGCCAACACTTGGTCTTTTCCATTTTGTTTTTCAGACAACCATCCTACTGAGTGTAAAGTGGGATCTCACTGTGGCTTTAACTTTAGTTTTCCTAATGAATATATATATTATATAAATATAAGTATTATAATATATATATTATAACTTCATTGGCCTTTTGAGACATGTTCACTTAAATTTTATTTTGGTTTTTGTTGTTGTTTTTTTTGTTTTGTTTTTGTTTTTTGTTTTTTGTTTTTGTTTTGTTTTGCTTTGGTTTTTTTTTTTTTTTTAAAAGGGTTTTTTTTTTTAACCCCGGCCTGCCGGTGACCCATCTTTAATTTAAGTGAAGCCAGGCAGTAGTGGCACATGCCTTTAATCCCAGCACTTGGGAGTCAGAGGCAGGTGGATTTCTGAGTTCGAGGCCAGCCTGGTTGTCACACTACTGCCTGGCTTCACTTAAATTTTAAATTTAAATCCCTTGCTTTTTAAAAAAAAAAATAAATGTTTTTATTTATTCTTTGGGAATTTCACATCATTTACCCCAATCACAGTTACTTCCCAGTCCTCCCATGTCTGTCTTCTCTTTACCTCTCCCCAACAAAATAAAATGAATATTTTTAAAAAATATTTAAAAAAAAAAAAGTTAAATTTGTGTTGTCCATAAATTCACTGAAGGATGGGCAAACTCTCAGCAGCCCACCTCCAAAAAAAAAAAGTCCTTCTCCACCTGCATCCCACTAGAAACCATCAATTGTGGAGAGCTGCACCTCAGCACCCCTATCACAACTTTTAGGAGTTCTGTTTGACGGCTTCCAGCTTAGCCTGACACTTTTTGGTGGGGTGGGGGTAGGGGTTGTCACAGAAGCCGTCCATGTCCCTCTTTCTCAAGTGTGCATCTGCAGGCATCGATATCACTGCCAAAATACCTTCCTTTCTCTTCAGAGTCAGCAAGAGCTCTGATTCTGGGCTTCCTCGAGGTTTCTGGTGACAACACAGACCAAGAATATGGTTTCCTGCCATAGACCCAGAAAAGGCCCTCAGAGGCAGCCCAGACCATGGACATCACCATGGCCTCCTGTGGAAGTGCAGGCCACTCATATCAATATAGTCCCTGGGGGCAGCATGACCCACAGACATCCACATAGCTTCAGGCTGCAGTACAGATCACAGACATCTGCCTGGTGTTAGGTGGTAACACAGGCCATGGACATTGATCCAGTCCCCAGTCACATCAGGACCACTGACCCATATATGGCCCTCAGCAGGATCACAGACCAGGGTGGTCCTTTGAGGAGGTCTAATCCGAAGGTAAAGAGTTCATCTCAGGCTTTCATCAATGCCTAGAGTTGGGTGGGGGTGGGGATGGAGGTGAGGGCAGGAGTGGGGAATAGGTAGTGGTGATGGTGGTGGTGGTGGTGATCTTATGGCTGGGTGGCCTGTTCGGGAACTAAGTCTGCATCTTTGTAAGCTCCAGGCTGCTACATACCGACCTGCCGACCTCACTGTGGTTCTCCCAGCCCTCGTGGATCTTCAGGCAAAGGGAAAAGACACAATGAAGGGTTCAGAAGCCCTGTGCCTATGGCCACATCAGGACCAACTATAAGGAGGCAGATCAACTCTACTTTGGGTGATTCAAGGCTTTATAAAGTTTTGAGGGACTGAGGGTAGGAACGGCCATTGGCTGACTGAGGCAAAGGTCATTGGCTGAAGGCTTAGGGTACCAAAAATACCTCATTAGCATGGGGAAGCATTTCAGGAATCTCAGGTGCTGGCTGAACAGGTTCGTATCAGGAGAAAGGAAGTTGGTCGGGTAATCTAACTGAGGTTACGTGGCATTCCACAGGTAGAGGCATGGGAGGCGGGGTGTGAATTCCCCAGACAAGGTCAGAGAAGGAGAGGTCCAACTAATAAAGGGAGTCAAGCCTCAAAAGGCTATCTGGTCAATGGTGGACCTCAACCTTAATTAGCAGAGTTTTCTCACACCTAGGTTGGGTAAATTTTTTAAGTGGGTTCTCTTTCTATTGTTGAATTACAAGAATGCTTTATATAGTCAGGATCTTAGACTTGCATGAGTTATATAATTTACAAATATCTTCTATTGTTCTGTAAGTTGTTTTAAAGATTTCTTTAAAAAAAAACATTGGTATGTGGTGTGTGTCTCTCTCTCTCTCTCTCTGTGTGTGTGTGTGTGTGTGTGTGATGTGTGTGATGTGTGTAGATACCTGAGGAAGCCAGATTAAAGCTTGAGAGCTAGAGGTACAGGTGGTTGTAAACTGCCCAATGTGGGAACTACTGATTCTTCGTCCTCTCAAAGAATAGTTGTGCTCTTAACCAAGTTCCCAGCATAGGAAACCTGGAAGCCCGGCCACACCCAAACCTTCGGGCTCTCCCCTGAGACTCTGTGAGGATGAGATCGAGTGCCTGTAAAGTGTGTGGGACTCTATGTGGCTTGACTATCCTTAAGACGTCAGATCCCAGCAGGCACACAGTCGTGGAAGCGCCCTACCAATCTGGAGGGTCTGACCCTCTTCTCTCTCCCGTTTACACTGCTTTCCAGCTTGGGCCTTTTGTGACACCACACAGAGAATAATCAATAACTCAACTACTTTCTTCCAGTTTCTGTTTCAATTAGTGTGCCGTTAGGCATTTATGTCACTTTTCTACTGTCAGGAATAGTTCTTAGAACTTTAATGGAGTCTCCGTTTAAAAATTCCTTTTATGGGGCTGGAACCGTCAGTAAGAGCACTGACTGCTCTTCCATAGGACCTGGGTTCTGTTACCAGCATTCCCAGGCTGACTCATAACCATCTGTGGCTCCACTTCCAGGGGATTTGATGCCCTCTTCTGGCATGCACTGGCACTGCATGCACACAGTGGATAGCCATAGATGAAGGCAGAACAGCCATACAAATAAAATAATTTTTAAAATCCTTTCAGAAGTCACTGTTACTGTCCTGTTTTATAGAGGTATCCGAGACACCCAATGTCACTCTGGCCTGTGCCCAAACTAGCTGCTCAGTGTGAGACTCTAATACAGAGTGATAAAGTGAGGTTACACAGTCAGGTACCATCATCCTTCCTTAGTCTGCAACAGGCCAAGCTGCCGCCATCTCCACCACCTTCAGAAGCTGCACCACAGCTACAGAGCCCATCCCAGGACTGTGCCATGTCCTTCCAAAGCTCTCCTCCTCTCTGACTGCGCAAAAGTGACTCCAAAAAGTGTGCCATCACCTCACCTAGCAGAGCTGAACCAAAACCATGTCCCTAGCAATTACAGAAGGAAGGAGAGACAGAGACAGAGATGGAAGGACAGACTGAAGGTCACATCAGAGTATTCACAGACCGAGTGGTGTCTGGAGATTGTTAAGGAAAATTGGGAAGAGCCCCTTGACATTTACCTCAGACTCTGGGCAAAATTATTATTAAGTCCTAGCTGGCTGGTGGTGGCACACACCTTTAGTCCCAGCACTCAGAGGCAAAGACAGGTGGATCTCTGAGTTCCAGCCTGGTCAACCGAGCCAGTTCCATACAGCCAGAGCTACACAGGGAAACCTTGTATCAGAGAGAGGGAGAGAGAGAGAGAGAGAGAGAGAGAGAGAGAGAGAGAGAGAAAGAAGAAGAAGAAGAAGAAGAAGAAGGAGGAGGAGGAGGATGAGGAGGAGGAGGAGGAGGAAGAGGAGGAGGAGGAGGAGGAGGAGGAGGAGGAGGAAGAGGAAGAAGAAAAGAGAAGAAAGGAAAGAGAAATTCTGAGGATCCTGAGGATGAGGGATTAGCGATGGTCCTCAACATGGAGTCCAAGCGACTTCTCAAAGCCCTTCAAGGCCCTCAACCGTTTCCACCCACGCCTGGCTCCCTGCCCCAGGCACTCCAGAGCACCCATCCTGGGAGGCAACAGCTTCTAGGTGTGCATCCCTGACTGATCCTCAGCTCACAGAAAGATGCTGCCAAGGAGCCTCCCACCTCCACTGCCTCTAGCGTAAACCAGGACGCGGTAGACCTTTTCCTTCCATCTTCATTCATGAAAACCTCCAAGCCCCTACCCCATCAATAAAAGAGTTTGTCATTTCAGCAGGCGAGGTGAGGGAATTGTCACAGCTGATGGCAATGCATGGTGCTAATAAACTGTCAATTAGGATCAAATGTGCTGTCTAGCCCCGGGAAGTTGGTGGCTGGTGGTAATGTTTTGAAAAAGTCTGTTTCGTAATGCCTTTATACTGAGGCATTTCTTTGGGGTTATTAAGAGCCCAATTGATACATTTCTTGTTGACTCCCAATATTCCCGAAGTGATTAATTCTAAACAATGGGGTTAATTAGTCTGCTGACTTCGGAATGCCTCTTCAGGCAGGAGCTTAAGAAACCAGTTTCCTTGGAATGTAATCTCTAAAAGAATTATATTCCTTTCTTCTAAGGAAGAGAGGAAAAAGTCTCCCCGGGGGAAGAAAGGATGGCTGTGATCTCACAGAGAATTAAATAAGTGTTCAACTCCAATGAGCCTCTGTGGGTTGGTTTTCACTTCTTAATGCCCGACCCCCATTTTTTATTGCCTTCCTGAGTTAATGAGTAAATAGCTTGGACTTGGGGGGAGGAGGAGGAGGAGGAGGAGGAGGAGGAGGAGGAGGAGGAGGAGGAGGGTGTTATTTAGGGTCTGGCTATAGGGTGCCAGAAGAGGAGACCAATCAGGACAGCAGACATCACCATCCTTTGTCCAGCCCTCTAACCAGATGTGCACTCCACCCATACCAAGTCCAGTCTTTGGCCCCTTGGGCCTCCGTCCTTCATCCATAGAATGGGGACAGTGACATCTGCCCTCCCCACCACCCCACGCGTCTGTGGTGACATGAGATCACACATATAAGAGCCCTTTGAGAATAAAACCTTTTTCTTTTCTTTTTTTAACCTTTGAGAGGGGGAAAAAAAGGACCCATTTTAGAAGTGGGCTTTTTTAAACTCTTTTTTTATATTATTATTCCCTCTTGAAAGGGTTTCTTCTTGTAGCTGGGATTTTTCATCTTGTGTTAAAGAGAGAGAGGGGGGAGAGAGTTTTAAAAATAGCTATTTTAATGAAAAGAACAGCTCCCCTGAAGAACTGGGCAGCCCTTTCTGCCGGCTTTGCTGCCGAACTCACGGTCCAAATTGATTTTTTTTCTCCCCTCTTCTTTAAAGGTAAGTGATGAAATACTGTGGGTTTGAAAGGGCTGACATTTTGGTAGCAATTAAACTCAGGCCCATCTAGCTGCGGCAGCTGGTGGCAGCCCCTCGTTATGGTGGAAAGGCAGTCAGAGGATTAAGGTGGGCTGATCTGGCTCTCTGAAGAGCTATGGCTGCCTTCTGCAGCCAGGTAATTAGATTTAACAAGCTGGCCTGTCCCCTTCTGTCCCCCACTCTCTTTGGGCCGAGCATCCAGGCCAGGGAACCCACCTCCCACTCCCACCCAAGAGAGGTGGCAGCAGGCAAGTCCAGGATGCTAATGAGTGCAGTGATGGATATGCGGATATTAACATTGAGTTTTAATGACATACTAGAGACAGTGATGGCTAAGAAGCCATGGCCAATGGTGGTGGCAGGGTGGCTTTATCATTACAATTGGCCTGAGTGTCTGCTTCCGACTGGTTAGAGCAATGTGCTGCTGGAAACATGAGTTCAGGATGGAACATGAACTCATGGCTGGGCATGTGGCCCCCCATCTCTGCCCTCAACCGAGGGTCTGGGAAAACATTATGGTAAATTACATTTCAAGTACTCTTAGGAAAAGCCAAGTCTCAGACTCCACCTCCCAAGGCAATTTGGGGTATCCCCGTTGCGCCTAAGAGGATCCCACTGGCTGAAGGGAATCGCCTGTGGGGAATGGGGGTCAGCAACCAAAGCTGGGGTGGTTTTCTTTTGTCCAGCTCTCTCTAGGTGACTCTGACAGGCAGGCCACTGGGGGCCTCCTATCCACATGCAGACTAGTGGTCTGGCCTAGTATAGAGAGACTCCATTTCAGCACAACACCCAGAAGACCCGAGTTTGTCTGTATCACCATTCAGGAGAAGCAAGATTTTAAAACTCAAGCTGCTGCCCACAGTTATCTTGCTGCTGTACTGTCACACTCTGAAGGTATCAATGGCTTCCTGGGGCTGAGGGTCAAATCCAATGCCTTAGCTAGCATCCAAGACATCTGGACTTGGAGGAATCTAGAAGCTTAGATCTCATCTCTGGGATGTTCAAAACTGCGTTTAAATGGCCCTCTTTGGGACTCCCTTTGCTCGTGTTCACAGAGGCTCAGTTGGCCAGGTTGCATTTTCCAGCTCTCTTGCCTGAACTGCCCAAGGTTCAGCAAACTTGTTCCCCCAGATCCTCATGTGTGCACTATGTACCTTAGGACTCTGTCCTAGTTAGGGTTACTATTGCAGTGATGAAACACCATGACCAAAAGCAACCTGGGGAGGAAAGGGTTTATCTGGTTTGTATTTCCTTATCACTGAAGTCAGGACAGGAACTCAAACACGGCAGGAACATGGAGGCAGGAACTATGAAGACGCCATGGAGGGCTGCTGCTTCTGGCTTGTTCTCCATGGCTTGTTCAGCCTGCTTTCTTATAAAACCCAGAACCACCATCCCAGAGTGGCTGTACTCACAATATGCTGAGTCCTCCCCATCAATCACTAATTAAGAAAATTCTCTGTCCAGTCCGTGGTGGTATACACCTTTAACCCCTAAATCCTAATGTTCACACTTTGATCTCAACACAGGCAGAGGCAGGGGGATCTCTGTGAGTTTAAGGCCAGCCTGGTCTACAGAGTGAGTGCCAGGGCAGTCAGGACTACACTGAGAAAAGCTGTCTTTAAAAAAAAAGAAAAGGAGACGGAAAAAGATGAGGAAGAGGAAGAAGTGGAGAAAAAGAAAATCCTCTATAGGCTTGCCTGCAGCCCAAATCTTATGGAGATCTTATTTTCTCTATCGAGGCTCCCTCCTCTCCAATGACTCTAGCTTGTGTCAAGTTGACATAACACTAGCCAACACAAACTCCTACCACAAGGTAGCACCCCCTTGACCATCTGCTCTCTGCATGAGTCTTTTCTCTCTGTGATATACCTTCTATCTATAGTTATTGAAGTTCTTAGGACCAGAGCTTAGTGGGCAGAGTTTCTCACTTTAACTTTCCAGGGCATCCCCTGCCAGAAACCCTATCCTTGCCCTGAGACCATAACTCAGCTGTCTTCCAGCTTGTCAGTCAAGTGTGATAACTGGTGGGAACTGTCCCTGGTGATGACAGTAACAGCAGATCACCCCAGCGGGGAATCACGCATGCCTCAGGCACCCAATGTACAGGGCCATACAGCTAGCCCAAGGAGCTTGCCCGTGGTTACGAGTGGTCAGTGACAAAACATGAGTGGATATCTGAGTTTATATGCAGAAGTCTCCCCTCATGGCCTGGAAGTTTCCAGATGTTACTACAGATCTGCTCTGGGGCCTTCATACTTTGCCCCACATGTACATACACATGTACAATGCACACACATAAACACATTGAATCATAGCTCCCGGAGTCCTTCCTAGAACTCAGGAATAGCTGGGCTTTTTCTTGGGTATTTAAGACCTCCTTGTTCTTCAAGAGGCACAGAGAACAATGAGCTGTCTGGTCACAAAGGTCATGACAACCAATCCCTCAAAACAGTCGTTTTCCAGAGAACGGGTGAGTAGGCAAACACAGGCTGGTTCCAGTCAGAATGGTGCTGGGGGTGGGGTGTGCAAAGCTTATGTAGAAGGCAGAGAGAGCCTAGGGAGCTGAGGCAAAGAAGTAAACAAGCCCAGGAGGTGGGGGAAGAGATCACCAAGGGCCTCTCCTCAATCGATAAGCTATAAATGTCAGGGTCTGCCATGCTCCCCCATAACTTCTGCCTCCAGAAGACAACAGATCCCCTGGGAATGGGGGCTCCTTGTCTAGAGGACTCCAGGAGCTACTCAGAGTGAATAAAGTGTCACAGGAGCCTCTGGGTACCCAGAGAAGGTAAAGATGACCAGTTTGATTCTCATTCAACGAACTGAGCGCTTACATCAAGCACCTTAAATGGAAGCTATTTCTCCCTAAGACCTGATCAGTGATGAGAATGTCTAATCAAGGGTATCTACTTCTCCCGATCTCATGACAGAGGAAGTGGACTGTTGCCCAGCAATCACTTCCAGGTTAATTCACAGCAGGTCTTTCTCTACACCAGTGCCTGAAATGCACCCTACTCCCAGAGGCACGGAATTAAAACAGCCCTCCTGACTCCCAAGGAAGGATTCATCTGAGAGGAGACTAGGGAGAAAGTCCCAGAGTGTGGTTGAAACCTTGAGCTGTCCCAGAAGAGAGACCCACAGCTGTCCCATCCTGCCTCTGCCCAGAAGGAAAGGGAGGAGAAAGAAGGTCTTAGGGCCCAGCATTTCCAGGCCTCACCCTTCACGACTCATCAGAAACACAGGCGATAGCCTCACCTCCATCTGCTCAGCTTCTGTGTTTGCTGCTCAGTTGATTCTACACCAGCTTGGTGGGAAAAGTGTGATTAATTACCATCCCAGGCATTGGAAAGTAAATATACAAACTCACTCTTGTTTCCTGTCCCTTCAAGGTGAGGTAATGAACCGAACTGGAAGAAAAATACTGAGGTGATAAATGTAGGGAGGGATAAGATGGTAGGGGGTCTGGAGAAAGGAAAGGGGATGAGATCAAGACATAAATGTGTGGGAGGATATTATTTAAGGATTGATCGGGATAGAATTGAATATGAGGGACAGGACGACCAGACTGGACAGGATGGGGCGGGGCGGAGAGGCACAGGGTGGGACCAAGAGGGATGAGCTCAGTCATCCTGACTGGTAGGAAGATTTCCCTGCACGCAGTCCGGCTCTCGTCTCAGGGGTACCTTTGAAGCCTGTGTCCTCTGCTAGCCTGGCTGTACCAGGCAGCCCCTTCCTCAGTTGCTCAGCAAGTGCCAGAGACAGAGAGGGAAGGAAAGCGGGTGGCTCTTCAGGAGGCTGGCACCAGTCCCAAGCAATATGTTCCCAACTTCCTCCTGTGTGGGTGGCAGCGACACGTCCCCAGCCGGCCCCCGCGCCTCTCACCAGTCGTCAACGCGCCCTCACTCTCTCCTTGTGTGTGTTGTCAAATCTTCCCGATATAGCAGCCTGGAGTCTGTCAACAGTTCTGTTTCATGCCCACTTTCCCTCTCCAGAGGAGTGCAGCAACAGCCGCCCTCCCTCAATGGGTGTGTCCCTCATTGTCTCCATCACAGGCGGGTGTGTGGAGACCCTCTGTCACCTTCTGGGAGAAAGCATGGTCTGGTTTTTCTGGCATGAGGCAAGACCTATACCAGAAGTATTTGAAAGACATTAAGAAGAGGAAACCTGGGGACTGGAAGATTGATCAGATGTGGGCGATTGTGGAAGGTGAAGGTGATGCTCATATTTTTGACTTGCGTGATTTGGGAAAAATGCCAGACACTCGGGCAACAGAGCCTAGATGAAGGACTAGCAGCTCATACTCTGGGGTGACTGAGATGCCTGTGGGCCTTCCAATAGGGGGTGTCCCTTATGCGAATGCAGACTGGAGTTCTGGGTGTACAGAAGATGCCCAAACTGGAATGCAGACATCCACAGGAAACATCACCATATCACCATTTGCTCGTGAGGAATCATTAGTACAGGAATCCCAGGACCTCACTTCACAGAACCTCCTTGAATCCCCTATAGGGAGTCAAAAGGTCTGACCCAGCTCAGACTTCTGGCTGGGACTCCATCCTCTGGGCACTGTGGCAACCTATCAACCACCTTCTCTCTCTCTCCTCACAAGCTGTCTCTGTCTTGCCCCGTAAGGAACATGTGTCTCCAACCCCACCAGGATCTTCCACATTGGAAGATCCTATGTGCAAAGGAATGTGGCGCCACCTCCCATCCTTACTGCCTCCCCCTCTAGAGGACCCCAGGGTTCTTCATGGGACTCCAGGACACTGCTCAAGGTTCCTAAGGTCTCTATAATCCCCCTGCTGTCTGTGATTCACCAGGTGACCCCACAGGTCAGAAGCCACCACTAATAATGCTCAAATGGTGACATTTATTGCAGTATAGGCAGCCTCTGCTTAGCTCTCAGGCTTTGGGGAAATGTCAGACACAGAGTGAATCACTTTTTTACGGTGTCTCCAGCAAAATGCTTGCCGTGATCTCTCATTTGCTGACTCTAATTGAAGCTTCCCAAGGAGCTCAAACCCCTCACCTCCCCTACCCACAGAGCAGACTTATTTCATGATGGCTTCACAGTCAGGCCTGTCTTTACAGGGCAAAGGCCAGAAAGCAAGCATCTAAGATGAGGAGAGAAGCTATGGTCCTCCAGGGAGGCAGACTGGGATGGGGGAGCCCTGAGAAGCGAGCCCTTTGTGCCAAAGTGAAAGTGTCACTCTACTATAGGCTGTGTAGACGTGTGTGTGTGTGTGTGTGTGTGTGTGTGTGTGTTATTGTATCTGCTCATTGTGTCCCCAGCTGTTTCTACACTGGGAGGAGACAGTCATGGCTGCCTGAGGCCACAGAACCCTTGGCCACTGGAGGACCCAGGACAATGAAAGGTCCTTTTCTGAGGGTCATCCAATTAAGCCTTGGGGAAGACAAAGAATCAGGGAGCACAGCATCCTGAAACTACCTTGGCTCTGTGGTCAAGGCAGAGGTCCTAGAAGGAGCAGATCTGCAGGAAGAAAGGAAAACTGCCAATCAACTCAGGGAGGAGGGGACCATCCCACCAGCATTGGAGTTCCTGGAACCCATACTGTGAGTCAGTACGATCAGTTTGCCTTAATTGCCTTGACCGGAGTCTCCAATGCTTGCACCCACTGTCCGTTCCACAGCTACACACCTGTTCTCTCCATCAGCCCTATGGAGGCAATTCCCTCACCTTTGCTGTCTAATCAGCGGGTCTGGAGGGTGTGCCCTGGAAACCAGGAACATGTGGACTCAGGGACCACACCCTTCCACCCAACCCACACCCACATAGGGTACAGCACCTCACCTCCACTAACCCCTTTGGCTCTCTCTTCTGCCCTCTGCTGCTTCCTACTTACCATTGGTAGCCACTATGCCAGCCTCACAGTCCTAGGACAGGTTGGGGGCTGCATCACAAGGACCAGAATTGGTGTGGTGCATCCAGCACTTGGGAGTCAGAGGCACATGGATCTCTGTGAGTTTGAGGCCAGCCTGGTCTACAGAGAGAGTTCCAGGACAGCCAATGCTACAGAGAGACCTGTTTGGAAAACACACAGAAAGAAAGAAAGAAAGAAAGAAAGAAAGAAAGAAAGAAAGAAAGAAAGAAAGAAAGCCAGCCTCAGGTCTCACAGAATAGTCTCAATAGAAACTCTTATTTCCAAACATAAAAGTGTGTAAAAACAAACAAACAACAAAACAAACAACAACGTAGTCTTATACATAGGCTGAGAATTCTCCTGTCTTCCCTAGGGTGAGGATAATAGTAATACACAGTGGGAGTTGCCTGGCAGGGATTTTTCTCCAAGTGAGAACATTTAAACAGCTTCCCCATGAGGCTGGAGTAGTGGGACATAGAGACAGAGCCCTGAGGGAGGGGGTCTGGGGAGAAAACAAATGAAACCATAAGAGCCACAAGGACACCATTGTGATCCTGGATGCAAAGGCGACCCAATGGGTCAGGACTGAGCCCCAAAGAGCAGCACAGCTTCTTTGGGCCTGTGTGTCCCACAAGCACAGTGGCAGGGTAGAGCCTTGTGTGTGCTTATTGTTTACAGAACACTTAACACTTTAGCACGTAATACTGCACTTGATTTCACACCACCTGGTGAGGTAGCGGCTACCCCCTCCACCAACTTTTCAAGTCAAAGAAAAAAATTCATGCAGCTTGTGGAGACAAGTTCTTTATAAGCAGAAGAGCCCAGATCCAAGTCTCCGTCCAACCCCAAGTCCAAGACTCCCTGCTGAAGGACATTCACTGCATAGGCAGGGTTCTGCTCTTTGTGGATCAAGCTGTGCAAAGTGAAAAGTGTGAGGCTTGTCTGGAGTATAGGAGCCAAGGCTGTGGCTGTGACTTTGATGTTGACCCTGTGGCTGTGACTTTGAATGACCTGTTTAACCACCCTGAGTCTTCCTCAAGGGTCCATCTCATGGGCTGCTTTGAAAGTCATCAGTTATGTAATTCATCTAAGGCAGAGTTGACATTTATGACATCTGATTATAATGGGCACTGAGTTTAACCCGTTTAGTTTTCCAAATACATTTCTCCCGTGGAGTTCTTGAGTCTGTGGCTTCCTGGTGAGCTCAAACTTAGATCTACCCCAGAACTTCATCACAGCCATCCAAGCAGAACAAGGAAGACCTGGGGACCTCTGATCTTTAAGGTAAGTTGATTGCTTCAAGGTCACATGGAAGTTGGGGTGTACAGCCAAGTCTGTTCCGTGATTCTCATTCAGTTGGTCTGTGACCTTTGGGAGGATGGTGTGGGCCAGCAAAGACGAAGAGGTCAGCGAAGATGCTTTGTGATGGTCCCCATGAGAGGCTGTGGTGGCACACTGCAGAAATAATGGCACTAAAGGCAGACTCTGGCTCTATTCAGGAGGCTGCCTTCAGCTATGGCTGATGTGGTGACACACCAAAGGGCCTTCAGTTTGAGCAGCTAAGTGAGAAGTCCTTCTCTGAAATGAGAAACGGCAGCAGGGAGAGCAGAGTCAGAGATCTGCCTTGGCTCTGCTGGCCTTGGAGCCTATTAGATCCTCTCGGGGAACGAATGGAGAGAGATCTGGGCAGATGCCTCCAGATGCAGGTGAGAGGCATCAGCATAGAAGAGGAGAGTTATGTGGAGTGTCCTAAAGTGGAAGTGGTCCAGGACTAAGCGATACCCTCTTCCTCAGCATTCAGAGACCCTACAGGGGAGAAGAGGAGGCATCTGTCAGCTACGATGTGGGTCCTGGACACCAAGGGGAACTGAGGTGTTATGGAGACAGTGTTGTGAGAGGCCAAGTGTGAGAAAGGCCAGGAACTGGCCAGTGAAGTCTGGCCATCGACCTTGATTAAGGCGCATGCTATATGCACCACCTACCCCTGTGCCAAGATAGGTCCCCATTTCTACCCCATCCCTCATCCCCTCATAAATGTTTTTTTTTTTTCTTTTCTGATAGGAGTGGTGGCACCTGCTTTAATCCCAGCACTTGGGAGGCAGAGGCAGACTGATCTCTGAGTTCAAGGCCAACCTAAACTACATAGCGAGGCCTTGCCTCAATTTTTTTTTATTCTCTGAAACAAGGTCTTGTTATATAGTTCAGACTGGTCTTGAACTTGAAATTTTCCTTTTTCACCCTCCTGAGCACTGGCATGGCAGGTTGTGCACCACTACACCAAGTTCATACACTCTGTAATGATAAGAAAAAGAAAGTCAAAGATCTCGGAGTTTGAAAAGACTCCAAAGCCACACACACCCTGCTCCTGTGTCATATATCACTTCCAGGTGTCGGATGCGGGAGCAGAGAGCCCATATGGAGAGAGGCAGAGGGTTTTACTACAGGCTGGGCAGGAGAGGGTGGCTCACTGCCCTTACTGTCCATTTTAAGAATGGAGGCCTTTCCATACATGCTTTGTGTCACGATCCAGCATATGACTGTTTATGTCCCTTGTTAATCACTGGAGATCTAGCCATGAACAAGATACTTCTTTGACGGGGGAGTTTACAGGAGAGCAGAAGGAAAGGTGCCAGTGACTCTTTTCGACAGGCTGTGGCCATGTCCTGATAGGAAACTTCACTCAGGGGTGAGGGTGGGGGACTCCAGGAACTCCAAAGGATCAAAGAGAACCTCAGAGGAGAAGCAACTTTAGTCAAAGCCTCCAGGAATTGCGAGGCAGTCAGCCAATAACAGAGGGTCTGAAACAAAAGGTGACTGGGCAATGCGTCATTGAGAGGCTGGAGTCAAGCATGAACACACGGAAGTGGAGAGGTGCTGGACGCCAGTTTTCACCAATGCAAACGGAGAGCTACAACCCAATGACTTTTATTCTGTAGGTCAGAACTCCCCCCCCCACCCCCAAGAATTACCTAAAAACATGAGAACTGCTTTTGCTCTGCAAAAATCAATGAACCAATAAGTCCCAAGATAAATGCATCAGGGGCCTGCAGGGCAGCCCCCTCCTCTGGGAGATTCACTGTGTGCCTGGGCAGTTAGATCTGAAAGCTTAGAGTAACGCCACAGGAAGGAAGGCTCACAGTCTCTAAGACGGTGTACCAGGCCCTTCCTGTCTCTGTAATACTTTCCCATTGTCATTCCTGTGTGCCAACTATGGGGGTTAGGGGGTGCAAGCCAGGGCTGGGGACCCAAGAGGTGAGGACCCCATTAATCTTAGAACCCAGAGTTGGGGTCATCTGTTTCCTCTAGGAAACAAGAACAGTTTTGTTTACTTCAGAAGATATCTAGCAAACAAATCATCTGGGCCAACTGCCCTGGTGCTGGCTGTGGAGTGGAATAACTCGGACATAGCCCCACCATAGTCCACTGAGTCACACCCACCCTGTTCACGTAATCCCTTAGGTGGAGATTTGAAGGAAAAGAATCCAGCCCTGTAAGAAAAGAATCTGGAATTGAGACGCAGTTTCTTGGTAAGCCATACCCACTGAGGCCTGAAAACATGGATGGGATTTGGCTAGAAGGGCGTTGGGGAACAGTATTCAGACCAGAGGGAGGAGCAGCCTATGCAGAGGTCCTGTGATGGAAGAAAAAAAATGTTCCAGCCACATCACAGAAAGAGGAAAAGCAAATGAAAACAGTAACAAACCACAGAACCAAACTAACAAAAATAATAAAAAAAAAAAAAAACCAGTTCCTTCCAGATCTTTTAGCAACTCGACATTCATGTTTATGAGAAATGAAGTGTTCTTAGCAATCTGAGGTTTGGAAAGCTCTGGAAAAGTTACCTAGGAGATTGGCCAAAGGAACAGGCAGGCTGCCCAGGGGTTCCCTGTTCAATAAAGGAACAGGAGCCCTGGAGGGACTCCTGGGCCAGGCTGGGTAGCGCCTAATTGCAGATCCAGCTATGGAGACCGTGTTCCCATGCCTTTAAGAGTGCCTGGCTTAGCCCAGAGAATCCCCTCTCAGAAGCAGTTTCTCTCCTACTCCCAGGCCAGCAGTGGGAGCCAGGCATTGACTGTTCTCACAGCACAGGTGTGCGTGTGTGTGTGTGGTGTGTGATTATGTATGAGTGTGTATGTGAGTATATGTATGTGTGTGTTTGTGTGTGTATATATCAGTGGTGTGTGTGTGTGTGTGTGTGTGTGTGTGTATGCAGGTGTATATGTACTTGTGTGCATGAGTGTGAAGAGGCCAGAGATTGACATCAGGTGTCTTTCTTAGTTGCTCTCCACCTTGGTCTTCGAGGCTGGATCTCTCCATGAACCTGAGTTCACTGGTTACACTAGGGAGGCTGGTCCCACTTTTCTCCTTGCTCCTGGAGCTGGGGTTTCAGATGCCAGCACCACACCTGCTCTTACACAGATGCTGAAGACCTGAACTCAGGTCCTCATGCTTGCTCAGCAGACACTTACCCACCGAGCAATCTCCCCAGCCCTGAGATTCACCCCTCATTACTACTGAATAAAATGATCCCAGCATGCATTTCTCCCATGTGGCCAATCCCTCCCCTCTCCCCCCTCCCCCACTACCCCAGCAAGGCCCGGACACCATAGTTCTCTTTAGTGTGACCTGTATGGGTTTTCTTCCTTGGTTGAACTCACTCATGTCTGCAACTAGAACCTTCTCTCTGCCCTGTGCTTGCCTTTTGCCTTCATTGCTACGGACACTGCAACGCTCCTTAGGAAAGAATGTCACTAAAGGTTTCAGGTTCCTGAGGGGGACAACAACATGGCATGTCACTGAACACTAAACAGAGCCCTCAGGCCTCAGCTATGGCCGCCATTACTCATCTCCCACCTTCCCACCATGTCAGATTCCCATCTCCCAAAGCCTCTTCCTATTTCTTCTCCCATATTCTGGGGAACACCCCAACCTCCAATGGGGCAGACAGGACCACTCTGTCTCACGGCTGCGTGCCAAGTCCATGCCTTCGAAGAGAACATCTTTAGCTTCCACTTTAGAGAAGCATGATACCTCTTTCCCCCAAAGACCAGAGGTGTGAAGACAATGATTGTCCGAAGGGTGAGGGGTGGGCCCTATAGGTATGCAGTCCACTGAGGCATATCCAGAATAGGTGCTGTACCTGGTGAGGAGGCCCCTGCACGGCCCCAGTCCTGGAGGCTCCCATGTGTGATCACTGGGTGAGGTCTAACTGCAGGCAAGCCTCTGTGGGTGAAACACAGTGCAGTCTTCAGGATTGGATGAAGGCTCTCCACTGTGCCCTGAGTGGGTAATGCATCTTTATTGCCTGTCAAACAAGGACAGGTGCCTGCCACTCTCTCTAGAAGCCCTCTGTTTCTGTCCAGATTCTATGTGACCTATCAGCATCTTCAACAAACCCTGGTACTCCAGTCTGCTCAGTCTTCACCCTGTACTTGGAAATGGTATCTACACTGTTTCCTGTTTCAGTAATCTATGTCAGCTACAGGTGCAAGCCAAGTCTGTCTGCCCTTGCACAGTCTTGTGCCCTGAGCCTTGGATTCCCTTCCTAGTAGCCCACTGCACACCTCCATCCCAGGAGCACTGCAGACAGAACACTACACTATACTACAACCAGTGTGTGACTGTTGTCCTCCCCCTGACCCTGTCCTGCCTCTGCTTGCCTCTCCAAAAGGCCATTCTTCTTCCCACCCCTTGCCAACTGAGCCTCCATTTTTCAGTCAGAAATGTCTGACAAATTGTCCTTGACCACATCTTCTGCTCAAATTCTTCAGTGACTCACTGATTTCCCAAGGTTGAGACCAACCTTCCATGCTTGCGATTCAGGTTTAAGCCTCAGGGAACAATCTTCCCTTTCTTCCCATCTCCACAGGTACCTGCCATAGTAATGGCTGAGTAGCTGTCCCCAAGGTTTGTCACCCACCTCCTGGTGGTGGAGCTGAGAACCAAGTCCTTTGTCCTCAGTGGCCAATGGGGATAACAACATGGAAATGAGGGAGGTCCTGGGCTGTGTTTGTGGGAAGGGAAGCAGGTTGAGAGGCTGGGGAAAGTCCCTGGAGGTGGTGGCTGGGGGCAGGTGGAGGGTGCGGGTGCCCCAAGGGACATGAGTCCTGATCCCTTGTCTTGAAGGAGAAAGCTGGAGCGGGAAGGGCAGGTGCTGTCAGGGAGATACCACCTCCCTCTTGTGACCTTTTCTGAAGACATTTTCTCTGAATGTCAAGTTCATTAGACATGGGACTGGGGGTGGAGGAATTGCGTTTTAGCAGAATTAAAGTTGGGACAGACAGACACATCATCAGACTGCTGGTGACAAGCCAGCTGGAAGATGGGGAGACACCCCCTCCTCTGGTCATACCTGCCTTCTCTGGTCTAAGGTCAGGGACCACTGAGACATCTCCATATTGTTTCTATCCCAGTGGCCTAAGGCCAGCTGTACACAAAGCAGCCCCTTACCCGGTGCTCATGTACCACCTGATCAAGCCCTGGATCCAGGAAGGAGTAGCTGCATCCTTAGCCAACCTGACCCACCCTAAGGTATTCACAGAGGACACTAAGCTGAACGCTTCATGACCTGACAGATTTTGTCCTGCAAAGCCACCAAGGTCTGAGCCCCCACTCTGGGTCACCCATGCTGGACACCAAAGAACTAAATCAGGTATCCCTCCCCCTTTCAGGGAACTCCAAAAGTCATAAGGAAGGTCCATAGGTTCACAGACATTATGGGGGCCCAAATTGAAAGTGGTGCTATAACAGAAGTAGGTATGAGGCAGGGGCATGCCATGAAAGATGGAGTCATGAAGGATTTCAATAATAGGTGGCATCTGATTAGGGCTTTGAGAGACAGTAGGAGTTGGTACCTTGCTTGTTATTTTAAGAGGCACTAGCTTCTGAACACAGAATAGATCATGAGCTCCTGGCCTACAATGTGCATGGAGACTCTGAGGACCTTGATCTTCAGGTCACTTTTGTGGCTAAGCAGCAAGGTCATGTCCTTGGAGAATACTGGCTCCTACTCCTTGCTTCCCTCTTTCCTCCACAGTCCCTCACCATCCTTGGTGGCATAGAAATGTACCTTAGACACCAGCCACCGAGGCAGAGGACCCTTCCAGATCTACTGCAGCCTGGCTTTCAGGGATTGGGTGTTTGTACCACTGCTGTAGTCTGTGTGGATGCCTGGGACCATGCTGGGATAGAGGAGGCAGAATGAGCCTTAGAGCAGCCGATTCTTCCTTTCTGAGCCATTCTCGTCTTTGCACGCACATGTGCACATGTTCTCCACCCAGTACTGCGTCCCTCATCCTTTCTAGCTTCCAACTCTCCATAGGCTTTGGTCCTATCCTAGCAATGCCTCACCCCTGATGGAAGTTCCTTCCCCTTCCTCTTTTCACCTTCACAGGGATTCTCTCTCCCCTCAAGGACACAGCCACCCCCATCCCCAGTGCAGAGCAGCCCCAGGGACTCCTGGCTCAGAACCTCTATAGAAACTCAGCTGCCAGCTCTGTTTTCACACCTCCCATAGGAACAGCTGTCGGCAAGTGCTGGTGGCCAGGACTGCGGAGAGAGTGACAGAGAGAACAGTTTAGGGAAAGGAGAGGCAGGCTGGGAGAGAGGAGCATCTCACAGGGAAGGGGGTGTGGGGGAGATGGGCAGGGGACAGGGCGACAGGGACAGGGACAGAGAAGGCCAACCAGCAGAAGGTGGGAAGCCACAGCCCACCAGGAGGTTCTCTCCCAATGTCACTTCTCTCAGGAGAAGCCTAAGGCCCCAGAAGCTGGGCTTTTTCCATCCATACTGAGGACTGAGATGAGATGGTCTGGGACATAGAGAGCGGCAGCTCTTGCACGGGGCTCTGGACCCAGGGCCTTGGAGAAGCAAGAAATAAAGTTCAGCCTATAAGCAACAAAAATACGGAGAGAAAGAGAGAAAGACAGAGACAGATATTCACCTGCACAGCCAAACTCATACATGGACAGCCACACGCACGCACGCACGCACGCACGCACGCACGCAGGCACACACGCAGGCACACATGCACCCTGCAGGGGCTGAGTATTCAGTGGTTTTGTTGTGAGAAAACTCAAGCCTACCTGTGGCCCGGGGAAGAGGCTCCTTTTCTTCAGAGCCCCAAAGAGGCCTAGTCAATCCTGGCTCCCCATCCATCCCATGGCAAGTGTGTCCACACAAGGTCCCAGTGTACCCCAAGCCAGCAGTTTCCCCCAAAGAGGAAGAGAATCCTGGTAGAGCATCCAGGTCCCCAGGCACAGAGAGAGAAAGCCCAGAGATAGAAAGACTGGCCGGGATCTCTCAGCCAGAGGAGCCAGGCTGTGCAGAGCTGGCCTTTGGGGGACGCAGCCCTGGCCCTCTAACTCCAGGGATGGCAAAGAGATTTGGGAAGATTGCAAGCACAGGATTTTCTCCTTGGCACCCAGACCTATTATCCAGGGAGAAGCCTCTGCACCAGGCTTTCCCAGCCGAATCCACCGTACCCTAGGACCATGCCCTGCCCCTCTGCCTATGCTCCTGTCTGGATGGATGGGTGGGAAGCAGCCTTCACACTTCCAGTCCCCATGAGACTGGAGTTGTTCTACTTTGGGTTGAGAGAAATCAACAAGAAGGAGAAAAGGCTCATGTGGGCAACAGTCACGGAGATCTTGGTCCACAGTTAGATGGCTCATTGCTTTGGGCTGGGTTCTATGGTGAAGCAGTAAAGCCATTCACCCAAGGCAGCCAGCAAGGAGGGGGGGGGTGCTGGGGGTGGGAGAGAGAGAAAGAGGAAGACACTAGTATCCCAATAGTCTCTCTAAGGACATGCCCCCAATGACTAACTTCTTACTAGGTCCCGCCTACGGAAGTCTCTACCACCTCACTTGGCCTCACCATTGTACCAAGACTGGGAACCAAGCGTCTTAGCAAATAGGCTTTGGGGGACATTTAAGGTCATATCCTTGACCTCTCACTCAGCACCTCTCAGGGGCTCTGGTGGATTCTACGTCTGCACTGGTGTCTGCTATACAGTGAATCATGCCAAACTACACAGAGACAAGTGCCATAGTACTAACGTCAGCCCAAACCATCTTCAGCTACAATTCAGAAACTCCCAGGTACCATCCTTCCACTTTCTTATCGTCTCCATCCAGCATGTGGCTGGCCAAGCTTGTCCCTATTCCCTTCCCACATCCCTTTCCTGGCTCCATCCACTGCTCAGCTAATGCCACCATCTGGGGCCCATCTGCAGGAGCCTGCCTGCTCGCTAGGGAGGGGGCACATCTCCCATCTGCACCCTGGGAGAGCAGCCTGGCACTTCACAGGCTACCAGGGCATAAAACACAGCCCTGTTGGTGTCCTGCCAGGGAAAGCACAGGCCATGCTACTTGGGGGTGTTCCGGTGAGATCTGTGCAAAGGGACAACGAGTGTGGAGGGAGTGGGCAGGGCTTCGAGATGATGTGGGGTGGAGTTGTGGATTTACTTTCATTTCGGGGACTTTGGACAAGTGGGTCCAGCAATCGGAGACAGTTTTTCTCTCCATGTGTGAAGGTAATATAAGACAGATGTCACCAGAACCCCATGTGAATTATTTATGCAGACGTGCATGCCCACACTCGTGTGTGTGTGCGTGTGTGTGTGTGTGTGTGTGTGTGTGTGTTTCCTGCGTGTGCATGGAGATGGGTACACATACCTGCTCCCACAACTGTCAGGTATCCTACTCCACTGTTACTTCCTTATTCCCTAGAGACCGACAGGGTACCTCATTAAACCTTGGGTGATGGTGGAGGACCCAGTTACCTTTGGCTTTTACATAGGTGCTGGGATTCTACCTCAGGCCCTCAGCAAGTGCTCTCACAGCCGAGCTATCTCCCCTTATCTGTACCTCCTTTATAGTCAGGATACAGCACAGGAAACACGTCTGCAGAAGGAAGAAACAACCACCATTCTGCCCCCTTCTTGCTCTCAGAGCCCAATTCAGGTGGGCAATTATAAATCCTGGATCAAAACACTTGGAACACACAGAACTGGACATGTGACTCATTCCCAGCCAATGGGATATAAAGGGAAACTGCCGAGGCTCCTGGGAAGGGTTTCCAAAGAAGGCACATGAGGGGAGCTGCTGGGGTCTTTCATCCCCGTCTTGGATAGTGAAGGTAATGAGGACAGCAGAGAACTTAGCCAAATGGCAAGCACAGGGGGAAAGCTACGTCATCGGGGGAGTGGAGGGTCTGCAGGTAGGGTGTGACTCTGGGACCTCTACCAAGAAATGTGTTCCTTAACTGTCTATCCACTGTGTTCAAGCCACCTCTACTTGAATATGCACGTGCTTGTGGGTGTAAACAGTCCCCTGATGTTGTGGCCAGTGACTGAGTGAGTGAAAGATGCATTAATGAATCAGTCTGGTAGCCTGCAAAACACTGTGCAAATATTTGTTAGTATTGACAATATTAATATGATAACACTCCATTTGTTTAACAACTCCATTGTTTATCAGCAAGGGTTTTTGTTTTTTTTCCCCCTCAGAAGGAAAATTTCAAGGTAATTGAAGTTGGTTTTTTTGGTTTTTTTTTTTTTTTTTTTCTAACCCCCTTTAGGCTCCAAAATGTTGTTTTGGTTTTAACTGGTTCTGACTGAAAAAAATAACATGTGGATTGTGTCACTCCTTCATCATCTCCATAACTCTCCCCACCACAAATAAACACTTGATGAAGCCAATGAAAATGGATTGAACTCGGCCTGTACATTGTGCTTACCGACGAACACACAGAGCTGAAGCAAGAGGACCCCAACATTGCCCTGGAGCTGGCAAGGGCTGGGACCTCGGGGCTACTTTCCAGCAAGCCTCTGCCTGTCACCAGATGACTGCCTCCTGCAGCCTCCTCAGCAGGGTCACATATCTCTGCTCTGGGCTATGTATGAAGCCAGATCACCACGCTCACGAGACTCGTGTGCTAAATGGATTCTTGCCACGGAGCCCTGACCAAGAGCGTTTATTCATTCAGCAGATCAAACTGATACTGGGGACTTACTAAGCCAGGTGACAGAGGTGAAGCATGCAAGCATGGGAGTCAGAGGTCTGAGTTCAAACCACAGCGCTGCTGCTCATGACGGGATGCAGATCATATCATCTAGTGCAGACTCAATAATCCTTATCTATAAATGGAACTAATCATGATCCCTTCTCCACGGCGATGGGGCAAGGGATGAATAGTCAATGTGCTCAGTGCTCTTAGAATATAGCCTTTACCTTGTGAGTTCTCCAAAGGATGGAATTGTCAGCATTTTTACCATGCGTATCAGCAGAGTTCTGCCCAGAGAAGCATCAGTCAGCAGGCTGGCTGTATCTCTAATGCATGGAATCTAGCCTAAAAGAAAACCATAAACCTCCTCTACTGCTCATATAGAAGTCAGAAGCCCAAGGGAGAGAAATCTGGGGATGTAGCTCTGTTGGTAGAGTGTTTGCCTGGCATGTATGTATGAATCTCTAGGTTTAAACCCCAGCATTGTGCAAAACTGGACATGGTGATGCATACCTGCAAGCCCAGCACTTGGGAAACAGAGGAAGGAGGATCAGAAGTCCAAAGTCATCCTCAGCTACATGGTGAATTACAGCCTAGCCTGGGCTGCATGACATTCTATTTAAAATAAATAAATAAATAAATAAATAAATAAATAGGAGGTGATTTGTAACCCCAGACAGACAGGGAAGACATCCCAGAAGTCTGTTTCAGAGCTCAAATGCTAGGGAACATACTGGTCTCCCAAGGCTACCCACAAGCTTAGAGGGTTACCACCAAAGACACTTTTTCTTCACAGCCCCCGAGACCAAAGTAAAAACCAGATGTAAGCAGAATCTATTCCCTCCAAATGTTCCAGGAGTCAGTCTATCCTTGCTTTGCCCAGATGTTGACAGCCGTTAGAACCCTTGGTGACCATGCCCATCCAGTCTGCCTGGCTTCACGGACCCTCTGCCCTGGACACACATGTCCTCTCTCTTCCATTATAAGGCCAGTTCTCATCAGATACAGGGCCCACCAGGGGCAATCCAGTCCCATCTTTTCTCGATACCCTTCATTCAACCATGTTTGCAGAGACCTTTTGTTCTAGATAAGTTCATACCTACCAATCCTAGGGGTAAAGAAGTGACATTTATTTTTATGGATTATCAATTACCTATCATAGCGATGACCTTCCAGGCAAGAGGAAGTTAGCCATGGCCTCAGATCATCGAAAACACCAACAAGCAATGAAAATGACTACAAGGCAGGTAAGGAGCTTGCCTGATCTAAGTAAAACGAGACCAGACAGAGGCAAGAGCCTGGAGTGCCAGCACCCAGACAGCCTTGGGTATCAGCAGCAAGATCAGCAGGGTGCTCATATCTCCATTGCTTGGGGAATGTCCACCATCTAATGGGAAACCTCAGCTTTACACCACTGTGACAAAATGCTGAGTGCAGATCAACTTGAAAGAGAAAAGGTCTCTTATGGCTCACACTATCAGACGGTCCAGTCCACAGCCCATTGGCTCTGCTGCTTTGGAGCCTGTGATGAGGAAGAGCATCCGTAGTACAAAGCAGGCCACCTCACTGAGTCACAGGAAGTGGTTGGAGGTCTCAATATCTTTCAAGGACCTGCCCCCAATGACCTCACTTCCTCTCACTAGGCCCCAGCTCCTAAAGCTTCTGCCATCTCTCAGGAGCCCCAGACTGCTGACTAAGCTTTTAGTAGAGGGACTTTAGGTGATGCTCGACCAAGCTCTGGGGCTGAACGCCAGTTTCAGAGCTAATTTTAGACTCCATCTTCCCCCACACCTGGAAGGAAAGGGGACTCTGCTGTTATCCCTGTCCTCCTGCTTCCTGGGCATAAAACTCTGATGTCAGGTTTAAAAGAAACAGATTTATTTTAATTTAATTTATGTGTGTGCATGTGTATGCAGGTGTCTGCATAGGCCAGAAGAGGGTGCGAGATCCCCTGGAGCTGGAGTCCCACGTGGTTGTGAGCCGGAAACCAAACTCAGTCCTCTGCAAGAGCAGCAAGCATGCTTACCCACCCAGCCATCTCTCCAGCACCCCCATCAATATCAGTCCTTTGGAAATGAGTACATGCCTGCATTTGGTACATTCACTTATAAATCATATTCCCATGCCGATGCACTGGCACTTTATAGTCATTATAAGATATAATTGAAATTACTTCGAATCAAAGTGATAAGATAAAATATTTTAAATTATTGCATACATTTGATGGCTCAAAGCATTTTTTTGCTTGTGCTAAAAGTTTTTTGTGCAAACCATGTGATTGGAAATAGTCTAGTTTTCCAAAACAAAGCTTTATGATACAACAACTCAACGGTCTGGTCCTTAATTCAGATTATTTTTATACTGGGTTTTAATTGCTATTATGGCTGGGAGAAGAAAAAAACCCAGAAAGATGCCCTGCAAAGATGCACCGACCCAAATAGGAAGGCAGCAGTGTCAGGCTGGGCTTACTAAATCCTCAGTTCTTTTTCCTTCCCATCCACCAATTATGCAGTTTTTTGTTGAAATTCAACAAGCAGATTTCCATCTTCCCCAATGTCAATCAGCAGTTCTTACAAACTAATCAAAAGGTGTTACATTTTTATATTTTTAGCAAATAGGTTCTGGAACACTTGGGGAGATTTAAAAAAAAATAATAATGATCAGGTGAAATTATTCTGCTTCCAAGTTCTTAAAGTTTACATACATAGGAGCTGTAATAGGTGACACGCATAAAATGCTTCCTGTCAGAGAGACTCACACAACAATGGAAACATGTCCAAATGTTTGTTTTAAAAATACTCTCTTCTAGTTCCTTTTGGAAAATAATTTCTCTTTCGGTTATTATTTACATATCAGATGTACTGGAGGGAAGCAGAGAAAAATATGTCTTTTTTTTTTTTCCTTTTCAAAAATCTCAGTCTCCAGGGCAGTGGTGGCGCACGCCTTTAATCACAGCGCTTGGGAGGCAGAGGTAGGCGGAGTTCGAGGCCAGCCTGGTCTACAGAGTGAGTTCCAGGACAGCCAGGGCTACACAGAGAAACCCTGTCTCAAAAAAACAAAAACAAAAATCTCAGTTGCCTAAATGCAATGTGGTGTGCCTGGACTTTGGGACAGAAAGGAAGCGTTGGTGGAAAAGCTAGTGGAGGTTTGTTAATAATACATCAATAGCATTTTTTCAGGTTTTTTTTTTTTTTTTTTTTTGGAACAAGATCTCACTGTGCATCCAGACTGGCCGAGGGCTGACTCATAAGCCTCAGTGCCTTGAGGGCTGGGATTACCACAGTGCATGCCCCAATGTTGATTCTTAGTTGTCACACACCTACTATGATTACATAAGAAGTGGTGTGTGTGTGTGGGGGGGTGTCTTCGAGAGGCTTAGTGGGTAAAGGTACTTACCAACCTGCACTCACCTGAGAGTCCAATTCCCGGAAAACCGCATGGTGGAAGGAAAGACCCGATTCCCACTGTGACATTCTTATGTGCTCTGTGTCACACTTGACACGTGCCTACAATTCCAGAACTAGGAGATTGAGGCAGGAGGATCAGGATTTCAAGGTCTCAATGTTGTTTTTTAATTTAATGTATTAAAAGGTTTGTAGTTGGGCATGGTGGCACACACCTTTGATCCCAGCCCTCAGGAAGCAGACGCAGGCAGATCTCTCTGAGTTTGTGACCAGCCTGGTCTACACAGTGAGTGCCAGGCTAGCCAGGGCTAACAGAGAGACCCTGTCTCAAAAACAAACAACAAAAAAAGTTTTGATTCTATCAAATATGTTTCAAGCATAAAATTGTCATTAAAAAAAAAGTAGCCAGAAAGCTTGATTCACTTCTCAGCTTGAGAAAGACTGGGTGATTCATCTTCAAGTCCCCCCTTTTTCATTAGTTTGCAAGGTAACCACCAAAGCTGTACACGCTTGTTATAAAACACTAAGACATCTGTCGTGCCAGCGGTCTCATCTTACATAAACCCACATCAGTGACTTCCTGCTCTTATCATTTTACTCTCCCGCCCTTGACTTCTTTGTCTCCACCGCTGCTGTTGAAGGGATGTCATGTCTGTGATAATCTGTGGCGACTCAGCCCCGAATCCTTCATGTACTGTAGTTAAGCGTCCAGCCTCTCGAAGTTACATACACTGTTTTTCCACAATACATTGTTTTCATTAAATAAGTCGCTGATTATTGAAACTAAATCTTCCTCAGCACATCTCATAAAAAAAGGTAATTCTTTGTGTGTTTCATTATTGAGACCCAAATCCAGCTGGTAGCATCGGCTGAGAGGCCACGCATGTTGGATGCCTGTCAGATTCCCACAGGCTGCCCAGTTTCACCTGGTCCTCAGGCCTCCGCATCTTCAGCAGAGTCTTCATCTCCAGCTGCACTTGCTGACAGAGAGATGCATTTAAGTTTGTGCATGGATTGTTTTCTGTGAGTTATTTCATCTATTTTTTTTCCCAAGGCAGGAAGAACAAGCGCTTTCTTGATGGCATGAGGCTTTTTATCTGTCACTATTAAGTAAGAAATACTCTCAAATGAAGCATCTAAACATTTGTCACAAACTATCAGAACTCGTGTAAGGAACCAGAGGGGGTACCACACCCCTTTAGACATGACTGGGGGTGGGGAGAGTAGCAGCTTGCGTCTGTAGTCTGAATGATTAACGATATTGTATCAGTCAGGGAGTAACAATTTGCCTCTGTAATCTGAATGCTTCATCATTAATGATATTAATGATAATGTCAGGGAAGGCTAGGTTATGGTGTGATAACAAACACGCCTGTGTGTGGCTCAGCACCATACAAGTATACCACACACTACATGACATCATAGGTCAGCTGTGTTAGGGCCTCCTTCTAGGATCCAGGCACACAGAATAGCATCTTTCTAGAACGAAATTGTCTTTTTCACCTAGTGTTCTGTTGGATCTGATTACGCCATCATTTGCTCAGAGTAGAAGTGCCAACCTGCACATCCCTGTTTGCTGAACTCTCATCTGTTTACAATGGTTGCCTTCAGTCCACTGTACGATGAACCAGCCTGACCCCATCTTAAGATCAGTAGCCATTCTGTTACAAGGTCAAAAGAAGTTTGCTTCAGTTTTCTGTAAAAACCTAACTCTCTATGTCTTAGAATTTGAACTAACCATACCTTGAACCTTCCTGGAATTCAGCTTGGTCCGCACCCAACTGAGTCTTGACCTATCCACCTCATAAGTTGTTCTGCCAAATAATGTTAACATGTTCTGCAAGCTTCCGCATAACCAAGATTCCTCTGGAGATCCCCCACCCCAATTTTGAGGCTATAAAAACATGGCTTTTCCTATGCTCAGGATTGACCTCTGAAACCCCACATTTAGGGAGAGGTAGTCACTGGACCTTATGTGCCCTATGTGCTATATTATGCATAGATAATAAGGCTTGTTATAAATTTGGTTAATCTGAGTGGTGGTCTTTCCTCTCATTTGGTGGGATTAATTAACAGTTTTGTAGTAAGGCCACATGAGCATATTATAGTTGTCTAGTTCAAACCAAATTGTTTCCTGATAAATCACAGTTGAATGTTCTTGGTGTCTCTGCTCGGAACTGCTCTGTGTCCCTCTCCTTGTCACACTGACTAAATACCTGCCACCTGCATGTTAAGAAATGAGTGATTTTATTTTGGCTCATGCTGCAGAGGTTCAGTCCACCATGGCAGAGAAGGCACAAGAGCAAGAGACAAGGCAGCAGGCGCCGTTGCTTCTGCAGCCAGGAAACAGAAACGAATGTGTGCGTTCAGTCCCCTTTCTCCTACTTCCCACGATCTGGGGCCACAATCCATGGAATGGTGCTCCGCCCCCAACATTAATTTACCTCATTTAGCCTAAAATCCCTCACAGACATGCACAGATGTTTCTCAGAGATGCTTCTAGACCCCACCAAGGTGACAATATAAACCACCATAGTCCCTGAACTATAAAAACAAAACAAAAAGTCCATTTATTTATAGGAGAGTAGAGAGGTGCAATGAACTGTTGGGCAAAGAGCAAACCACACTAAATTTGATAAGAACCAGCTCACTGATGCAGAGCTTACTGAAGGAAACTGTTTCATGTACTAGTTCATCTTCATAAAACTCCATGTGAAAATAATCTCTGGCTCCAAGAACCAGGATGGGGGTACTCGGGGTAGACAGTGACTGTCAGGCACTGTGAACTTTGGCTTCTGGCATGCCAGGGGTTTTCTCTCCTTTCCTTTTCTTTTTGATTTGACAGGTGTTTTGCCTGAATGTATGTCTATGCACCACATGCATGCGTGCTCCCAGAGGCCCAAGGAGTACATCCATCTGATCCCCTAGTTGTAAGCTGCCTCGGGGTGCTGGAAATCAAACCATTGAGCCATCTCTCCAGCCCAATTTTGTTTCTTAATCTGGTTGCTGACCATATGGCCAGGTTTGTGTCATGAAATTCATTGACTTGCATCCTTAAAATGTGTATGTGTTTCCTGTATCTAAACTATATTTCAATCAGAAGTTTAAGTTCAGTGGGATGTGTAATTCGTAGATCTCATGACCTATATAAACTGGAAACATAGAGACAGAAGATCCTGGTGGCTGCTGTTAACCATGGAACTTGACTTTCTAACTGCCCTGGACACACTTCACCGCACCCCCGTGTTCAGCAACTGCTCAACAGATGACAAAACACTGATATTAATCCATGTATTGAATAGCAAAGCTGAACTTGGATCTTTAAAGTAGGCCAGTCAATGTAAACCATAGGCTCTAATCTTTTCTTTCCATCTCCAGGGGATTTCTTAAACAGCCCACTTTGCAGACAGCTGCTCATGTATAGGTCTGGGGCCTGCGTCAGGACCACGGACAGGGCTCCCAGAACTAGCCAATGAGAAGCCTCTTTCTGACTCCTCCTAGTCAGCATGCAATGCGTGCCACTGCACCGGGAACCTGAGAAATTTTATAGAGGAAATCCATGAGCTCCGGGACTGCAAAGCTAAGGAGTCTTATTAAGAAAAATAAGCCCAGAAGTCTGTGGCATCCCACCTCATCCTGAAATCAATGCTCTGCTGAAGCCAATATTAAGCATACCCTGGTGATAGGAAACATTTTCCTCCAAAACCATGCTAGCCAGGGGGGATGCTTTGGATAATAGAGAAAGACTACAAAGACTCGGGGGCGATTTGAGGCACATTCTTCATAAGAAATTGAGTTTGCATTTGAATCTGTGCTCTAAAATGCATGTACTTTTCCTGCGCTGTGTTGTTATTGTTTTTTTGCTTTGTTTTGTTTTTTGTTTTGTTTTGTTGTGGTTTATTTTTTAATACTACCATAAAAATGTATAGAAAGCTCACAGGGGCCTGGAGAGATGATCCAGCAGGTGAAACGCCTATCATGTGAGTGTGACGGCTGGAGTTTAGATTCCCCAACACCCACATAAACACCAGGCAGTGCGGCAGCCCACCTATAATTCCGATGCTTGAAAGGCAGAGAAAGAATTCCCTAAGCAAGCTATTGAGCTTGACTCGTCCATCAGCAGGCTCTGGATTCAGTTGAGAGACTGTGCCTCAAAGAATAAATAGAAGATAGATCAAGGAAGATACCAGACATCAACCTCATGTCTGCACACACACACAACCACCACCCACCATCACCACACCATATATACAGAAAAGAAGGAAGGAAGGAAGGAAGGAAGGAAGGAAGGAAGGGAGGGAAGGAGGGAGGAAGGGAGGGAGGGAGGTTAGCTGCTCAAAGGACAATAAGAAAGTGAGAACACACTGATAACTCAGACTCACAGGGTTCTGACAGTACTCATGTTTTGTGGGCCTGTGTACCTGACGCTTTCCACAGAGATCTCTGGCCAGGAAAGATGCAAGGGTTAAGGTGATCAGGGAGGGGAAATTGCCTCCACAGCCTCCTCTGATGCTGCAGCTGCCTCCACCTCCACCTCCACTGCTGTGGTCACTGCCATTGCTCCAAGATGCCACACCTGTTGCTCGCTCTGCACTGGGTCAGGTTGGGCTGAGCCAGTGGGAGGCTGACCAGCCAGCAACATTTTCGGGAGCAGTTCTCTTCCCTGGTGGCAGTGTTACAGCTCTTATGACAGAAGCTCTCAGATGATGGAGTAATTCTCACACACCTTTATTCCTTCTGGATAGGATCTTTATATATAGTCTTGGGGTGGGTCAGAGTCTGACAATAGACACTTCCTATTGGCTTGGTCTATGAGGTTGGGCTACCTCATCAACATGTGGGAGGGCTTGGGGTGCTCCCCCTATGTGACCGATGGTCACAGACCTCTCTGGGGGGAGGTTTGTGGGGGGCTGCAGCTATGCGACAGGGGTCTGGTTCCCGGAACAGGCAAAGCTCCTACTGTCCCTTCAGGGTCTCCAGGGCTTCTAACCTTAGCTCAACCTTACCAGGCTTCCCTCACAGTGCACTGCCCCACAATGTTTCTTCCAAATACACCCTAACACCGAGGGATTTTACCTGAGATTCGATCCCCAAGATGTGAGAAAAATGAGGACATAAGAAGGGAAAGCAAGGCTAAGGCAGGAGAGTTGCCTCAAGTTCCAGGATAGCCTAGGCTGCACCCATGTCAAAAAGGAGGAGGGAAAATGGATGTGGAGGAGAGAGGAAAGAGTTCCTGAGTGGGCCGCTGCTGTGAGCAAACCTTCAATCCTAAAATCCATATCCCATCTCCAGAACCGGTGGATGTGTCTTTTATGTGCTAAGAGAGAGTGCAGATTTGATTAAGAACCTCAAGGTACGACTGGGCAGCATGGTGTGTGCCCAAGTCCTCAGTAGGCTGTTGCAGGAAGATCTAGAGTTCAAGGCCATCCTGGACCACAACACGATGTCCCATCTCAAATGACAAAATAACAAATCTTGAGAGGGGAAGATTCCCATGGATTATCTAAGGGCTCGGGACAATTAAAGTGTTCATCTGAGGAGGAGGCCTGAGCTACAAAATAATGAGAAAGAGAATCTCCAGAGGACTGGAAAACACGCCATCACTGGATTTGAAGATGGAAGGAGTCATGAGCCAATGAAGGTAGGAAGCTTCTGGAAGCTGGAAAAGGCAAGAAAATGGATTCTTCCTTCGGGCATCTGTGGAGGAACACAAATCTGTAAACACCTTCATCCTCCCCTGCAAGACTCATTTTAGACTTCTGACCTCCAGAATTATAAAATAACAAGAGTGTGCTGTTCTAGGCCATTAAATTTGTGGTAAATCGTTACAATGGCAATAAGAGGCCCATGGGTACATGTGCACACACCACACACAGCCGTATTTACAGAAGGGTGCTTGATGTTGTGTTGGTTTCTCATCCATTTACTCTCTGTTTTCATCTGTTAAAGGCTGTACAGCGATGTTTCCTCCAGCCAGAGAAGAACTTCAAACCTCCAGGCACAGGACGCCCAGATGTTAAGAACTGTTCGTAAGTGACTAGGTGGTGAGATTGAGAGTGAGCTTCCTGGCAACTGTGAGCAATAGAAGAGAAGACTGGTTTAGAGGCTTTCTTCCTTCCTCCTCTCCCTCCCACCCCTTGTCCATGCTAGGCAACTACCCTGCCTTGGAGGCACTTAAAACCCAATCCTCGGTTTATTGAGACAGGGTCTCACTCTGTTTCTGGCTGGCTTTGAACTCTCGATTTTCCTGCTTCCTGAGTGCTGGGATTGCAAGCATGTGCCACCATTCCCAGACGGCCTCGTCTGACACGGAGAGGTGGTGGGCAGTGTTCTAAGTGGGAGCCTTAAAGACAAAGCAGGTATCCCTTTCTGAACTTGCCCTATGTAGAAGAAAAAGACTGTAGAGTCAACCATGGCTTAAGCACATCATTTTATCTCCAAATGCTGGGCTGTGAGCACACTCAGAAATGAACCTTCATGATCCCTTCTTGGGCATTAAGCATCCCCCTGACTTGGGGTCCAGAGACTAAACACATTGCACTATCTTATTGTTTTCTGGTGGTTGAGAGTGAACCCAGGGCCTTGAGCACAAGTAGCATGGTGGTATGTCACTGAGGAGCAACCCCAGACCCCAGCCTATATCTCATTATTTTTTAAATACTTATTTTATTTATATGAGTACACTGTTGCTGTCTTCAGACACACCAGAAGAGGGCATCGGCTCCCATTACAGATGGTTGTAAGCCATCATGTGGGTGCTAGGAATTGAACTCAGAACCTCTGGAAGAGCAGTCAGTGCTCTTAACCACTGAGCCATCTCTCCAGCCCCTTACCTCATTATTTTAAAGCTGATCTCTCCCATGGCCAGCCAAGCAATGCTCTAGGGGTTGTGAGATGGTTAGCATGAGCTGGGATCCCAGCTATGTGGCCTTTCAGATAAAGGATCCTTTAATCTATAGCCTACAAGGGGTAGAGACCCCATCAGACTTTCTGAATCAAGAGGGGACTGTTTTATTAGGAAGTGGGTTTTGCAGAAGTGATTTTTTGATTGTGGTGGTTAGGAGCCAGAGGAGCAGGCCCTTTCTCTCTCCTCATGTCTCCAGGCTCACTGAGCCCTTCTCCCCTTGTCTCTCCTGAGCTCTACTCACCAACTTCTCTACCTCTACACCACGGCCTCTCAGCCTACTCATTGCTTGCTGCCTCAAGTCCCCGGAACTTAGTTTCAGATTTTCCATATGGAAATAAAATCCAGCTCCTTGTTTGGAGAAAATAGTTCTAGGCCCAAGTTGTGAGAAGCCAGTGGAAGTCAGGTGTTTACCCCAGACTGATCAGCTGAGAGAAGGGGATGCTTATGTAAATACACAGAGTTAAACTTCACGGTTACCCACAGGACACTAATTCTCCAGTATGCAAGGTCTGAAGTCAGTCTGGAGCCCAGGCATGGCTCTGTCCAGGGCTCCAATGTAGGCATGGTGGAGGCCTGAGGAGATCTCCTGAGCAGCAAGGCTTGCTGGAGGAGCCTCTACAGGGGTCAGCAGCTCCCCCATCAGGAAGTGAAGTCTGGTTCTGTCAGTGAATCTGGGCTATCCTTGTGACCTGCTTCAGCTAATAGAATACCGCAGAGCTTGCTAGTTATCCTGAGGACTCAAAGAGCCTCCCCCCCCCCCCCCCCCCGTTTTCCTGATGCTGCCTTGGGAACAAGCTGTCTGTAGGAATGTGAGAGACACATGATTATACCACTGGTTATAGCATTTCCTCAAGCCAAAGCCACCACAGAGCAGCTGGCTATCAAGGCCTAAGTGTGCCCAGCCCAAACCCGCTGAGCCTCCTCCCTGACAGAAAAGCCAATTATCTGACCTGAAGAATCATGAGCAATAACAAACTGTTGCCATAAACAAATATTGGGATATTTTGTTACACAGCAATAGCTGACTATTGATACACATATTGGTACAGGACTGGATCCCAAGCTTGTCCACAAAAGGGTATCCATGAAGAAGTCAGAGCATCAGTTTAGCTTCAGTAGACACCATCTTCACAAAGAAGTTACTTCTCTTCTACTGCAGCCTGCACAAGCTGGACTACTAATGTCACCAGCATTCCCATGTGACAGAACTTCTGACCTGTGCGCAGGCTTCTTAAAAGTGACTTTATGATCCCCATAGGGTATTGGCAAAAATGGGCCTTTGCTCACCCAAAGCAAAAGCTTTCAGATCTCAACACCACAGTGAGATAGGGGAATCTACAGAGGAAAGGAGGAAGAGAAGGAGGGAGGGAGGGAGGAGGGAGGGAGGACAGAGATGATCAAATTTGTTCTAATAGCTTGAAGAACAAGGTCAACCTAAAAGCCACATCGAATTGGAGTCCAGCTAATAGAAAGAGAACCAAAGCTGCAGCCTGGATTCAGGGTAGATGTGGACTGAAGTCTGATCTCCGGAGAACTCTTGATTCCTCTTCGCTCTGATTCTCAAGTGTTTAATCCCGGGATACCTGGGCATTAACTATCAGACAAGAGGAGAGGCCACACGGATGCAAAATCTTGCCCTGCATAAAAATATCTTTGATGGGATTTTTCCCTTAAGGAACATCCATTGCTGTTGATGAAATTCAAGCACACGCTGATAAACACCCAGGTAAGAAGTCCAAGTGCAGACAGGACACGCTGCTGGAAACAGCCGTGCCTGGCCCGTGTGCAGCGGTGTCCCCACAGACCAATACACATATATTACTCTGACTACATGGGATTGGGCGTCTGTATTGTCATCCTGCTAAGAAATTGTAACCATATTATATGACCCATGATTTCCTGTTATCTGTTCCTCGTAGGAATTGTCACCCTAACTGTGACGGATAGCATCTATTTTCACTCTAATACTTCCTTATACAAACGCAGTGTATATATTGCCATAGCTGTGTGGTACTGCATGTTCACGCTATGGCTCTGTTTCCTTGCTGTTTATCCTCCTTGGTGTAGCTCCAGTTATCCTGTATGTGTGCAACTACTGCTGCATGTTACTGCCATGCCATTCCTACATCTGTGTGTTGATGAATCCACATAATGGAAGTATTTGTGCAGGGCTCTCCCTGGGCTCCCATAACAGTGGTCCTCATGGTTCCGTTACCGGGCCTGAGTGTTGGGACAGTTCATTCTCAATCTCTTACTACAACACAGTAGATGTTGCTGCAGACTTGCATTCACACCGATGACAAAATAGTTAGCTACTGCTAGGTAAGCACTTTCTGGGGCTGGGGCTGCAGCTCAGTGGACACTGAGATTGCTCAGAAGCATGAGGGCCTGGTTCAGATCTCCAGGATGCACATTAAAAACAAACAAACAAACAACAACAACAAAAACCCTAAGTGTGTTGACACATGTCTATAACCCCAGGGTTCAGGGGGAGGTGCAGATAGGTGGATCCTGCTTGCCTTCTGTTTTACTCTCTTTTGCTAGCTTCATAAACAACTACATTGCTAAATCTTTCAACACTCCTACAAGGTTATTAGTTAGAACTGCGTCCATTTTATAGATAAAGAAACTGAGGTATGAGTAAGTTGTTACTTGCCCAAGGGGATCCATCCAGATATACCTGGAACCCAGGACCTACTGACAAGCTGTCACAGTGGCTGCATAACCATCCATGACCTTGACATGTGTTCATTGTTGTAGGATCCAAGTGCAGACTCAGGGTGCAGAAGTGGGAAAAGGCACTTTCTGGATATAGAATAGTTTTTAAAACTATCCACTCTGTTTTCTGACATTTTTGTTGATTTACAGCTTCTTCAGTAGCAACAAAACTAAGTGGCTAAAAGAATTCCGTTTGAGTTAGCACATAACAAATTCAGAGTACAAGGAAATCCGTTTTCCTGCCTTTCCATGATTTTGCAGAGAAAGATGGTTACATGAACTTAATTGTTGACTGGGCTCTGTGCTCGTGAACTTGATCAATCCTTCAGCAGCCTCCATGCTGGGACCCTTGTGCCTGTGACATATAATCTTCCAAAGCACCCTCCAGGATGGTGTCTTCTTCAGGACAGCACCCATTCCCGGTTACCCTTGGCTCTAGCTACGTCCAATCCTGCAACCTAGAAGGACATCAAGTCTCTGTGAAAGCTCCAGAGAACTATTTTAGACACACAGGCCAAGTCAGCCTTTGTATCTTACCTGCAGTCTATGTCCAGGAGGCAGCTCTGGCAGACACTAGGCCCATATGGCTGAGTGTTTGGGCACAGTCCAGAAACAGAAGTTCCCAGTGCAAAGGCTTGCTATATCCCAGCCTCACCACCTAGACAGTGGGAAAAGCCACCTCTGAGATGAACTCCCCTGGTTTCATTGACTAAAACCCCTCTGGCTCCAGGCCCAAATTCATAGGCCTGCCTGCTTCTGGCACCCTGTGACACTTACAGGCCTGCCCCCTGCTCGGCTAGTCATGGTGACATCATATGCTTCCCCTCCTAGTCAAAGTCTCTCTTCCCTTCACAGTGACCACACACTCTATGCCACAGATCTATAGAAGATGCTGTTGTTCCCCACCAGTCTGAGTAATAATGAAGTGCAGGGGATGGGGCCTTCTAGAATTAATGCCTAGATTTTGACACTATTAGTGTCATTGTGAATACTCACAGTACTGAGAAGCTTTCAGATTAAGTATGTGGACCCCTCCAAAGTCAAGCAACCAGCAAAGACAAGACACACAGAGTACCTCTTCTCCATCCCATCCCCACTGCAGACATCACTAATCAACAGGAGATAGTCTGTCCTACTGAGCCTGAACTCAGCCGCCATCTCTGCAAGAGTAGTATATGAAACCAAATCCATTTCCCTTCTATGCCAGCTCCTTCTTTGTACAGATAGAGAAACTGAGGCCCAAAGAAAAATCAAACCACCCATATTCACACAAATCAGAAGCAAAACCAGAAAGAGAACCCAGAGTTCCTGGCCTCTGAACTCAGGCATGAAAGCAAAGCATTGTAGCCATATCATGGGGCTGTCCTGGGTTAGAAGGGCACTGGGTCTTGATTCTAAAAATCCCAAAGCACCAAACAAAGAGCAGCCAATGAGAGCCCTATTCCTCTAACCCACAGTTGCCATAGCAAACCCCTGGTTCCCCCTAGTTTGTGGTGAGGATAGGAAATAGGACTTGCAAAGCATTCCATTGCAGACAAAAGATGCGCCAAAGCCAAGACCATTCATTGGTTAATGAACTACCTTATGAATGAACATCATGGCTGCCTCTCCTTTCCCACCAGGAAACTAAGACACAAAAATCAAGTGACTTGTCTGCAGCCACATAGTTTCAAACTCCATTGACTCCAGAGCTGATGGCACAAATCCCTTACAACACACACACACACACACACACACACACACACACACCCGCCCCGTGGACTTATTTCTCTTGTGGCTCTGCTAGCACCAAGCATTTCCATTGTCCTGTACCTGGTGGAAGACCTACCCTAGCCCCAGTGCAGACCACATACTCCCCTGGGCAGAGAGACTTTGTCAGAGCACCATCCCTAAAGGCATGCAGCTTCCTCTGCATGAGGGAAGGGGCAGCACTCTAGTCTAGGGGGCATCTACCTCTGCAAAGAAAGGCCAGCTGCAGAGGAGACCTGAGCTGAAGACAATAGATCATCAGTCACTGGGATTAATGAGGCTTCCCTGTGTTTGTGGAGAGGTGATTAAGGAACTTGTAGCTGCTTTGCCTCTTGTCAACAGAACAAAAGGCTCAGTAGCCTTTGAGGTCCTTCAGAGGCTTGGAGAGAGGTGTGGACAAAGGGACTTAGGAGTCTCTGCTTTATTCTGACTCTGTGTGTCCACAGGTAGATGGGCCAAGTAGGCTTCATTCCCACCCTCACTCCCTTGTTACCCATGTTCTCAGGGATCTGTGAAGCCACCAATGTATGGCAGTCACCATGCTATGTCCTGAGGCTACAGAGAGTGAGACTGAGAACAGCTCCGGACCACGCTTATAGTCAGGCAGGAAGTGTGACAATTAATGCTTTGCTACAAGAAAGCAGTAGAGTAAGCTCTGTGTGTGTGTGTGTGTGTGTGTGTGTGTGTGTGAGACAGAGAGAGAGAGAGAGAGAGAGAGAGAGAGAGAGAGAGAGAGAGAGAATCAGAAGAAGCTCCTGGGAGAAGGGGACAAGGGATTCAGGGTCTCAGCCACCACATTCAGGGTCTCTTAGGGAAGGCAGATTTGCCAGGACTCAGCATCTGGTCACATGGTGGTGGATGGGAATATGACAAGACCAGGGAATATGATGGGATGCAGTGCTAAAAAGCAGTAGGGTTTTGGAGGAAGGAAGGGTCCAGGCACCCATGAGTCGCTGTCTAGATAGGCATGGTCCATGGGAGCTGCATCTGGTCCGAAGACTCGAGGTTAGAAGAGTCCTTACTGTATGGTTAGGTACGCCTCCAGGAAAGAGATCAAATGGGCCAAGAACTGTTCTCAAAGGAGCCACAGTAACTGGAGAAAGGACTGGGGAAAGAGGAGACAGGTGGAATACAGAAAAGACTGGTGTTTCTGACCAAGGGGGGAGAGTAAGCTGAATAGTGCAGCTGACCTTGTCGAGTGCTGCCAGGAGATCTATTAAGATAAGACACTCAGAAGTGTCTCTAGATTGGGTAAGTGGGTCACTGGTGGCCTTGATGAGAGTGTGATGTAAGAGGAGCCAGCAGAGAGAATAGAGTGAGTGGGAAGGAGGAGGAAGAGGAGGAATCACGGAAGCATGGGGTAAACAGGAAACGGGAAGAAAGCTTCTCAGAATGGCAATGTGAGGCAAGGAGAAGAAATGGGGCAATTTCTGAGGTGGCTCTGCCAAGCCTGATCTGAGGCTAGAAAAGCTTGAGCCTTGTACCACTGGAGAAAGGCCAGGGACATCAAGTGGATGGATGGATGCATGCATGCATGAATGCATAGATGGATGCATGGATGGGTACATGGATGCAAGAATGCATGGATGGATGCATGGATGGATGGATGGATGGATACATGGAGGCATGAATGGATGCATGGATGGATGGATGGATGGATACATGGAGGCATGAATGGATGCATGGATAGATAGATGCATGAATGGATGGACAGATGCATTTGTGGATGGATGGATGGATGGATGCATGGATAGATGCATGGATACATGGATGGATGCATGGGTGGGTGGGTGAATGGATGCATGCATGGATGCATAGATGAAAAAAAGAGCAGAAACCTGATGGAGAACACCCTGGGAGCAGCCCAAGGGAGAGCCCCAGAAATAGAAGGAACTCATAGCTGATGACCTTGACCTACACAGTAAAGGGCAAAGGTTAAAGCAATGGGCAGAATATGACCTTGCTGTGGAGAAGGTGAAGGTGGGAGCAAGGTGGAGAATTGGGAAACAGGATCACAGAGCAGTTGGAAGCCATTATCAGTGTCCATTAGTTGAGCATCTGTCCATAAGCAATTTCACTGTCTAAAGTTACACTAACTTTAGTTTCACTAAAGTTAGTAGCAGTGTCTACTACTACTAACTAAGTAGTGTAGTGTCTTTAGTTTCACTAAAGAGAAACTTCTTTATCTCTCATGTACAGGCCAAGAAAGTGAGGCACAGTGGAATTAAGTAATTTAGAACATATGATAAAATGCCATAAGCAATGTTAACATACAGCACCACAGATGCCAAGCCTTGGAGGGGAGGTATGGCCCTCCAAGTCTGTCAGGGACTGAGTCTCATGCCTCTAACACAGACTTGTGAACCACATCCTGTAATTGTCTTCAGCACTACCTGTCAGCCCAGAGAAGAGACAGTGATGTGGGATCTGCTCAGGGCTTAGGATAGTGCTGGCCAGAGGTATTATGGGATGGTAGACTGGTGAGATTCATAGAGAATAGTAGCCAGGGTCTGGCTAACAAGGAGGTAGAATAGCTGCTGAAGGACTGAGATGAGTGAGGGCAGCAGAGAAAGCCTGGGCTATACGAGGGACAGAGCAGGCAGAAGGAAGCATCATTCAAGAGCCTGGAGATGAGACCAGAAAAGGTAAGGATGAGCAGAATTCAGGATGCTCCTTAGTGACCCAAGTAACTGCAGTCTGATTCACTCTGTCCTTATGATATTGATCAAGCAGCTTAAATCCTCTGTGCCTCATTTTCTCCCATCTGCAGAATGACCTCAGTCACCATTCTACCCCTGTACCAAGACAGCAGCATTCTCCAAAGATTTCCCATCCAGATTCCCACCTAGGCTGCATAAACTGGTCCTGCTCATCATTCTAACCCTCAATGCCATCACTCCCTAGAGCCATGATAATCCTAGGCAACCATCTCTCCCCTAACTCTGTGACTGTTAATTGGCTGAGCTTTGGTCTCCCACCCATGTGTCTTATTTTTCTGGGACACTGAGAGTCTGGGGCACAGTCAAGGATGCCCTGCTCTTAGCAGAGGTAGAGTATGTACAAATGAAACATTTCAAGATGTCTACTTGACATCTTGCTGGGCAAGGCAGGTTGGGTGGTAAATTCCTAATTCAAGGAGCAGTAAAATATGCTCCCAACACCATGAGACTGTGGCAAGTATGTGGGCATGTGATACAGTCACAGAGGACTGAAGACTTGGGATCTATCCCAGTTAGGGTTACTATTGCTGTGGTGAAACACCATGACCAAAGCAACTTGGGAGGAAAGGATTTATTTACTTATGTTTCCACATCACAGTTCATCGAAGGAAGCCAGGACAGAAACTCAAGCTTGCCAGGAACCTAAAGCCTAGAGCCCACTCAGAGGCCATGGAGGTGTGCTGCTTACTGGCTTGCTCCCCGTGGGTTGTTCAGTCTGCTTTCTTATAGAACCTAGGACCACCAGCCTAAGGATGGTACCACTCACAATGGGCTTAACCCTTGCACATTAATTACTAATTAAGAAAATGCCCCCAAAGGCTTCCCACTGCCTGACCTTGGGATTCCCTCCTCTCTATTCAGCTTGTGTCAAGTTGACATAAAACTAACCAGGACAGCATCCATTACTCCATCGACCAAATCCATTCATCTGAGTGTCCATTGATTCCCAAGCCCAGCCTCATACACCTATCTTCATCTTTTAAATCTTAACTTAAACGTCTTCTTAGTTTTTATTACATTCGTTCACTTATTTGTTTGTGTGCCTGTGCAGATGTGTATGTATGGGTGTTCACATGCTGTCCTGGCTAGTTCTATGTCAATCTGACATAAGATAGAATCATGTGGGAAAGGGAACTCTCATCTGAGAAATGCCTCCATAAAGTTTGCCTGTGGGCAACTCTATAGTGCTTTCATTAGTGATTGACAACAGTCTAGCTCCTTGTGGGTGGTGCAACCCCTGGGAATGGTGATACTGGGTGCTATAGGAAAGCAGGATAGGCAAACTGTGATAGAGCAACCTAGGAAATAGTGCTCCTCTGAGGCCTCCACTTCAGTTCCTGCCTGTAGGTTCCTGACTTTAGTTCCTGTATTATCTTCCTTCAGTGATGGACTGTGATGTGGAAGTGTAAAAGAAATAAACCCTTTGCTCCCCCCAAAAGTTACTTCTGGTCATGGTGTTAATAGGAACACAAAGACACCTACCATGAAGTTCATGTGGAGGTCAAAGGACAACTGTGGAAATTGCTTCTCTTCTGCCACCATTTGGGTCCCAGGGATTGAACTCACACCATTAGCCTTGGCTATAAGCACCTTTATGAACTGAGCTACCTCACCAGCTCCCAGCATCATCTCTTTTTAGAGACTGGAAAATGTAGTCTTGCAATCTGCCCAGAGAAAGAATAAAATAGGATTTGGTGAACACATCACATTCTCTCTGCCGCCAGCCTCTAATCACACAGAATAAAGATCCCTGTCTGCTAAGGCAGCCTGCCAAAATTAACAGAGATTGGGTCAGAACCCCAAGAAAACAGACAGAGAAAATCAAAAACCAGGAAATACAACCAAAGAGAAAGGGGGGCGGCAAGGAGAGGTGCTGAGAATGGGATGGAACAGAGGCCACGGGAGACAGTGAGAAGGAGCCACAGAATAAGTGCCGACGCTATACAGAAAAGAGCCACTGAGCCACTGAGCAGTCCATCCCACCAGGGGGCTGCAGAAGAGCTGAGAGTGGGACAAGCAGGAGCTTCCTGCGCAAACTCACAAACTCGGAGCTTGCAGTTTTTGGCGTACTACTTCACTTCATCCCCTCGGCTGTCACCCACGCACACCAGAATCTGAAATCTAATTTGGCCTTTGTCAATTCCGTAAATGGTGTTCTTTTGGGGCAATTCACTGGTAAATGGACGGAAATTCTAAATTGGATATCCGCATTGGCCATCCGGGACCCGTTCTTCAGAACTCTGAGCCCCTTGTCTGCAGCGGACAGGTCATTGTGTGAGCACTAATGCCAGTGACAAATGGGAGGGCGTCAAGATGCTTAGGTAGCAACTTTGTACAACCCACTCCACGGCCCCAGAGATCTCATCAGTCCAGACCAGGCCCCTGATCGCTGTGGCAGCAGGAAATAACTAGGTCTCAAGAGGACTAGAATCTGAAGCTAATTAGTGCAGGGAGGGGAAGTTGGGGTCCAGAGGAGGCGGCTCCTGTCCCATCTTCCTGGGGTACAGAAACCATTTCCTCCCCACCCCTCAGATCTGTCTTGTACCGACAATCACACTTCAACTGCTGTTCTCTTCCTTCTTCTGCCTCAGGACCAAGGAGCCTAGGACCTCCTCAGCCAGAAAGTTCATCTGGTTGTTGTTGCCAGAGAATCAGCATCCCAGACATTCCTCTTCCTTTGAGGTTGAGATAGAGAAATGCCTCTGCAGAGACACGGGGCCTCTCAGGAGGTTTGTGGTTCCCACTGCCCTCAGAAGCATCAAGAACCACTTACTTTTTTTTTTTCAGTGTGTATGTGTGGGTGTTTTATCTGCGTGCATGTCTGTTCACCACACACATGCCTGGCACCTGGGGACACCAGAAAGAGGGTGGAACTGGAGCTTACAAGTAGTTGTGAGCTGTCATGTGGTTGCTGAGAATTGAACCTGGATCCTCTGGAAGAGCAGCCAGTGCTCTTAACCGTTGAGCCATCTCTCCAGCCCCAGGCCCACTTGTTCTTTATACAGGCTTCTTCTTCTCTGACTGACTTCCCCTTCTCTCGTCCCTTCTTCCTGGTACTCCCCAGACAACCCTGTCTATACCCAGTCATCTTGGGTTCCACTTCCGGTGTTTTTCAGAGGGTAGTCCTCTGAACCCCAGGGCACCTTGGGACTCTTTGGCCTTTCTCCCACCCCATTCCCTTTGGAGCAGAAGCTCTGCTGTGACCATTTTAATCTTGAACAAGGGACTTCCATGCTTTCGCTTTACATTGTAGCCTGCAGCCACCAGCTCTCAACTAAGCCTAGAACATCAAATGGAGCACTGGGCTTCTGCCCCTCCCCTCTGCTCTCCAGTTCCCCTGGTTTGCTCCTGACCTGGGTCTCAAAGGCTGTCAGGACTCAGAGTCAAATGGCAAGAAGAGCAACACCTGGGGATTTTCCTGGGGCAGAAGGAAAGGAAGGGATTTTCCTGGGGAGGCTGTGTTTTGCATCCCTGATGTCCCTAAGATCTTCTATGGTCACTGCCCCCTGTGAGGAACCCACAGGCTCTCGTTCCAAAATGTCATTGCAAGGTCCCCCCCCCCCCCCGCCCCACGAAGTTTAAAAGACTCCATTCGAGATGATGCGGACTGGCCCTAGCTCTAAACCTTGATCACAGAGAACAGCTTGCCACAGTGACAGGTCGTACACCCAACACACTACAAAGACCAAGGTTAGCTGAGTAGCTCAAGATTTAAACACAAACAGATTCTAGGCAAGACAGGGCTCCAAAGGTGGAGGGTTCGGCCAGGAGATGAGATCGGGGAAGAAACACTTTTCTTAATTGGAAAAAAAGAAAAAAAGAAAAAAGACAGCCCAGGGAAAATAGAGCTCGTGTGTTGCATGCTCCCTCGCTCTGCAGTTTTGCACTCTGAACGCAGAAGATGTAGGGGCTGGAAGCTCAGACAAAGGAGACCAAAGGCCTTTCCAGGGATTTGCAGAAAGCAATCACAGATAAGGTTCTTTCATGGGGCAGTTAAAGCTGCAGGACGGGGAGGCGGAGGAAGGTAGCTTAACACCTTGAATGGCTGACCAGAGGTCTCAGGGGGCTCAGACATGGCTCAAAGAAGCCAAAATTAAATAGCCTGAAGGAGTGAAGAGTAAAAGTAAAATTAAGCTTAATTATTAGCAGTTAAGGGCTAATGAGGGTGCCTGATTTACCTAAGTGGTTGGCTTTTTCTACATCTTGCTCCAAATTAGCCTTCACTTTGTATATGCAGTTATTAAATTGGTTACTATACTGCTATTTAATAAATCCTGCTACATATGCTTATATGGGGGGGGGAGGTTCCTGTTTGTTTCATTGTTGTGATGCACAGGCTTTTTATTAAATGTCTCTAATTACCCAGCCCAGACTTTCCAGCCCACCTAGTGGTAACTAACGAAACTGCATGCATAACCTCCTGGCAAAGCCCAACTGCTCCTAATGCTGGAAAGGTAGGCAGGCTGATTAAAGGGGAGGGCTGAGTCCCATGATCCAGGAGCACCATCGGGATGACTATTTGCAGGAGTTCTGGGGGGGGGGGTCTTGGAGGCCAGCATAGTCTAGGTGACTATGCTGGGGTTAAAGGCTAAGAAGCCACCCAGGTATAGAATAAGACCCTGGTTAAGTGTGGGAAGGAAGAGGGCGATGGTAAGAGCCCAGGCTGGGAATCACATCTCCAGGAAGTTAGCCGAGGCAGCCAGACAGCAGTGGGCAGATGGGGGTGGAGTTTCAGAGAGGTCTGAAAGTGACCAGAAATGCAGAAAATGACCAATGAGAGGAGGAAGGCAGAGGAAACCAAGTTCTTGTGTGACTTCAGCTAGCCCAATCACGTGCCTCCTTGGCATGAATGCATCGAAAGGACCCAAGTGAAACAGGAAATAGCATACCTGTCTCAGCCGATCCTCTCCCCTCCCAGTACCCACTCCTGCACCTTCCCTCATCCAGCTGTAAATCTAAACCAGGTCGCAGCCAGAGTTCTCTGGAGTCCAAAGCTATGGGATCCCTGGAAATTGCTTTCTATGTGGAGGCTACCAAGGGCTCAAGCCCCATCTTCCACGTGATTACTTGTTTGAACCTCAACGACATTCTCTCTCTCTCTCTCTCTCTCTCTCTCTCCCTCCCTCCCTCCCACTTTTTAAAGACAGGGTTTCTCTGTATAGCTCTGGCTGTCCTGGAACTCCCTCTGTAGACCAGGCTGGCCTCGAACTCAGAAATCTGCCAGTCTCTGCCTCCCAAGTGTTGGGATTAAAGGCGTGCACCACCCCTCTCTTGCCCTTATCCCTGAGCTGACAGTTTCCCCGGAGGCCCAGTAGTGTGGAATATCAGAAGGTGAGGTCGTAGTCACCAGCCTTAGAAGTGACTTGAAATGGAAGGGTAGAACCAGGCTGTTGGCTACTTTATTGGGTTCTCTTTTTCTACCACACCCTTCTCCACCCTCCCAACCCCACAACAATAGGTAGGAGAGAAAGAAGGTTAGAGAGAAAAAGGTATCAATTTCATTAAACTACTAACTACTGATTAGGGGGTGTCAAGTTTCTTGGGGCAAATTTGATCTTTGTCATCAGGATGTCTCTAACCAGCAAACAAACAGCAACTGCCACAAACTTTTTTCTTTCTTTCTTACTTTTTTTTTGTTTGTTTGTTTGTTTTGTTTTGTTGTTGTTGTTTGAGACAGGGTTTCTCTGTGTAGCCCTGGCTGTCCTGGAACTCACTCTGTAGACCAGGCTGGCCTCCAACTCAGAAATCCGCCTGCCTCTGCCTCCTGAGTGCTGGGATTAAAGGCGTGTGCCACCATTGCCCGGCTTGCCACAACCTTTTTTATACCCTCTCAAGAGTCCCCAGAATTCCAAATGTAAACTGTCTTCAGCCAGTAAAATCATGCTTCTGCTAAAGCACGAGACAAATCATAGTCAGCTGCTGTGGACAATCTGAAGCAGCCCCATGTTACACACCTGGGATTAAAACAGAAACATATTCACATAATATAGCTGGGTTTTTAAAGGACCCAAAATTCTCACTGCAAGAGGGCACTACCCAGGAGTCTTACACCCCATACACTATCTCCCTGGTTCCTGGAGACCCCATGAACTACCTCTAAAACAACAGCATGTGTCAGGGTCAAAGTCAGTGAGCTGAGAAATAGGCAGCCTCCTCCAGCCTCCCAGCACATTTTGTCATAAGCACCTCAGAATCCCTGTTCTTGGGCCTGACCCAGACAGCTAGATCAATGTGACCATGTTTGATGGCCGCCTTGAATCATAGCCCCACCTACATGTTTACCATCTTCAGGCTAGGGCTCCCCCAGTGTCCGTCAGCTTTTCCACTGACTTCTTGAACAGCCTTTACTCAGGCTCTGGGACTCCAGGCCAGAACTGGGTTTTCTCCCTCAAAACTGTGGCATGTAGGGGAGAGAAAGCAGCAGGTTCCCAGTGAGACCTGTGCTCCTCAGACCTGGCCTGAGGTCCCAGAAGGATAGCATTCTCTGAGGAACCATGGGTCTGGTCAGATACACAGTAGTCTTTGGGTGAAAAAACTACTGACCGTGCCCTGCTTATGGGGCCCTGCACCCAGTGGGTGGACAAGCAGGGCAGTCCATAGCCAGAACGAACAAATCTCTGTTTCAACCTCATTTGTTCCAGCCCATACCTTCTCTCCAGCCCCAAGGCAGCCTCAGGGCAGTCTCAAGTGGACAATCTCCACCACTGCAAGGACCACTTCCAGGACTCCAATTTGCATTCTGATTCTGTCACTTCAAAACCCTGTGATCTGGGACAGGTTATTTCCCTGCTTTGAGTCACCCTGTGCACTCAGCACAGTAGTTGGTAGAGAGGAAACAGCCAAACATGGGAGAGAAAGAGGTGGGGAGACTCATAAAGGAGGAGGGAGAAGCCCACGGAGAGAGACTCAAGGCAAGGAATCAGTGAAGCCCTACAAACTACAGTGGAGGGGGCATGCCAAGTAGGAGTCGACCAGAAGGTTCCAGAAGATGGCAGACTGGAGGGTGAGTCAGTTCTCATTGCTGTGAATTATTCACAGCGCAGCCAGGGTGACATTTGCTTCCTCCAAGCCACTCCTCCTACTCCCCATCAGTTGCCTAGGAAACAGCCCCCTCCTCATGGAGGGAGGGCTCCACCCCTAGACTGTGGACCTGGGCAGGAGGGCCAGAGGGGAGAGAATCATAGACCCAGAGAAGAGTCATCTCTCTGAGTCCCAACCAAGTCAGAAGGTAGGGACACCGAGTAAGCAAGAGGCAGGGATCCAGGGACACCCCCATCACATCCCATAGAGATGCTACAGAATTTCTCAGTAAAGGAACAGAAACTGAAGGCGCTGAATCCGGAGCTCACAGATGAAATGGGCATGGGTGGGCAGTTTCAGGGTGAACATGTGCTCAGGGTCGGGGATCTGCGGGGACTCACCTCTCTTCCCAGGTCTGGTGTCTGGCTTCCTCCTGGACAACACTCTCCCCATCTCCCAAGTTTCCAAGAGCTATGGAGAACCAGTCCTCCTTAAGCTTGTACTGGACCACTGCTCAACCCTTCCCAGCCCATCTCACACACCTGGCATCAGCCTTGGCTTTTTATTAGCCAGCACCAACCTCCTGCCAGTGGAGGCCACGTGGCTCTCGGGGTAACCCCTTTCCAACTGCCTTCCTTGTGGTCTCAAGGCCCTGCCTGTCACCCAAGTCCTGGTTTCTTATCTCACATTTTCAAACACCCCAAGAATCTTCTCATCCCTATGCTGATCAGTTCTCCCTTGCTATGACAAAATATAGAGCTGAACAACTTAAAAAGTGAAAGGTTTGGGCTTTGCTCTCAGTTTTAGAAGCTTCAGTCAATGGTCACTCAGCACCATCATTTGGGACCTAACTGAGAGTGTGTGGTGCTTAGCCCACAGCAACCAAGAGCAGGGACCCAGAGACAGAAAGGAATGGGCCAGGGTCTTGATCTCTCTCTCTCTCTCTCTCTCTTGCTCTCTCTCTCTCTCTCTCCTTTCCCCATTTGTTTGTTTCTTCCTTCTTTCCCTCCTTCCTTCCTTTCTGGATCAACAGATAAATGGATAATGAGAATTTGGGAATATATATTTACATATATTATCAAATAGCTACATATGAACACATCATATATATTTATATAAGTGTGTGATAGAACTAGTTAGCTCTAAAGAAATATAAAATTAAAAATTGGCAGGAAAATGTATGAAGTTGGGATGTATAACATTCAGTGAGGTCACACATCTCACAAAGAAAAGCACAGCACGTTCTCTCTCATATGTGGGATTGGACCAATCATATATGTACATATGTAAACAAATGTGCACGTAGGTTCAGTGTAACATGCAGAAAAGACACCAAAGAAGGCTGCCCGTTAGGGGATAAGGAAGGACCAGATGCAGCTAAGGAACAGGAGTTAGAACGAGGATGAAAAAGTCACTATTTCCAGGGTTGATTCTGCCCTGGGCTTTTTGGGTTGAGTGGTAGATAAGTACATAAAATATATTCGAAACTGAAGGTGTGAAATTTGACGTGAAGCTTCTCAGCCTTTGCTCCAGATGCCAATTCTGGCTGTATAGAAGTTCATTGAGTTATACAGACTTTGGATCTGGTTAATTTTGGCAGGTGATGTCTTTGTATTTATTTGAGGTGATGGTATTTGCAAATTTCTTTTTTAAGTTTATAAAATCAATTTTTAAAAAATAGTCATCTTAAAAATCACACTGTCCCCTTTAAGGACACACCTCAATGTCCTAACTTAATGTTCTGCCACATCCCAGTGCCACCAGATGGGGACCAAGTCTGTAGCACCTGGGCCTGCCAGATCCAAACCACAACACCACCCTGATCCTTCCAGGGCTCCAAAGTACCCTAGCATTCCCAGCTGACTTCCCAAGGCCGAAAACATTCATCTCTTCCTTACATAGTACAAAACACAAAATCTGAAAGCCAAAAGATCCTGGGTCTAGATGAAACTGAGAGCTTTATGGAATCTTGACAGAAAATCTTTACTTGTAAGTACATCCAAAAACACCCTAGTTTCCAGCCATAGACTCCTATGTTCAGGCTGGAGAGATGGCTCAGAGGTTAAGAGCACTGACTGGTCTTCCAGAGGTCCTGAGTTCAATTCCCAGCAACTACATGGCGGCTCACAACCATCTGTAATGCCCTCTTCTGGTGTGTCTGAAGACAGCTACAGTGTACTCAAATAAATAAATAAATCTTTTTTTTTTTTTTTTAAAGAATACATTTCAAAAAGAAAAAAAAAGAATCTTATATTCACGATCTAATCTCTCTGGACCTTGGTTTTCCCTTCTGTAAAATAGGCACAGCCCAGCCTCATAGGGCTATATAAAATAGAGAATAGAGAAGATACCTAAAAGTACTGTTGATTATTAACATCAGCTATAACATTTTATTATCCATGGTAAGAGCGTACATATTCATCTTGTTTTAATACATGTTTTACCACTAGAATAACTACCTGAGGCAAACTAACTTTACAAAGAAAACATGCTTACTTATTTCAGGGCAGCAAACAGCGGTGGTGTTGGTTCTGGTAAGGCCTCTCCTGGTTGGCTCACCTCCTGCCAGGTGCTGGTGGGCAGCAGAGAGGAGAGATCACAGCTTGAAAGGGGACCCCAGAGAGCCTTCAAGTGCAGGCTCACTCATAACAACTACTTCTTGGAAACAAGTTTAATCCTTCCCAAGTGCAGCCCCCAATGACCTCAGACCCCATCCAGACTCACAATCTTGCTGTTCCTTCCTCCAGAGTCCTGGGATTACAAACACATGCCATGACGTGCAGCAGCCAACACCATCTTTTGAGACACATACAAACTGTACCCAGACCTTTTCCCTCTGCTCAAGCCTCCAGGCCAGAGCTGGCATCCCGTGGGGTCCAGTGTCAGGAAAGCCAGTCTTTTCCTCCCTGGCCCGTTTCACCCATTTTCCTGTGTGTTATCTCTACTCATTCCAGCTGCAAGGGATTGAATGGCACACACACACCCAATAATAAATATCTTAAAGTCTGATTCCCTGGTACCTGTGACATTATTTGAAAATAGTGAGTTATCTTTGTTGCTTTATTTTTGTTTACTTCTGTAAATGTATTTTGATTATCTTATGTATGAGGGGTTTGCCTGCATGTATGTCTAGGCACTGTAAGTATGCCTGATGCCCAAGGATGCCAGAAGAGGCATTGGATCTCCTGGAACTGGAGCTACAGACAGTGCTGAGGATGGAACCCGGGTCCTCTGGGAAAGCAACTGGTACTCTTAACCACTAAGCCATCTCTCTGGGCCCATTTACTTTCTATTTTGTAATAGAGACTCACTAAGTTGCCCAGGCTGGCTTTCAATTCACTCTGTGATAAGCCCAGATAGGTCTTATCCTTTCAATCCTCCTGCCTCAGCATCTGGAATGGCCAAGGAGGAGACAGCTGTGTTGGACAGAAGACATGATCTTGGAGACAAACCATGGCAGGGTGAGAAAGCTTGCACCTAGGAACTCCCTGACTCTACCCCATCCTACAGCTGTTCCAATGGAATCGAGCACAGCTGCTGAGAGAGGCCAGGTAGGAGCCAGGGACTCCAGAAGGTCCAGGTGTCTAGTCTAGACAGTGAGAAGAATGGAAAGAAGCGGGCAAAGGTTCTGAGTGGTGATGCATCTATAAGGCAGGGGGGGGCCAGGATGAGGGCAGAGGAGGCACTCTGCCAGTCTGGGCTTGGTCATGTGTTCTGCCATCGCTCTCTGACTATCAGACTGTGTGTCCTGGTTTCTGAAAGGAAAAATATGTCGCCTGCTGCATCAGTTAGGGTCTCAGTGGGAAACAGATGGCGCACTCAAATTGGGTGATTTAAGGAGAGCTAGTGAGAGGTCTGTTTGCAAAGGTGTGGGCAGGGTGTGCAGAGCTTCATCAACAGTGAGGTCCCCTCAGGCTCGTGGAGAGCTGGAGGGGGCTGTTACTACGTTATCTCCCTAGAGCTGAAGAAACTGAGAGGAACCATGGGAGCCTGGTGGCTGATGGAGACCTGTGCTCAGTCAACAGGGATGAACACCAGAAGTAAATAAACATCCAGCTGCGCTCTCCTCCCTCCCTCCAATCTCCCACTGGATTCCCATTGGCTGAACACCCACAGAAAGCCAGAAGGCAATAGAGCCCATAGTTATGGGTCCCTGTCGGTCAGCACAGGAAAGGAAACAGAATGGGCTGGACAGAGCCAGAGAGTGGGCCTGGAAGGGTCAAACAAGACTTGAGCAGTGCGTGCAACCCCACTGTGGGGACTCTTCTTGCAGACACTGCCTTACCAGTAAAGAAGAGAGGTAGACTCATGGGGGCCACCAGAGGGCTCAGACATCAGAGGCAGGTTCCTGTATATGCCAGGAAGGGATATGTGGGGAGCTAGAAACACTTCTCATGGATGTCACAGTCCCCCACACACACACACACACACTCTGCTCCCTGTCAGCGCCTGATTTCTCTCTGGCAGTAACGTGGTGGTACTCCTGGTTAGAAAGGAGTTGGTGATAAGCTCCTGTGATTAGGAGGGAGAGGGTGGGAGTCAGGGAGAGAGAACACAGCAGTGGGTCAGAGCCTCCCAGGCTCTAGGGACAGCTGGGTAACCAGACAGATAGACTGAAGACTCCCCGCACCCGCTGACCCCGACCCTCCTTCGTGTCCCATCAAGTCCAATTGAGTCAAAGGTGCTGATAGATCTCTGGGAAGATAGATGGGGTAATCAGAGTAAATGAAATTAACATGCACAGGGTAATCAACACTCATTAAGCCAATTTAGTCAAGTGATGACCTCAGTCAGCTTTTATTTAATCATATACTTAAATGTCAAATCAATATGCAAATCTCACCCAGGCCTTTTCCAATTATAACCCATTAAAACTTTCAAGTAAATCAATGCAGCCAGGCAGGGTGGGAGGGCGCAGGGAGAAGAACCCAGTAGCCCAGCTGATTGGTCAGTGGGCCTTTATCATGCATAGTTCTTATCCAGGCTCCAACATGAAACATGCAGATTACTCTCTCCATTTCTGCCTCTCTCCCCCACCATAGTGTTAAAGAAAAACAGAGAACTGTCTCATCCGCTAAAAGCCTCCTCATCAAGACCTTCCCATTGCTGCTGCAGGGTGCTCAGCACTCCGCATATACAGTGATACTAAGTCTAGTGTCCACACAGCAAGTGAATGGAGAATTTAGGGATGAACTCCAGATCTTTCTGAGTCAAAGACCTCAAAGCCCATAGGTCATGCATGTCTAGAGGAGCCCAAGGACTCACTTATATAAGCCCTTTCCCACTATCCAGTGTCCTGGGGATAGGAGTCTGCCTCCTGGAGCCAAGGCCCAGCCTTAGCTGGCATAGCAAAATGAAAAGGCCTCTTGGACCCTGCTTCTCAGGCAGCCAGGAGCTATCAGGTGAATCCTAGAAATTTCTGCATACTATAGTAGCTGACCCAGATTGGATATGTGTCCCTGGAGAAACGCATGGTAATTGACTTGCATATGGCACTGTGGTATCACATAAGCCGGCTGATGGAAAATGACTGGACCTATCAGTGACCATCGGTGTGAAAGAGCCATTGCTGACAGCTTTGATGGTTTTAGGGCCGCTTGTGCAGCTCTGATTACCCGAAAGGGGTTGGAGCTAGGAGGCCCCAGAATGAGTGAGGCATGAACCTACATATCAGTGGCCCTGGTCCAGGACTGCAACCATCAGCCATAAAAAGGTCCCAGCCCATTGTTTCAGTCAGAGACAGCATGGGCAGAGCCTGATCCTGGCCCTTGGGTGCCCACAGAGAGCCACTGAGCAAGGTGACAATAAGGCCTGGTCTGCCTGGCACTTTTCCTGGGTCAGTCCTGAAAGTCTGCGAATCAAGAGTCCTTCCATTTGAGGTAAAAACAGATGGCTGGTCCTCTAGTGAGGAGCTGGAGCTGGCTTCGGATGAGAATGGCAGCCTTCCATTTTCCACCAGGAGCTCAGGCCTTGGTCATGGTACTCCTGAGGGATTCACAGCCTAAAGGTAGAAGAGAGAAAAAGAATTAACAGGAATGAAAGGAAGGTGGAGAGAGATGATGGTCAATCGGGGCCTACAGGGACCTCTGGGACATGCTATCTCATGTCATCTTTTTTGGATTTTATTCCTTTTTATGTGTATAAGTCTTTTGCCTACCTGTTCAATGGGTACCACGTCTATGCCCGGTGCCCACAGAGATCAGAGGAAGGCATTTGGATCACCTAGATCTGCAGTGACTGATGGTTGTGAGCTGCTATGTGGGTGCTGGAAACCAAACCAGGGTCCTCTAATCATCTCTCCAGCCCCCTCATCTAGTCTTTAAATAACCTTGGCAGTCAGGGGCTGCTGCTGTCTTATGTGCCAATAAGAAGCCAAAGCTGAGGTACTCGGGATGAGAATATACAGTTTCTGGACAGACTTTCCTGAACATCATCACCAGGGAAGCGAAGTGGAGCCTGGCTCCACTAGGGGCCTGGCTGTGCCAGGATAAACCAAAGCAAACCACAGTCTGACCAGTGACTATCCCATGTGAAATGTGCCTTCGAAAGCAGTTTCTTCATAGACTGTGGCCAGCCTTTAGCCAAGGCTTCGGAGGGGAATGGGAGAGACAGCCAACGCCTGGAGAGTCCTAGGGAGGAGCAGTAGGAAGGCCTGAGGTTCTGTGGTGGTTCCCAGTGTGACAGGATCGAAGGCAGTCTTTTCTGGTATGCTTTTCAAACTGTTTTACAAAGTGAGGACTTCATGCTTGCTGGTATGTTTCCCACCCCTCCTCTCTCCAGGATTTCCTTGACTTTCTTGCCTTCCTGTTGGGAATCCTCTGGGGTCCACTTTGTCCCTTTCTGGCATGGCCAGCTCCCTTGATGCCTCTTGATTCTGCTTCCCCGGGAGTGACTCATTGGGAAGTCTGTCCAGAAAAACAGCACTGGCTGGGACAGAGTCACAGCCACATGGGAACCATCAAAACTCCTCCGAGTTGCCTGGCAGCCAACAAATAAATAAATAAATAAATAGCCAACAGGACTGGATCACAAAGAATAAAAGCCTGGAATACATCTCCAGACACTGGGGGAATTCTCATAAGGCATGCAAAAAAGTCCAAGAAATCCTGGAAAGCCAGACTGGGGGAGAGGGGGGAGGGAGGGAGGTCCTGCCAGACCCCTTTTGTGTCTCCCTTTTGTGAATAGGGAAGGTAAGGGCCTGCGTGGGGGTGGGAGTGAAGCATTTGATTTCCCAGGGTTCAAACCACACTTGAGGGATACCCCCTCAGTCCTCTTTCTGCCTGTCTTAGTTAGGGTTTTACTGCTATGAACAGATACCATGACCAAGGCAAGTCTTATAAACATTTAATTGGGCTAGCTTACAGGTCAGAGATTCAGTTCATTATCTTCAAGGTGGGAGCATGGTAGCATCTAGACAGACATGGTCAGGCAGGTCAGGCAGAGCTGAGAGTTCTACATCTTCATCTTTTGGCTGTTGGCAGAATACTGACTTCCAGGCAGCTAGGATGAGGCTGTTAAAGCCACAGTGACACACCTCCTCCAACAAGGCCACACCTCCAAATAGTGCCACTCCCTGTGGGCCAAGCATATTCAAACCATGACACTGCCCAAGGAAACTAGAAAGATTTAAAGTGACCTCTCAGCCTTCCAGTGGACAAGAGCTCAAGAGACAGGCCTGCCACAGGTGGTTCGGACACAGTGGCCAATGGCTTGGCAGTAAGAAGAGCAAGATTTGCTGAGAGTCTCGGTCCCGGGAAATACAGGCCATATCAGACAGAGGAAGTAGGTGAGCAAAGGTTGCAGGATACTAACCTCATATGACTCAGCCCTTGGTCCACCCACACCTAGGACATTCTTCTCACACTGTGAAGCACCTTCTACATGTCAGGCATGCCTCCTGGCTCCGGCCCACTCACTGCCAGGCAAAGAGAGAGCCAAGGTCACTACCCTGGTATTAGTTTGAACTCCACCCACCCACCCACCAGCCTTTACCTCTCCACACAGCTCTCCACAGATGTCATGCATTTAAATGTTCCAAGTTCAATGAGGCCTCTGAGTTTGTATCTCCATCTGAGACCTCACCCCTGATGCTGTCCCACACTCAATGACCCCCTCATGTCTGCTTGTGCATTTCTAACAAGTATCTGACCCAGCATCCCTGAAGCAAAATGAGTCCATACCGTAGTCCTCTGCAAAGGCTGTTTCTACTCCTCACCCAGCTTCCAGGGGAAATCCTGGAAGTGAAGCTATTCTGCCTTCACCCCACATAAGCATGCTCACACAGCCCAATCCATTGCCAAGACCTTTTGGTCTCAATGGGAAAAAAGGGGGTGGGGGGAAGGGAGCACATATACCAATAGGCCGGTTCTTCCAGCCATTCATCTGCTCAGCTCCTGTTCTGGACAGAGCCACTATCATCTCTGCCCTGGACCACTGAACTGGCTCTGGTCCCTTCACCTCTCACCTAGCATGTTCAGCCTCTACAATTCAGTTAGCTGCTCAACAGTGCTCCTTGTTTTGGTTATTGGTCTGTCTCTTGAGACTGGATCTCACTAGATAGCCCAGGTAGGCCTGGAACCCACCATATGTTCCAAACTAGCCTTGAGTTTAAAGCTACCCTTTTGCTTCAGCCCATGAGTGCTGTGCTTACAGGCATGGGCCATCATGCCTGACTCCATGTAATTGTTTTTACAATCTAATAATCTATTTCAGAACCAACAAACCCAGCGAGTACCTCCATCCTTTGAAAACACCTACATGACATCCTCTCCTCTCCCTCTCTCTGCTCCTCCAGAACCACCATCTTTAAAGGACTTGCCTCCTCTATCATTTTCTCTGTTCCATTGCCCTCAGGACCGAAGCAGCCAGTACAGCTCTCTCAGTGTGATTCAAAACTGTTCCATGGCCAGATCTAAGCTCTACTCAATCTCCTGGATCTCCCATTGCTGATGTACCATCTCCCTTGGGTCTCTGGATAGCAGTGGCTCTCCCTAGTCCTCTTGTCTCTTGCGGCCACCCCTTCTCTATCTTTTTCTATAATTGAGATATTAATTGCTTATTGCTACATAACAAACCTCCCCAAGGCTTCAGGGCTCAGAATCATTGTCATTGTAGTATATGCACCTGTGGGTTGGTTAAGATTAATTGGCCTTGAGAGGGCCACTCATGGTCTGGGGGAGACCCAGAGGATTGGCTCTAGTCTGGATCTCATGGGCACATCCTCCCCTCAAAATGTGCAAGGTCTCTCAAGACTCAGGCTCAGAACTGACACCCAGTTAATTTAAATAATTAGTACCCCAGACAATATGTGCAACTGAACTAGTATCTTAAAATTGGGGAAACACACTGTTGGAAAGATCTGCAAGTCACCTAGCAACAGGTCTGGGGCAGACCTGAGATTTGAAGCCATTCATGTAACTCACTAGAATAGCTTCCCATTCCCTGTGGGGTTAATTACGATCGAAACCTTCTCACAGGAAGATGCCCTGGCTGCTGCCACCTTTCCTACCTCATCTCCACGGCTCAGAGCCTCTGCGCACTAGCTTCACAAGCTACCCACCTGTTTCCTGTCACTCCTTATACCAGGTTTGCCTCTGCACTGACTTTTCTTTGGTCCCAAGGCCATTTCACTTCAGGGAGGCCTTAAGATTCTTTAAGATCTAGCTCAGCAAAGAACTCCCAGAGGGAGCTTTCCAAGTCCCTCCTAGAACTGAGTGGGTCACATCCTCACAAACACATCCATTTGTTAACAACTGGTGAAGTGCCTGAGGGTAGTAATTTGTATGCTGTTGCCACTGTGAGAACTTGTGTACTTATCAATGACGTGAAAATGGCTCCCATAAACTCATAGGGAGTGGCATTATTGGAGGTGTGGCCTTGTGGGAGGAAGTGTGACATTGGGAATGGGTTTCAGAAGCTCGAGCTAGGTCCAGTGGCACTCTCTCTGCCTGCTACCTGCTGATCCAGATGTAGAACTCTCAGCTGCTTCTCCAGTACCGTGTCTGCCTGCTTGCCACTGAGCTTCCAACCATGAAAATAATGGACTAAACCTCTGAATGTAAGCCAGTACCAATTAAATGTTTTCTTTTATAAGAGTTGCCATGGGAGGCTGGAGAGATGGCTCAGGGGTTAAGAGCACTGCCTGCTCTTCCCAAGGTCATGAGTTCAATTCCCAGCAACCACATGGTGGCTCACAGCCATCTGTAATGGGATCTGATGCCCTCTTCTGGTGTGTCAGCAACAGTGTGCTTGTATACATAAAATAAATAAATAAATCTTTTTTAAAAAATTAAAAAAAAAAAAAAGAGTTGCCATGGTCATGGTGTCTCTTCATAGCAACAAAACCCTAATTAAGACAGACATTGATAACAGGAGTGAGGTATTGCTATAAAAGGCCAGACCATGCTTTATTTTATTTTATTTTTGAGAAATGTGGACTTTGGAGCTCTGGCTTAGGGAAGCAGTAGAATACCCCATTCTCGAAGGAACATGGAAGACAGTGGTGCTGAGGGCGATTTGAACTCTGGGGATCTAGCTCAAGAGGTTTTAGAAGAATTTTAGTTTGTGGCCTAGAGACTGTTCTTGTGATAGTTTGGCAAAGGATGTGGCTGGTTTTTGCTCTTGTCCAAAGAGTTTGCCTGAAGCTAAATTGAAGAGTTTTGGATTAATTACAAAGTTGGCAGAGAAAATCTCCGAACAGCTTAGTTTTGCCTCTGTCAGGTGGTTATTAATGTTCACTCTTCTGAAGATCTATAATGAAAAGGAGCAAGCTGAGCAAGGGAAGATACAAAATGTAGAGTTTGAAGGGAAAGGGAGGAACCAGGAGGTGGGATGGAACTAAGTCCTGTGTTCAAGGAGATAAACAGATTTTTTAAAGCTTGATATAAAATGGAATGAAGGAAATGGAGACCTTAGGGCAAGACTCCACCCAGCCAAGCTTCAAGTTCATGAAAAGGAATTAAAGAAAAGCTTAGGGTTGTGTAGTACTCACCTTTAATCCCTGCAATGTAGAGGCAGAGACAGGCAGATCAAGTTTAGCCAAGTTTAGTCAGTCAAGGAAACCATCAAAACCAGAAAGCTGATAAAAATGTATTTGAGGAGCTGAGAGATGGCTCAGTGGTTAAGAGCACTGACTACTCTTCTAGAGATCCTGAGTTCAATTCCTAGCAACCACATGGTGGCTCACAACCATCTATAATGACCTCGTCTGGTGTGTCTGAAGACAGCTACAGTGTACTCATCGTATATATAAAATAAATAGAATCTTTTTTAAAAAATGTATTTGAACAGGAGTGCCATGCTCTAGTCCCAGAAAGCAGGAGAATTTGGCAGTTTCAGCCACGTGGTTCTGGATTTAGAGTCAAGGATACGAGAAAGGGGTTACAGAACCTCCTTCTGCAAGACAGAAAAGCCAGCGAGGCCAGGCATGTGTTAGGTAGGGGTGTCCCTGCATGAAGGTCTAGAGAGACCATTGTGTGAAGCTGTAAAGATGAAGCCTGGTTTGCCTTGGAGACCCCAAGCTGTTGGAGATGCCAGAGCTGTGGGATCCCTGCTGAGGAAAGCTGCTAACAGGGAGTGGAACCAGCCCAAGGGAAAGAAGTTTGTTGTAGTCAACAAAGGAAAGGAGTTGGGGATCTGAAAAGTGCTTTGCATTAGACATGGGATGCAGAGTTTGGAGTTTGCTCAGCTGGTTTTCAGTCTTGCTTTGGTCCAGTATTTCCTCACTGTTCTCTCTTCCCTGCCCCCCTTTTGGAATGGTAATGTATATCCTGTGACATTATATGTTGGGAGTTGGTGATCTGCTTTTTTATTTTGATTTTATAGAGGATTACAGTTAAGAGATTTCCTGAGACACAGAAGAAATTTTGGACTTGTAAAGAGGGTTGAGACAGGGCTGGAGAGATGGTTCAGTGGTTAAGAGCACTGACTGGCCTTCCAGAGGTCCTGAGTTCAATTCCCAGCAACCACATGGTGGCTCACAACCGTCTGCAATGTGATCTGACACCCTCTTCTGGTGTGTCTGAAGACAGCAACAGTGTACTCACATACATAAAAAAGAGGGTTGAGACTGTTATAGGCTATGGGGACTTTTGAAGTTGGACTGAATGCATTTTGAATTATGATATGGCTATGACTTATGGTAGGCAGGAAGTGGAATGTGGTAGTTTGAATGAAAATGGCCCCATAGACTCATAGGAAGCCGCATTGTTGGAGGTGTAGCCTTGTTGGAGAAGGTGAGGCCTTGTTGGAAGAAGTATATCATGGTGGCAGACTGAGGTTTCAGAAGCTCAAGCCAGGCCCCATATCACTCTTTCCCTGCTGCCTTCAGATCTGGTTGTAGAACTCTCAGCTACTTCTCCAGCACCTTGTCTGCCTGCAGGCCGCCATGACCATAATGGGCTAACCCTCTGAAACTGTAAGCCAGCCTGTCTTAGGGTGTCTATTCCTGCACAAACATCATGACCAAGATGCAAGTTGGGGAGAAAAGGGTTTATTGAGCTTACACTTCCATGCTGCTGTTCATCACCAAAGGAAGTCAGGACTGGAACTCAAGCAGGTCAGGGATCAGGAGCTGATGCAGAGGCCATGGAGAGATGTAACTTACTGGCTTGCTTGCTTCTCCTGGCTTGCACAGCCTGCTTTCTTATAGAACCCAAGACTATCAGCCCAGGGATGGGACCACCCACAAGGGGCCCTCTCCCCTTGATCATTAATTGAGAACAAAACTAGCCAGTACACAGCCCCAATTAAATGTTTTCCTTTTTAAGAGTTTCCCTGGTCATGGAGTCTCCTCACAGCAACAAACCCTAAATAGACAATGACTTAACATGTTAACTTGCTTTGCTATAGTTCTGAGGCCAGAAACTCACAATCAGTTCCACCAGGCTAAAGGGAAGAAGGTACGTCAGGCTAGTTCCTTCTGGAACCTCCAAAGAGAGGGTCTGTTTCTTGACCTTCTCAGCATCTAATAGTTGCATGCATTCATTGATGTACAGCCCCCTCCTCCGCAGCCAAAGGACTCAAGTGTCATTCACTCTGCTTTCTTCACTTCCTCTGTGCCAAAGCTCCTGCCACCTTCACCTCCAAGAAGCCTGTGAAGATATTGATTGGTTTTACTTGACCAGTCTGAGAGACCCCTCTCCCCTCTACTCTAAGATCCTTTAAGTGGTCCGAATGGTCTACGCTGCCATTTAAGGGAAGAGACACAGGTGCTGAGACTGGGGTGAGGATCAGGCTTTCAGGACTGTCATCCTGCCTGACACAGGCAGTTTCCAGGCTTGCTCTAGTCCTCCACCTGGATCAGAATTCAGTTGACAAAGTGCATGACACACTTGATGAATGAATACTGTGGATGGAGAACCGACGAGTGTTGGGGTGACTGTCGGAGGCCCAGGATCCACAGCAGGCCAGCTGTGAGGTCAGCAGTGAAAACTGCGGCTCCTGAGATTCCTTCTCCTCCACTCACCACGACAGAGAATATTCTCTGTAATAAATAAGAGATCAAACCAGGCAAGTCTGTGCATCTCAGGAGTCAGGCTGCTGGAGCTAAAAGGGAAACGCCTCCTCCTGGGGACTGGGGACTAAGCATGGAAGGTTAACCCCACCCCACCCACACACACCTCCTGGCACCTTCTCCCAGCTGCACACATAACAAGGTGCTCTTTCCCAGTGATCACTTCGCTAGTCCTAGTCCTGCTGGTCAGTCATCAGAGAACCCCAGGTGCTACTCTGGGATAACAACAGAAATCTGGTCACCACTGCCCCTTGGTCTGCCCTCAGTATGCCAGGCCACATACTGAGTACTGAAATATCCTGTATTATCTGCCCTTTTAACCCTAGGGCTGTCCCATGAGCTCACTTGACCATGGGCTTATGTTCCCCTGGGACTTCTTCAGCCACCCCTCCTCTCAATGGCTTCTGGTCCTGTCAAATACTGCAGAGAAGTTGATGCCTGGAAGGTGGGTGGAGTGGCCACTGGGAGGTAGTGGGTGATTTGAAGTGCCTCGAATTTGGTAGGTGATGGGAAGGAACCAGGTTGCAACCAGCTGAGGATGACACGGGAGGTGAGGCTCCTTCGGTATAACCAAAGCAGCATGAAGAGCAGTGGCTTCCGTCATCAGCTGTTACTGTGCCAGGCTGCACTCTGTGCACAGCAAACATGGAGTCCCTCAGTCCATCTTAGGCACTGGTGAGATGAAGATTATTAAGCTACTTTACAGGTAAAGAAATCAAGGCACAGAGAAAGAAGGTAACTTGCCAAGGTAAGCAGCTGCAAAGTCGTGATCTCAATGGACCGTGTCTAGACTATTACTTCTAAAAATCTGACTCAAAGAGAAAGTAAGGAAGGGGTGGGGGGATGGGCTATCTTCATGGACCTCATGGGTGGGGATATAGTTTTCTAAGAACATGTTATATACACAGGTGTCCCTCCACTTACAGTGGGAATTGCAGCCTGTCATAGGTGAACATGATCAGAGACCAAATCTATCTCTCTCTCTCTCTCTCTCTCTCTCTCTGATACTTTATTTACATTTCAAATGTTTTCCCCTTTCTAGGTTTCCCCTTTGGAAATTCCCCTCCCATTCCCCCTCCCCTTCCTCTATGAGGGTGCTCCCCCACCCACCCACTCCCATCTTCCCTCCCTGGCATTCCCCTATACCAGGGCATCTAACACCCTCAGGCCCAAGGGCCTCTCCTCCCACTGATGGCCAACAAGGCCCTCCTCTGCCACATATGTGGCCAGCACCATGGGTCCCTCCATGTGTATTCTTTGGTTGGTGATCCAGTCTTTGGGAACTCTGGGGGGTCTGGCCAGTTGACACTGTTGCTTCCTCCATGAGGCTGCAAACTCCCTCAGCTCCTTCAGTCACTACTCCAATTCCTCCATCCGGGACCCCACGCTCAGTCCAAAGGTTGCTATGAATTGAATCTTGGGTATTCCAAACTTTTGGTTTAATATCCACTTATCAGTGAGTACATACTGTGTTTGTTCTTTTGTGACTGAGTTACCTCACTCAGGATGATATTTTCAAGTTCCATCCATTTGCCTGCGAATTTCATGAAGTCATTGTTTTTAATAGCCAAATATTTCATTGTGTAAATGTACCACATTTTCTGTATCCATTCCTCTATTGAGGGACATCTGGGTTGTTTCTAGCTTCTGGCTATTATAAATATGGCTGCTATGAACATAGTGGAGCATGAGTCCTTATTACATGTTGGAGCATCTTCTAGGTATATACCTAGGAGTGGTATAGCTAGGTCCTCAGGTAGTACTATGTCCAATTTTCTGAGTATCCCCCAAACTGATTTCCAGAGTGGTTGCACCAGCTTGCAATCCCACCAGCAATGGAAGAGTGTTCCACTTTCTCCACATCCTCTCCAGCATCTGCTGTTACTTGAGTTTTTGATCTTAGTCACCAAGAATGTATCTTATACAAGAATGAACCTGTCCTGCTGAGTGTCACAGCTTGGGACACAGACACTGCAGAACATCAGCTGTCTTCCCACATCAGTGTGTGGCTGCCTAATGCTGTGCTCACTGCTGCTTGCCTGCATCAAGGACGAGAAGCATGCTGCAAACTGCTAGGTGAAGAAAATCAAGATTCTCTACAGAAGTGTGGCTGCTACTGAATGTGAATAGCTTCTGCACCACCGTTAAAAGTCAGAAGTTGAACTGTTGTAGGTCAAAGGCTGCCTCTAAAACAGCAGACAGATGTGCTGGGGGCAGGGCTCAGGTGACAGAGAGGCAGAATCCTAGATCTGGAGGATGGCCAGACCCAGAAGAGAGGGAGAAGGGGATGGTGTGCTGGTCAGTTGACCTGAGGACAAGTACCAAGCTGGATAAAGATGGGGTCATTACTGACAGTAAACAAATGGGTCCCACAATCTTGCTTGCTAAGTCCTCGCAGCAAACCATGAAATGGGTGTAGACAAAGCAGCCAGGTGTGTGTTGTGTGATGCTGTACCTGGGAAGACATGAACAAATATCTACTGGAGAGGGTACCAACAATAGACCAAAATAATACCACCAACCTGGTTAACTCATGAGTTTATTAGGGTCACTAACCACAGTATGGGGAAGAGGTTACTCACAGGAGCATGGGTGATGCAAAGGCAGCTGCATCATTGAAGTCCAGCTTGGGTGACAGATCATGAAAGCTGCAACCCTCTGCACAACCTACAGACAACTCAACAGGAAGAAGAATCTCCTTTTCTCAGCAGTCCTTACTACTTATAGAACTTTGTGGGAGGTGGAGCCTTGTGATAAGTTTCAGGGACATCCTAAGGCTTGTGAGTTGTGGACTTCCTGAGCCTTCCTTTCAACTTCACACGTCTTAGGGAGCTTCCCTCTGGAATAAAATATTTCAATTCAGAGGAAATTGCTACACGATGATGTGGTGAGGTCATGTGACTCTCCAAAGGGCCAGAGTAGTGCCAGAGCTGAGACCCAAACCTGCTTGTTTCACAGATCCATGTCAGACCCTATGTAAAAGGAATGGCTACAGGGGACTCAGCTCTGTCCCAAAAGAGCTCATAGCCCAAGGACATGCAACCATCTTGTACTTATGGAGCAACTGCCTCACCAGCAAGAGGTAAAATCGTGTGGCTGTGCCATTCACATAACAGGGCCTCCATACACATGCTCTGCGGCTTTCTATAGAACAACTTCTGCCTATTATCTGTCAAACCATCTGTCTTAGTTAGGGTTTCAGCTGCTGAGATGAAACACCATTACCAAAAAGCAAGCTGTGGAGAAAAGGGTTTATTTAGCTTATACTTCCTTATTACTGTTCATCATCAAAGGAAGTCAGGACAAGAACTCAAACAGGACAGGAACCTGGACACAGCAGCTGATGCAGAGGCCATGGAGGAATGCTACCTACTGGCTTGCTCCCCATGGCTTGCTCAGCCTGTTTTCTTGTAGAACTAGGATCACCTGCCCAGGGATGGCACCACCCACAATGGGCTGGGCCCTCCCCCATCAATCAGCTGGATCATATGGAGGCAACTTCTCAACTGAGGTTCCCTCCTTTCGGACAACTCTAGTTTGTGTGTGACATAAGACTAGCCAGTACACCATCCCATCATGAGTACCCAAGGCCATGCAGCCCCAGAATGTGGACCTGAGATCCACTAACTCAGCAAATCTTAGGGCATGTCTCAGTTTTGTTTTGGTTTTTGAGATAGTCTTGATATATAGCCCAGGCTGGCTTTGAACTCATAGTCCTCCTGCCTCAGCCTCCCAACTGCTAGAATTACAATCATGAGCCACAATGTCTGGCTTTGTTCTGCTAATCTCTTTTTAAAAAAAAATTTTTACAAGTATGAGTGTTATATTCTCATCATGTCTGGGTTTTAACTTGACACAAGCTAATGTCATCTGAGAGGGAGGAATTATAAAAAGCCTTCATAAGACTGAGTTGTAGGCAAACCCGTCGAACATTTTCTTAATCAGTGGCTAATAGGGCAGGGCCCAGCCAATTGCAAGTAATGCCATCCCTGAACTGGGGGTCTTGGGTTCTATAAGAAAGCAGACTGAACAAGCCCTGAGGAGCAAGTCAGTAAGCAGCACTCCTCCATGGTCTCTGCCTCAGTTCCTGCCTCCTGTTTGAGTTCCTGCCCTGACTTCCCTCAGTGATGGACTATTACCTGGAAGTGTAAGCTGAAATAAACCCTTCCCTCCCCAAGTTGCTTTGGTCATGGTGTTTCATCACAGCAATAGTAACCCGAACTAGGACACCATGTATATGCCTAATGCCCTTGAAAACCAGTAGAGGGCATCGGATCCCCTGCAACTAGAGTTATAGATGATTGTAAGCTGCCATGTGGGTGGTGGAATCAAACCTGGGTCCTCTGGAAGAGCAGCCAGTGCTGTTAATCACCAAGCTACTTCTCCAAGCCCTATTCTACTTACCTTGCAACAATACTAGGTAGGCAGCAGAAAAACCTCGAGGTTGAATGACTCAGGGATGTGGGAGGGGCTATGATGGAGGGGCTATGTGGGAGGGGGGTCTCCAGAAAGCAAGTGTTGAGAGGAAAGGCTTTGCACTGAAAGGGTGCTTGGCAGAACCCCAAACCTTGGAAACAGAACAACTCCAGGCACAAGCAGAGTTGACCACATACAAATATTAGAGTCAGACTGGTATGGGTTTGAACTGTGGTCGTTACCCACCCCCTATGTGACCTGGCACACATGGCTTCAGTTCTTTGAGACTCTACTTCCTGAAGGTTGGGTGCAATCAGGTGTGGGCGGGCTTCCATTACATAACTAATGCAAGGAGACTGGTTCTCGTGGATGGTGGGTTTCTCTGCCCAGTGCAGTCTATGCTTGGTGGACACACGGGTGAGACACTGAAGGGATGTTGAGGTCGGGGCTTGAGATGACATGTGAATGACACTTATAGCTAAGGCTGGTGAGAGCATCCCACCGCAGTCAAAGTTCCAATTCAAACTACAATTATGTGGACTTATGGCACTGGGTAGATGTGAACAGACCAGCAATGTGTGTAATACCATGGAGATCCACTGACAACATATGTGTTGCCTACACTAAGACTAGCAGCTAATGCTCACATAGAATTTGTTCTGTGCCACAGTCTGTTTGGGGCTCCTATCAAGTTAAGACACTTAATTCTTAGGATAATTCTAGCTCATAAATACTACTGGAAACTCCATTTTTATACACCTTGAGGTGTTTAGCAACCATCCCAAGGCCATCCAGCTAATAAGGTCCAATACCTAGGTCTAAACCAAGGCAGTTGGACTCCGAAGCCCAAACCGTGTCAAGGTTTCCTAAGCACTTAGTCTAACACATCCTTCCATTGCTCCACACATCAACGCTGTGTCGCTGAATGTTGATCTTGCTGCTTCGAACTCCTAGAGGAAGAGACTGAGGCTCAGACTGCAAGTTGGACTGGGTCAAGGTCACACAGCTAATGTCAATGGCTGAATTTAGATTCCAGGACTTGACGGTGGCAGGGGTTGGAGTGATGAGAAAAGAGGTTGGTGCAGGCCGAAGGACCACTTGGGGGATGCCCTGTGTCAACAAGCTGACTCATTCATTACTGTGGGAAAAGGAGGATTTGTTGAAATTACGTACGTGCACAGGTATGATAGAATAATTAAAAAATCATATCTGTCCCCAATTCCTGGCACACAGCCCCTTAAACCCTTATCTCTCAAGGGTGATAAGAATGTCTTTTGCACACTAGTGAGATTACTAGTGACTGAGGACCCCTAAATTGCTTCAGGAGAGGACCTGATGAGAGGCTGGAAAATGGCAGCCTTGTAGCCCACTTTCCAGAGAAAGGGGAAGAGGGATATATCAGGTTACCACAGATGACTAACACCAGAATCAGAACTGTCTGCCATTGGCTGCCTGCCTCTATAAACTGCTGTGTGAGGGGGAGGGGGCTAGTGAGCAAGAGGTGCCTGGAGATGTTGGAAGACTATAGCATCCAGAGGGGGTAGGAAAGCCTGGTATCACTTTCCCAATACTTTGCCCTGTGCATCTTGTGGATTTGATTGCTACACTTGAGCTGTAGTCTCCCCCTTCCCCGCCTTCCCCATCTCCCTCCCTCTCCCCCTCCCTCCCTCTCTCTGTCTCCCCCTCCCTTCTCTCTCTTTCTCTTTCTCCCTCCTCCTTCTCTCTCTCTCTCTCTCTTTCTCTATATATGTGCACACATGTGTGCATGTGTGTGTGCACACATGTGTGCATGCTTGTTGAGGTGAGAGAGGTTGACATCCTGTGTCTTCTTTAACCAGTCTTTGCTACTTTGTGGGTTCCTTCCCCCCCCTTTACCCCACAGTTTCACCCCTAACACTAGACAGGAGAGAAACAAAGAGAGAGGGGAGAGAGGTTAGAAAAATCCCTGAATCTAATTTCTTTTTTCTTTTGTTTCTCCTTCGACCACAACTACTAACAAGGCACAACCAAGCTCCCTAAAGAACCAACCACCACCAAACCTGCCAAGCAGGGTTTAGCACTTACATACCCTCTGAAAAGTTCCCAGAATTCCAAGCATCACACAATCACAGAAGCTATCTGCAGCTGGCAAAACCACACCTCTGCTAGAGCACGAGTCAAACCCATAGCTGCTGTGGACAGTGGGAAGCAACCCCATATCCCCACACCTGGGATTAAATCGAAAGTGGTCTTGTAATATTTGTTTGTTTGTTTGTTTGTTTGTTTAAAGAAACCAAAATTTCAGAATTGTCACTACCATCTTCCTCAGATACTTTCTATCTTGTTATTTGAGACAGGGTCTCTCACTTAACACAGAGTTCACCATTTTGGCTCTGGCTGACCGTCAAGCCCCAGAGATCCTCCTACCTTTGTCTGCCCAGCATGGTGGAGGAAGGGGTTACAGGCCCATGCTGTCATTTCCAGCTTTTATGTGGGTTCTGGGGACCAATCTCAAGTTCTCAAGTTTATACAACGAACATTTTACTGCTGGAGCCTTTTCCCAAGCCCTGGAGTTGCATTCTTAACAGTGAGCTGGCTGCTGTATGTAAAATGTCCCTCAAAGCCATGCCAAGCCATTCGAGCAAATTATGGAGCCTGTGGTGAAGGGCAGGGGTATCCTCAACCCACAGCAGACCTAGAACTTCAACCTGGTGTCAGAAATAGGTGCAAGTCCCAAGGGCTGAATCCCTAAATGTGTAAGGTCTGATAATTACTTCAGGTTGATAACATCAGGGTTGATCTAGGTGGCTAAATACCCACTCGATGTCCAGAAAAGCAGAAAATTGGTCATGGTGTCTGGAGATTCTATGTTCCTGGTGTCAGAGCGTCATGAACATAATCAGTTCAGTGGGCCATGGCCAACCTTCGGTGAGAAGTCTCTTGCCAAGTTATGGCTGCATGTGCTCAGTTAGAAAAGGGCAGTTCACACATCAGGTGTGGGCCTCCCAGAAGGTTATGTGAGTGGCTGAACACTCACCAAGGGCCTTAAGGCTGAGCAGAGGCAGTTAGCATAGGGCACAGGGTGAGGGGCAGGTGGGTTGGAGCCGGAACAGTGAGGAGGTTCTCACATGAAGGTGAGCACAAAGAGATTATGGGGGGAGGGGGAGCAGGTTGCTGGCAACATGTGGGGAAGAACTGCTCATTAGCCAGGAAGGGATGGAGAGGAAAGCTAACCAGGCCACACAATTGGCCAGGCAGGTCAGCATAAGGAGGGGCCGGTGAACCAGAGCTCTGGGGATGGCCACAGGGCAGAGTGTTGGAAAGCAGCTGTCTCGGCCAAAGTCACTGTTTCTCCACGTCAGCCTTGTGGAATCTTGCTGGAGCAAAATGTGTTGCTGACTGCAGGCGGATTGGAGTGACAGGACACGGAATGCCTATGTGGTGAGGGCGGCGTGGCAGAGGGTTGCATATTAGACTGTCAGCCAAGGAACACGGCTCTGACAGGCCATTGGCAGATGGGATGTCAGCAAGCTGTGACCTCTATTCCCAAGACCTGGCCAAGCAGGACAGAAGTCAGGGGCTGAACCCCCATCTAGGGAGAGTTGGCCCACAGATGTGGGAGGGGGAGGTGTAGAGGTAGAGTTTCTATGGCTGCCATAAGAGTACTGATAGTAGAATGGCTTAAACAGCAGAAATATATTTCCTTACAGTTCTTGAGGCTGGAACAGCACGTCAAGGAACCCACAGGGCCCCTAGGATCCCTTTGGCTGGTAGAGAACTGTCTTCCTCCTTCCTCCTGTCTCCACTATGCTGTACCTCTATAGATGTGTACATTCCAGTCTCCTCCTCTCCTTCCCTCCCTCCCTCCCTCCTTCCTTCCTTTTTTGCCTTCCTGCCTTATCTCCTTCCCTGCCTTTTCTGATTGAAACTAGCACCTCCTGCCCATTAGGCAAACGATCTACCACTGAGCTCTAGTCCCAGTCCTCTACACTTTCAGCTTGAAGCCACCATGTTGGATTAGGGCCATCCTAAGAACTGCTTTTCAGGTTGGGTGGCAGATGCCTTTAATCCCAGAACTCATAGGCAGGTCTCTGTGAGTTCAAGGCCAGTCTGGTCTACACAGGGAGTTCCAAGACAGCCAGGAATACACAGAGAGACCCTGTCTCAAAAAAAAAAAAAAATTTTTTTTTTTTTTTTTTACTTAATTAATGCTGTCTCCAAACATTGTCATATTCTGAGGAACCAGGGGTGGCAACATCAGCCTATGGCTTTGATCAGAGGGGACACATTCAACCTCATATAGGAGACAATTGAAGAAATAGGATGAAGGCACTCTTTGACGATGAGGTAGAGAGACGGACAAGCTGTTATCAAGGACTCAATCATGAAAGGTTTCTTTGGGTGGGAGGCAAGATGGTAGGCAGAAATCGGTATGGTCCCATGGAAACTCCAAACACCATGAGGGTGCCTGGACCCTGGAAAACAGAGAAAACCTAACCATGAATTCAAGAGAAGTTTGAGGAGGACTGATGGGTTCCATTTTGGGTTTTGTGTGTTCTAAAGCAGTGTATGGCTCAAGCTGGCCTTGAGCTCACCATTTCCCTGCCTCCATGTCTGGGATGCTGGGATTGCAGGTACCACCACCACACCCAAGTAGGAGCTCTGACCTTAGGGCTACCTTCCAGGAGGCTCCTAGGGACCTGAATTCAAATCTCTCCTGATGTGAGGATAAAGATAAGTGATGGCTTCATCTTCCCCACTTTGAAAAACTTGGAAGTATGGTGAGGGGTGCTTCTAACTAGCCTGAATCATGGTGCTGTGGTCTATGTCACTCTGGACAGTGTCATGAGCTCTCCAGGCTCAGCTTCCTGGTCTTTTCAGTAGAAATAGGTGTCAAACTCCCAGGGTCTTTGTAAGTTTATGGGATGAGACTATGAGGACACCCAGGAATGAACCTGGCTGGTGATGGTGCACAGTAAGCGAAAGCCAAATGTCGAGATTACTATGCATGATTATAGACTCTGCCCTAGCTCCAAGCCCATGGTAAGGTATCTTCTCTCACCATGTACATGAGAGCTTCATTTTTCTCCCAGAAACTCAGCACATCTAACAAACTCTGATTTCACTTCCTAGCAGGTGTGTCATCTCCTGCATCTCCCAGACAGTGGCTGTAGAGGAACAAGGTTTTTGTATGCTGCGTTCGCCAACACATAGAAAGATAGCTCAAGCGTTTCAGAAATGCTTGTTAAAGCTGGACATGATCGTAAATCTCTACAGTCTCAGCTATTTGGGGAGCTGAGGCAGGAGGAGCATCTGAGCTCAGGAGCTCAAAACAGACCTGGGCAACATAGAAAGATATTATTTGTAAAATAAATTAATAAACTTGTTAGTGAAGTAAGCTGAGCTGAGGGACAGGTATTGTGGCACAAAGGTACAGAACACAGCCAGCTGCAGGAGGCCACAGGGTCCTGGGGTCTCCAGAAGGAGAGAGAAGGGGTTTCCTTCCCCCCTTTTCCACAGAGTAAAAAGAGAAAAGGAGACTGTGTCCCCAACCCTGCCTGGCCTGCCTTGGGTCAGACCATGCTGTTCTGAGGGGAATGCAAGGGGACAGGAAGCCTCCAGCCTGAGCAGCAGTTTGCAAAGGGCAGATTGCTTTCCCAGCAGCCTGTCCATTTCTGACTCAGGGAACCGAAACACATCATTTCATGGCTTCTGGTTATCGGAGGACATCCCAGGATGGGAGATGATGTCCCAGGGCATGATTTTGTCATGACCTCCAACCTGACTTGGACAGAGTACAGTTGCCCTTCCATATCATGGGATTTGGCTCTGAGACATCCCCCATAACCCATGATGTTCAAGGGCCTTATAGGAAATGGCACAGCATCTTATGTAACCTACACATGCCCCTGCATGCTTGAAGGCATCTCTAGATTGCTGCAAGTTCCTAATACAATGTACCTGCCTTGTAAATAATTGTCATATCATATTGTTTAGGGAATAATAACAAGGGAGATTTTGTACATGTTCATTATGGATGCAAATCTTTTCTGGGAATTTTTAATCAGCAATGAGTTGGATCTGAGGGCACAGAATCCTAGCAGGTATAGAGAGCCTCTGTCCTGCCCTCTGCAACTATAGTGGAAAGTAGAGTTTGCTGCTCACCTTTCCTGAAAGCCTTTCTCTTTCACGCTGATGCTGGGCTGTGAGAAGCCGTGGGACACTGCTCGGGGGTGGGGGAACTTAGCCTGGGGGTCCCGGGGACTACATGGAGCTAGCTCTGTCTGGTTCTCAGGCTCTTGGGCATTCCCAGCACCGATAGATGCCCATGGAAGAGCTGAGAACAAAGTGGGGGCCCGAGGGCTATGTTAGCCCAGAGCTGAGGGAGAAAGGCGGGGAGGAGCCCTGCTGGGTCCCACCAGGACCCAGTCTTTGGCTTGTAGGTGGCTGGCTGGCTTGGTTTGGTATAGGCTGTGGCTGGGAACGTTGAGAGGCCTTCTGCAGGAGACTAGACGCAGCTCTTTAGATGTTTCACTGTTCCCCATGGCGGATCTCAATGAAGAGAGACAGTCCATGGTTTTAAGGCATTTATTTTCATGGTGGAGAGTGGCAATGAGTAAAACCATAGCCTACATAACCTCAGGGCGGGCCTGAGGTTAAATACCTTTTGCAGCAAAGGAGCCAGTCCTAAACAGCCCTACCCCTGGTCCGTGTTGGTAGATTTGGTCTTTTATGAAGCTTTAGGGAGGACAGCTTGACTCTTATAGTGTTCTCCCAACAGTGCTTGTGGCTGGAATATTGCCTAGACCCTTCCCACCACTGCCCACCCTTCACCTGCCAAGCCTCATGCCTTCTCTACCCCAGAGTAGGGGAGCCCACAGTCCAGGGCTAGGAAGGGGGCACCTGAATCAGAAAGATCAAGATCCAAACTCCACCCCCACCATGATGTGAACATCCCTTTAGGACATCCAAACATGTGATCCATGCAAGTACTGGCACAACACAGCCTTGAGAGCTCAGTTTCCTTGTCTATAAAAATGGAAGTAGCATGCCTTACTGCAGGGTCCTTGCCTTACAGTCCTCCTATGCCCCTGGGGCTTTTAAGGCCACTCTCAGATCAGGGCCAGAGCTCTGTCCCAGCTAGTCCTGCAGGATGAGATCTGATCTAGGTAGCTAGTAGAGCTGGAACTGATCAGAGTCAGGGTGAAGAAGAGGCAAGGGCCTATTATCCCTGAAAACACACAGGGTCTGCTAAGGAAAGAAGTCGGACCAAAGTCAGTCAAAACTGACCAGAGTCTTCCCAGAACCCAGCACACACATGTCGCATTCCCTGAGCACCATCTAAGCCTGTCCTGGGGGGTCTGTGGAGGAGCTGATGTGAACAAGGCAAAGGTGTCTCCTATAAGGTCATCCTAAAGAGGAATGAGAGACCCAGGTTCAGTCATCATGCAGGAAGGCTATGAACCACTGCCCAAGTAGGATGCTCTACCTATTGGCTTATTTCTGTGACTATAACAGAACGCCTGAGAGAATTACATGAGAAGAAAGGTTCCCCGTGGCTCACAGTGGGGAAAGTTTCAGTTTGTAACCCAATGGTCTCTTGACTTTGCACGTTAGATGAGGTAGGGTTTTGTGGTTGGAGGGCGCACAGGAGAGGAACAGCCCAGGGTCCCACAATCTCCATCAAAGGCACACCCCAACATCCTAAGGACCCCCCTACTTAGCCCTCCCTCCTAAAGGTTCTAAACCCACACCAGTAATGCCACCCTGGGCACCCAGCCTTTAATACGGGAGCATTTGGGGACACATGTCTACACCATAGTGCACAATTAAGTGTAAACTTCAGGTAAGCTTGTTAGAAAGGTATTTCTAGTTTACCTGAAATTCACATTAAACTGAGCACTGTGTGTTTTTATTTTGTAGCTATTGGATGATGGTATCACAACCTAAGCCAGCCAGTCTTGGGTTCAAATTCCAGTTCTGCTTATGTCCTGCATGATGAAGAGTGAATCGCTTTATTTCTCTGCTATCATGTCAATTACTAAGTTCTATTTTTACCAGACTATTGTTTATGTGCATGGTTCCTTTCTAATTACTTGTTATATTTTATGGACTTGTCTTATGTCATTCAACAACATGAAATATTGAAATAACATATCCATTAAATGAGGTACAGTATGCAGATGTCTCCTGGCATCTTGAATGTTATAAGTGTTCATTTTCTGAGGGAACACAAATAGTTCAACAGGAATCCAAAATGATAAGTCACCAAAGAAGACAAGGGTCCGTCCTGTGGGGAGAGTCCTTGATGGCTTCCTGGAGGAGGTGATGTGGGGAATGACAGCAGGCATGTACTATGTGCAAGGCAGGCTGCATCCCTTCAGCAGAACCCCAATGAGACCAGCACATCCCGGGTGTTCTGAGCACTGGGCTACAAAGGTCTGTGGTGGGATATTGGCTCATGGCTGTTCTTGGTCTCCCACTGTTGCTCCCTCCCTGCAGCCGTTCTGGTCTGCCTTACCCTGCTAGCCTGGCCCTCAGCCCTTACATCTATTACTCTTCTAAATCACAGGAAGGGGTGCATAGGGCGCCTGCATGGGCAGATGGAGACCTGGGAGAGAACATTCTGGAACTGATATCTGGAGAGGTCCTCAGAGAGAGCCTGCCTCCTGTTGAAGCACTAGAGAGCCAGGAAGACTGCTGAGCAGGGGAGAGATGGCACCAGGTGCTCATTGCCAGTTCAGACCAGTCAGTGTGTACTGGGTACCTTCTGTGATGGTGCAGCCCTTAAACATCCCTCTGAGCCCATATGCTTGGTCCCCAGAGGTCACATTTTAGATATAAAATGCACCCTACCCCACCCCACCACTGCAAGGCTCGTGTGTTTAAACACTCAGTCCCCTACTTTAAAAGGTTATGGAAACTGAGGAAGTGGGGCCCTGGGTCAGGCCCTGGGGTTTTATAGCCCAGGCCACATCGTGCCCACTCTGCTCTTCTACCCAAACTGTCCTGGCTGCACATTACTGCCACCAAAGAGATGCCTGCCACCACTGTAGTAATTATTTAACCTCAATGGGGGTTCCACCCCGCCTTTGAGCATTCGGTTCCCAGATAAAAGACACACAACCTTTATATTTATGATAAGCGTTTAATGCACTAGAGCTGGGCAGATAGCTACCCTCTATGCTATTATGTCTGCTTTCCCATCAATAACCCCAAGTTGTAACTTGCTATGTTCCATCTGGGCTGTTCTTAACTCTAAATGGTCAGTCTCATGGGCAAGACCACACTGTCACCTGCAGAATTACACTCTCGGTGCCTACAGCGGTAAACACACGGTACTCTACAGCTGCTTCCTCTGCCTTGCCTCACTGCCCTGTCCTCATCACACTTCCTGGTCACCTCTACAATAAGCTACTTGCACTTGAATTTGGTGTTGGGATCCAGAACTCAGTTAGGGCTGGACCTCCCCACCCCAGGGAGTGTTCAAGGAGCAGTTAAACAACCTTCCCTGTTGGACCACAAAGAAGGGCTCACTCGAGCACTAGACAAAGATCAACTCTTACCCTTGTGAATTCATCAAACACTTCCAAACCCCCAGCCAGGATGGGTTTAGCTCTGCTAGAGAGAGCCTAGGGCCTATACCCCTGTCTGGGGTTCGTAGTTAAGTAGGTCCAGGATGCTGGGCATTCTCTGGGTAATGCTGATTCCCAAAGAGTACTAGGGATGGAAGGGGAGTGGGGGAAGACCTTGCAGTCTCAGCACCCTTGGATCTACCAGGTCTGGAGTCCCACTCCTGAGCTCTGTTCTCCACTCGAAGTGAGCAGCTCTGCTCCTGGTATTACACACAGGAGGAGGGGCTCCCAGCTGGGCTCTGTCCTGCCTGGCTTCCGGTCAATGGTATCTCTAGGAAGGTCACTCTATAGGGTGGAGTGGTAGAAACTTTCAGAGCAGTTCTGAGTCAGGAAATTGGGTGACATTATGGCCTCAGTACTAGACACTGACCAGCTCAGGAGAGGTCATCTGAGAAATCTGTGGGTGACCTGCCTTCTACCAGGGACCATGTCTGTCACCTGAGAAACCTGGGGATGCATCCATGCTATATCACTGACTCTCAGCAAGTCTCAGTTTCCTGAGAGGACAATTCTGATGATGGGCCCTGCAAGACTAGAGAGTGGGGACATGTGGCAACAGAAGTCTCTTGAGTTTCTCTTGAGAAACTGCCACACGCCCAATCAATTTCCAGCTGTGAACCTAGAAATGTGATTCACGAAGCTTTCAGGGGACAAAGGAAGGCAGGAGCATTTCTGTGTGGGGCCATGTAGAGAGAAAGTATGAGTTGGCTGTAGGACCCTGGGAGTTCTCAAAGGCTTGGGGTACATGGGAGAGGGAAACCAGTATGGGGGGTTTGGGTGGAGGAGAGCTGGAAAGAAAAAGGACCTGAACACACCCAGTAGTTTCTGGAGTGAGCCTATGAGGAACAGGGAGCTTATGAGGAGGCCTTCCAGGACAATGGCTATGGTACCTGCAAAGGCCTTGCTGGGTATACAGGTATGGGAGTGAGGTATGGGATGGCTGGAGGGCAGGAGATAGTAGACTAAGTCAGAACAGGCACCAGAGGGCTCTGTCCCAAGACTCTGCAGCACCTGACTGCTACTAGAAAGAAAGAGGCAAGGCCATACCCAGATTCTAGACAGGAGCCTGGGTAGTGAGCAGCCTGGGGCCACATGAAGCAAAGGGGAATATGAGCAAGCAGCCAGGGTTTCCAGGGCTTGTGCTAAGGAGGATGGAATGCTGTGTGACCTTCCAAAGTGGGTACCCCACTGAGACTGAGTAGGGTCAGCATGGGACTCAGACCCAGGCAGATCCAATCCAGGTCCAGTACTCTCTTCCTGGAGGAGAGGGTGCTGAACAGGTCTTCTTGGTCCAATGGAGTCCCAGCCCTGAACCACCTCATCCTGCAGAAGATGCCTAACTGAGCCACCCAAGGTGGGACGGTAAATCTATTTCCAAGGTCAAACCCTGCCTCCACCCCAGGGGCCCGTCTCCTGCTTCTTTCTCAGCTGATGTAAAAGCAAATGGCACTGGGTATGAGCCTTCCTCACATCAGCACAACAAGATGCTTAGTCAATCAAATAGCTGAGCCAAATGAACGCAGCATGCAGCTCCAAGAAGAGAGTTCTTTCCAGGGGAAATGTTATCATTTTCCATTCCTGTTTAATGAATCATGGGAATTACAGCAACATTACAAATGGCTCTCCGTACAGGCTATTACTTTGTTTCTGCAGGGTTCTAATGGCAGACCTGCTTCAGTGGGGGGCTCAGCCTGCCTTCCCCCACTCCCACCCCCGGGCTACAGAGAACAATGGTATTATTATAAGTGGTCCCCTTACAAGGCTCTGCCAGGGAGAGATGGTAGCTCAGGCCTCTTGAACTGAGTGCAGAGTAAACCAAGTAGCAATCCCCCAGTGACTGCTTAGAGAATTTCTTAGGGAGTACTTGCAGGGACCCCAGAGTACAGGAAAAATCCCAAGATAGAACAGTGGGGATAGGAGGAAGGTTGGGTGCTTTCTGAGCTGGGGAGTAGAAGGAGGGACAAGAGACAGACAGACCTGATCCCTGAGGGGAGGGTGGGTCAAAGATGGGGTATGGGTTGCAGATATGTCACAGCCCTTACCTAGACTGCCCAAGTGCTGAACTGGCTCCTGCCAGGACAGATAGCAGAAGGAGTTTCCAGTCCCTATCTGTGGGAGCTTCCAGCCAGAGCAGAAACAGAAGGGAGCAGAGTGGAAACAGGTTCACCCCTCATCCTAGCCCAGGCCTTGTGACTCAGCCGTAGGTCCTGCTTTTGTTGCTGGGTAGGAGAGAATGCAGAGAGACCAGGAGATGCAGGATGGACCGGCCCCTCCTTGGATACCCAGTCTGTTCAGATCAAATGCTTACTGCCTATGTGACTGGGTCATGCTTCTTTCTGTTAAGCTCAAAACCTGCCTTCTGTGATGTTGGTCGTGAACTAATGTGTATTTTATGGGCTATGTTGATTATTGTCATAGAGCATCATGGGCTGGTTCACAGCCCCATCCCACCCTCAACTACAGCTGATTAGACACCTGACTCAGAGGAGGCCATGGTGATTCGGCCCCTACCACATCAGATGTGAAAGAAATACTGTCCCATTGGATAACTGCCATATCCGCAGTGTTGGAATCCTGCCTGCCACACAGCAAGGGCTCAGTAAATATCAAATGGATGAATGAATGGCAGAGCGGGCCTCTGAAGAATTTGGAATTTAAATGTTTTCCTTTATTTTTATTTTATGCGGGTGGGTGTTTTGCTTATGTGTGTGTCTATGCAGGCAGTGCCCATGGAGACCAGAAAGGCATGACAGATCCCCAGGACTGGTGTTACAAATGGCTGTGGGCTGCTCTGTTGATGCTAGAAATGGGACTGAAGCCCTTTGGAAGAATAGTGTTTTTATCTGCTAAGTGTCTGCAACCCACACCCCATCTTTGACCAGCCCTCCCGTCAGGGATCAGGTCTGGCTTACTCACTTCCTCCTCCCACTCTCAGAGGTTCAGAAGGCTCCCAGCCTCCCTCCAGCTGAATTTGAAATATTTAACCTAGAGACTCAGGGGGCTGTGAAAATGAAGGCTTTTGAGTTGGAAAAGAGACCCACCCTTCCAATTCCAGGCTTTTTGGGGTTACTTCCATCCTACTGGGGAAGTCTACTGAGTCACTGGCCCCACATTGCAACCCTAAGCTCCTCTCTTGCCTAAGCCTGTTTCTGTTATAACCCGTTAACCCAAACCCTTCCCCAACATAAGGAGTAGTTTTGCTTCTTGATGTGCTGATGTGTCTCTCCTCTCTCCTCTTCCTCTCTCTCTCTCTCTCTCTCTCTCTCTCTCTCTCTCTCTCCCCCCTCTGTCTCATGTGTACACATGTATGCACATGCAGTTTGTCTTAGAGTCACCTCTCCAACAGATGCCTTGCCATCCCTAGCCTGGCTTCACTGTTGCTACCAGCAGCCCTGGTGAGGCTCAGGCTCTAAGATGCAGTGACCCAGGGCCAGGGAGGGCACATTCTTGGAGAGTGGCCCTTGAGGGCAGAAGGAAGAGGGACTGAGCCTCTTTTTCATCCCAATCCCTTCACCTGACCCAGGCCTCAGATGTGGGTTCCTGGAAACCCATACCAAGTCATAGACAACTTCTATGAGAACCTAAGACCACCATGCTTGTCCTCCTGGTGGCATATACTTCCCACTTACCAGGCAAAGGAGAGCCAGAAAATTCAGGACCCTGAGAAACTCCTACCAACAAGCCGAAGCAGAAGAGGGGGTGCCCACACCTCCCCTCCCGTCCAGCAAGGCTGCTCTCTGCCTGGCTGGATCAACTCTTTCTTCTGTTCCTTCCGCCCTCGCCCCAGGTGCCCGGATACTAATTATAATGACCTGGTGAGTTACAAGACAGTGAAATTGCTTCCACCTGAGGTTGTCACGGGCTAGGAAGAAATACCAGGGCTGGAAATTAAATTGTGCCAGCAGGCTTGAAGGGGCGGGAGCAGGAGGGAGGAGGGGGCAGGAGGGGAGAGATACCTGCAGCTTATGAGGTGGGGTTTATGGAGTGTCAGCAAGAAGCGTCCTTGGGCAAAATAGAAAAGATTAGACGTTGCTCGCCTGCTGCTGGTCACTAGACATAGACTGTCCCAACAGAAGGTGAAGTGACCAGACAGAGGCCCTGTGGCCATCTAGAGACCCAAGACAGAAGGAATATCAGGCTGCTGTTGTAGGCGGTGGCTTGGACAGCCTAGCTACCCAGAGAGGGAGGAGAAACTGTCAGATGGAGCCCAGTCCAGCCTCAGCAGCCTACCTCACAGCCTAACCTGACAAGCCCAAGCCTTTGTTCCCTGGGCTGTAGGCCCCCATGCAGCTTAGCGCTGACCTTTTCACTTGGAAGGCTGGCAGGCTGCCCAGCATACAGTCCCAGGATTCGGGGGAGGAGGAACCTGGAAAGTCCTGGCTCTAAGGACTATGGTAAATTGCCCCACTGGACAAATACAACTGAGTCCTGTCCCCACATGCCAATGGCAGGGTGAGGTTGGAATCCTCAAGTGGATCTCTCCAGCACTGTTTAAAATGTTGCAAGGCACTGAAAAAGAAGGGAAGTTTCTAGATTCTGTTCATAAAGCATGCACAGTATTATCACTAATAGAAATTCCCAACTGCAAGAACATGCTAGCTCCCCCTCCAACCCTCCCCTGTGTGTGTGTGTGTGTGTGTGTGTGTGTGTGTGTGTGTGTCACACACAGGAAACGAGGAGAGTATCGGATAGCAATCCAACTTATGAATTTCATCAGAACAAATCTAAATGAAATAGTAACAGAACCCTGCAGCACAGAAGAAAATATATCATGAGCCACAGAAATGTTCTGCAGGGCTGAGGACATAGCCCAATGGCTAGAGCGCTTGTCTATCATGCACAGGGGGCCCTGGGTTCATTTCCCAATGCCACATAAACTGGGTGTTGTGCTGAATGACTGTAATTCCAGCACTTGGGAAGCAGAGGCAGGAGGATAAGAAACTCAAGGTCATCCTTGACTACACATGGAGCTCAAGGCAAGCCTGGGTTCCATGAGACCCTGGCAAGGAAGGAAGGAAGGGAGGGAGGGAGGGAGGGAGGAGAGTGGAGGAAGGGAGGGAAGAAAGGAAGGAGGAAGGAAGAAAGGAGGGAAAGACCAGAAGGTGTCAGAAAAACTGTTAACTTATATTAGAAGATTTAAGCATAATTTATCTGCATACAGTAGCCGTTCTTAACTTTTTAACATCTCAATGAAATAAAAACAAATAGCTCCTTCTGATATGGTGCATGACATATGATGATGTATATGTACACACACACACACACACACACACACACACACACCTCTACCCCTCAAATCCGGAAATATTAAAAGTGTTTCCATTAAAGTTAGGATGAGCCTAGAGCACTCAGCATCCAGTCTACACTGTAAGCACTGGCTGGTGCAATAAGATAAGAAAAACCATTGGACCACATACTGAACCACTGTTAATAGGTCAGTTTAGGACTTCTGACTTCCCAGTCCAGCCATGCCATGCGAATCCAGTAGAAAGAGCATATAGATTGTACATTTAGAGTGCCTAGACATGCAATCATGACAGGAGATTTTCTTACAATGCTAGGCAGCGGCCTAAGCTGCAGCTTCCAGTTAGTCACATGATTGCAAGAGTAATAACGCACACTCTACAATGTTTATGCTGCTGCATTATGATATGAGATACACTAGGTATGCTACAATAAATCAATTTTTACTTATCTCTTTTCAAGTTACAGTGAGCTTATCAAGATGTAAGCTGAGAAGCATCTGTATTAAGATGGCTCAGTGGTGTCAGTTGGCTTTCCAGCACCTGGGCAATCACTAGAGATAACTAACTTATAAGGAGGGATGGTCATGTCTTGGGATTTCAGAGATTCCAGTGTGTGACCACTTGGTCCCTTCTCTTTGTGTGTGTAGCAAGCAGGAGGACAGAAGTGTATGACAGAGTAAGATGAGATGCTTACGTTACAGTGACTAGGAAGAAAACAGGGGTCAGGGATCCCAGCAGGCCCATCAAGGACATACCTCAAGAAACCACTTCCCCCAACCAGGCCCCACATACTGAAGCACCCACCACTTATCCATAGATCACCAACTGAGGACCACATGTCCAACCACAAGCCCTTGGGGGCAAGTCCACAGGTAAACTAGAAAAGTGAAATTATCATTATCTCCAAGAGACATGAACATATCCACTCCTTACCCAAAAGAATGAGCTGAAACATGACTACCAAGAAAATGGAAATTTAGTGATGTGACCAGCTTCAAAATTAATATGCAAAAACCAATGGCTGCCATATTTTACAATGACAACCAGCTGGAGCATGTAATGGGAAAAACAGATGACATTTACAGTTGCAACCAAAAAGATAAAATACCTGAAATGTGTTTATATTATATCAAATGCTTCTGAAGGACTCACAGAATGATTCAAGCAATTGGGAAGACATCTCACACTTTGACTGAAGAGAATTGGCATTAGGAAGCTGTTTCTCCCAGTTAACCCATAGTCATTCTGTTTCAGTAAAAACACAGACAGGAATTTTTAATAACATGAGATGACACTGATGTTCATAGGAAAACATAAGCATGCAAACATAGGTAGGAGGTGTTTGAAAGAAAGAGACTGGAGGGGAGGGCAGTCCTATCAGGTATTTAAATATATCTGAAACTTTAATAATTAACAGAAATAGGGTGGTGGCTTGTAGACATGTAGTAGCAGCATATCAGTAGAACACAATGAGAAACATGGAAAAATCCAAAATCATGCGACAGTGTCCTTGATGATGAAGCTGACATTGGGAACCATCAAGGAGGGACTGGGAGGTAGGACTCACTGATAGAGAGCTGAGCATGCTCAAGGTCTGGAGTTCAACCCTCAGTATCACACACACAGACACACACACACACACACACACTCACAAGCCATCATTGAAGTTCCTCAGAAAAATATGCAAATTTCCAAAAGGTATATGAAAAAACACCGAGAAAAATATAGTGAGATAGCCCCTCACGACTGCTAGAGGAAATAAGAAATGTTGACAAGAACATGGAGAAGAGGGAACACTTGTGCACTAGGGGAGCATAAACTGGTACAGTCACAATGGAGGACAGTACAGAAGTTTGAAGTGGAAACTTACAGGTTCTTTGGAAAGTCGGTTGGATGGTGTTTTGCTGGGGCAAACACATGAGTGTTTCATTAAAGTAGACACTGGTGTGAGAGGCTAAGGCAGACTCGTGAAGGAATGTTTAGCTGAAGCAGACACAGGAGAGAGGATGCTCTGCTAAAGCAAGCATGTGAAAAGACACGTGATGAAGGAGTCTTTGCTAAGGACATGCATGGATTGGTTCACCTTACTTTGCATAGTTGAGCTGCATTTGTTGGGACTCTGTAGAGACAAACACACCAAAAATCTTCTGGTGGTGTGCTGCAGTTTCTTGCCACTTGCGTGGAATTGGGCTGATTGATGTCAGCTAAGACAGATGCATGTGCTGACACGTGCTGAGGCACACATGATGTTTGGGTATAAATAGGACTCGCCAGACAGTGACAGAGGCTGAGCTAGGCTTGCTTATAGAGCTAGCTGTACAATGCTTGTGGGTCTGGTGCCTTTGCTGATCTTTACTTCTCTGAGAGAGACACAGTCGAGAACTTCTCCTGGAGTTGCTCCTGGTTCCTCTTGCTGACTTGTGCCGAAGCTGAGGCCTGGCTGTCTCTGCTAGGTAGCCACTGCTGCTGACTGTGTTCGCTTTCCCGACTCTACTGAACTGGACTGCTGGTGTATCCATGAAGTGTTTGCGAGTGGATCGAGCTCCTGTGAACTGAACTGCCAATTTCCAGACAACACAGACGGGAGTTGCTCCAAAGAACCTTTCTAAACAGGTCCGCTTCCCCCGTATCCTTTCTTTTCCACTACCTCTGGTGAGTGGTGCGTTAAAGTGTTTAAGAACCATCATTAAAAATAAGGTTTGAAAAAATTTAAAGTTATAGAAGTTCTTCAAAAAATTTAAAAAAGAACTACCATATGATCTGGCAATTCTGCATCTGACAGAATTGAAACCAAATTCTCAAGGCAATATCTGCTTCCTCACATTAGTCAAAGTAGCCAGAATGTAGAATCACACAGAGTGTCCATCCATAGATGCATGGGTAAATAAAATATGGAATGCACACATGATGGAATATGTGCAGGTGCACGTGCGTGTAGGTGTGCACGCATGTGTGTGTGTCAGTGTGGAAGCCAGAGGTCATCCGTGGATATCACCTCAGGAGCTGTCCACTGTGATTTTTGAGACAATCTCACACCAGAACCTGAGGCTCCCAATTAGGTCAACTGGCCAGCAAGCCCTGGGAATCTACCTGTGTCTACATTCCCAGCACTGAGATTGCAAGTGCACACCAGCAGGTCTGACTGTTCATGGCACTGGCGATCCTATTCAGTGCACACGCTTGCATAGCAAGCCCTTGACTGACTGAGCTGTCTCTCAGTCCACTACTCAGCCTTTAACTAGAGCAGGGTTTCTGGATTCCCACATATAACCTCCTTCCACCTGAGAACGTTTTACAAGACCTGAGGTATATAGGGATGTAAAACAGGTATATAAATCAAACATCTACTGAGAATAAATCATAAAGAAGCTTATTTAAAAACAATTCTTTACTGTGCACGGAATTTTACCATTGCATTAAAAAGCAAATGCAAGCACGCATACTACTGAGTTGTGTGTGCTAGTTTATTCTTATTAAAGAAGAAATTTGATGGTGAAGGACATAGAGGATCTTGAACATTACCGGAGTTGATTGGTATTATTGATCTATATTTGCCAATGGTAAGAATGCTTTGCATTTTGTGCTTAGCACGAAATGGCAGAAATATATATAGGGCCACTTCAGAGACTGTTGGAGGGTCTGTCCCAGCCTCAAGCCAAAATTCATTTAATGATTTTATTTTTTTTTTTTTATGAAATTTCAGTCAGCAACTCAAACAGCAATTTTTAAAGTCAAACATTCAAACACAATATAATCCAAAGCTATACCAACTTGATACTTACATGCTGAAGAATGGGGTGGGAAAATATTAAAAGTCTGTTCTCTATAATGAAACCATTCTCTTTACACAAGAGCCAAGGGCTCTGTGTGTTCAGTAAAGAACACTGCAGTTCATAACACAGAATAGTCTCCACGGCGAGCCAAGGTATCTAAAGCAGTCTCCGTCGGTGTCGTGTGGTATGACCGCCTGCACAGTGCAAAAAGCCCGTGTGCTAACCACAGCTACAGTGAGGTCACATGACACAACACAAGCAAGCACAGCCCGCATACCCTGGATTCATTGTACCTTTGACTTTGAATCAGTGTTGGTCTCCACTAGTTCAGAAATGTTTTTACTCTCACCAAATATTTTGTGACCCCACATGTAGTCCACAACACCTTATGGAGAGACCTCCCTTGCTTTAAGACGCTGGGCAATAGGAGTCTGGGAATCCTATCATTTGCAACATGGATGAACCTAAAGGCATAATGCCAAATAAAATAAGCCAGGCATGAAAAGCCTTATGTGGTTCCATTTACACTTAGCATTTAACAGAGTTGAACTCACCGTGACAGAGAGCAGAATGCTAGTTGTCAGCACTGAGGGTACAGGGAAAGGAGGCAACACTTCTGTTAGGCATGATGAGCACTTCCTGTCATGCAGCCTAGTGACTATAGTCAATAATAATACATGTACTGTGGAACTGTTTCTTCTAGAACAGAACATTCGCTCCTGGAGGTTAGGGAGGAGGTTCATGAGGCTCTTTAGGTTCCATTCCCAAGGCCCCACCAGGAAGTCACATAAGCTGAGACCCATGGTGAGGGTGGAGGGAGGAGCCTCTGGTGGGACCACTCACAAGCTGTATGGGGAACTGGAAATGCAAGTAGCCTGAATGAGCTGCCCTCTGTGCTGGGGTGGGGCCATTTGGTGATGCATCTGCCTGCAGTGTCTTCCATGCTCCAGAAGAAACCCCAATTAACTCATGGCTTTACCAACCTGCATTTGGATGAACTGGTTTCTTTGGTATCTGGAATTCACCAGGTTAGATTGTTAATGATCTTGCCACAAAAATGTGTGTATCAGTTGCTGCATTTGGTCCTTCGTTGCTGTGACCAAATGCCTAAGACGGTTTCGAGAAGCAGCTCAAGGGAGAAAGGACCTGTTTAGGTCGTAGAGGGGAAGGCATGGCAGTGGAACCTGGCCCTGTCTGTTGAGGCAGGAGCTTACAGAACAGCTCTCTTTTGCCTCAGCTTGCTCACATCTTGCTAGAATAGGAAAGCTAAGAGCTCAGCCTGAGACACAGACAGACTATAATCCTCAAGGCCGGCCCCTCCGTGGTCCACTGAGGCTCTGCCTCCTAGAGTTTCCACAGCCTTCCAAAAAAACCCAGCACCACTCTCCAGGGACCCAGTGTTCAAATGCATGCACCTGCAGGGCATATTTCACATTTAAATCGTAAAGCTGTTTTTCTCATTGCTTTGACAAAATATCTGATAGACACACCCCACTATATCTACACTGTATCTACAGAAGGAAGTATGGATTCTGGCTCAGGGTTTCAGAGAGTTCAAGCCATGCATGCTTGGCCCAACACACAACAGAACATCATGGCACAGGAGCATGTGGTGGTAGACCACTGCTGACAGCCCAGCAGATGGGAAGCACAGTGAAAGACTAGAAGAAGCAAGTGAATAGACTCACAAAGACATGTCTGGATCACCATAGGCCCCACCTCCTAAACTTTCTAGAAGTCCCTAAGACAGAACCACCAGCTAGAGACCAAGCACTCAAAGTTTGATCTGTGAGGGACATTTAATATTTAAACTATAATAATGATTAGGTGATGGATACATGACTTGACTTGATTTAACATCTCATAACGTGTGCATAAATCAAAATATGTTCTGCATCTCAAATATATAATGTTTATTTATCAGTTGTACTTTGATAAAGTTGGGGAGGAAAACAAAATCATTGAGGAGAAGATGAACTACTTATTAATGTCATTAGGACATTCAATTAGCCATTGAGAAAACGTAAAATTAGATCCATGTGTCATATTTTATACCAAAGCAAATTCTAAGTGGGTCAGAGATTGAAATGTTTCAATCTCTGAATTAATCATCAATTAATGAAATAATTGGCCTGGAAGGAGCCACAGATGCATTTTAAACAACAGTTTTACGTGTGAGAAGTCCTCAGACAAAGCCCTCAAAAAGGGGGAGAGGGGAAAGGCCAATTCGACTTTATAGAAACAGAAAACTTCTTTAAGGCAGAAGTGAGAATCAGCAAAGTTAAAAGTCAAATGATGGAGCTAGAGAGATGAACCCAATGTTCAGAGAACTGACTGCTCTAGCAGAGGATCTGGGTTCAGGTTCCAAAGCCACATAGTAGCTCACAAGCATCTGTAACTGCAGTTGCAGGGAATCTAGTGCCCTCTCCTGTTCTCGATTGACACTGCATGCACATGGTGTGTAATACAAACCTGCAGGCAAAATAAATATTTATCCAGATAGGATAAAAATAAATAAGCCTAAAAGATAAGTAAAAGACAAAAAATTGGAAGATATATCTGGTACATGAAAAGCTCTTACAAATCGATAAATTGCCAGACATAGTAGTGTGCACCCGTAATCTCAGCATTCAGAAGAATGAGGCAGGAGAATCACCATGAGTTCAAGACCAGCTTGGACTAAATAGTTTGCCTCTTTCAAAACAAACAAACAAACAAACAAAAAACTCAATAAAAATATGGGCAGAGAACATGCGGAGGATTCACAGCACAGGAGACAGGTCTGGAGCATTTGGAAGGACAGTTAACTTCACTCACAAGAAAAACAAACTTGTGAACTGGTGAACTTGAAAGTTGAAAGAATGGTTAGGATAAAGGAAATATCCATCAACAGGTGATTCCTCAAGTCATGGCAGAGTGTATGCATACATCAAGACACCAAGAAGCCATTCAAGGAGTCAGGAAAGGACCTAGCCTGGTTTCCCTATGCATATACTCAAATTAGAAACATGTTCATGTTCTTTTACAAGGAAAAGTGTTCACACAAAACTTGGACATAAATGTTCACAGAAGCATCATTCATAATAGTAAAAGCATAGAAACAAAACATCCACTGCTGAATTGATAAGCCAAGTGTGGCATACCCAGGCAACAGAACATTATTTTGCAAGGAAAAGGAATGAAACAAAGTACTTACACATGCTACAATGTGGGTGAACTTTAAAGACATTAAAGAAAGCAAACATCTGGCTGGAGAGAGGGCTCAGCAGTTAAGAGCACTGACTGGCTCTTCCAGAAGTCCTGAGTTCAATTTCCAACAACCACATGGTGGCTCACAACCTTCTGGTGTATCTGAAAACAGCTACAGTGTACTTATATACATAAAATAAATAAATAAATCTTTTAAAAAAACAAACAAACAAACAAACACAAGAGATTGCTTGTGTGTGACTTCATGTATATGAAGTGTCTCAAACAGGCAGATCCACAGAGGCAGAAAACAGGTCCGTGGCTGTGTGGGCTGTAAGATAGGCTGTAGATCAAGGAGGGGGACTGGCTGCTGGTGAGTGCAGGGGTCTTTGTGACATGGCAGAAGTGTCACATTAGCCAGTGGCAGTGGCTACAAGGTTTTAAAGGGTGAGTTTTATTACATATGAATTGTATCTCCAAGAACAAAAAAATGAGGTGATATCTTCTGTCTAAAACAATGTTCTCAGCCTTCCGAACGCTGGGACCACCTAATACAGTTCCTCACTTTGTGGTGACCCCCCCCAACTATAAAATTATTTTTGTTGCTACTTCATAACTGTAATCTTGCTACTATTATGAATCATAATGTAAATATCTGATATTTCCAATGGTCTTAGGTGACCCCCGTGAAAGGGTCATTGACCCCCAAAGGGGTCACAACCACAGGTTGAGAACAAGTGCTCTAAAAGACAGTGTCCTATGAGGAACAAAGTTCAGAACTCTCTGGGCACAGAACTCTGTGTGTGCAGACCTGTCATTGCCTTCCCACACTGTCCTGAAGAAGACACAGAACTGGGGGTGTGGCTTTAGTGAGGGCTTTAGGAGTCTTGGGGGTAGAGGTGGAGGGAGACATTGTATTATAGATATCCTTGAACCATGAGAATTTATTACTTATTCAAATATTAAATGGAATTTAAATTGTAAAAATCAAAGTGACCCTTCTGTCAAATGTGGGAATTTACGGTAATAAAATTGAGGCTGTTACAAGAAGACTTAGGAGGAGACAGGCCTGGGATCTAAGTTCTGAGTCCAGCAGTCCTTGGGTCTGAGTGGTGGGGATGGCCCAAGACCAGTGGGGCTCTAGCAAGACCCAGCTGGAGCCACTGATCTAGGAGGCTGTGATCTAGGGACAGTTGGAGGGACAAGGGGGAAGGGAAGAAGACACTCAAGTGATTTGTTCTAGAAAGGAGGGTTTTGGTGTGTGGTCCTGAGAACCATAGCCAGCTTCTAGGAGCTGTGGGGATGCCAAGGACAGGGAACAGGACAAGCCAAGAGAGAGTCTAGCCTGGTGACCTTCTTCTAAACCCACGGAGTCACTCTTGCCAATAATAAACTGTGTGTGCCTGTTCTGGGTTGGGCCTGGGCTACAGAGACAGAGCAGACATGAGCTAGCTACTTTATGTCATGGGGACCACCATACCTGATAGAAATAACCAAAGGAGGAGAAGGCTCTCTGGCTGTTCCAAAGTGTGCAGTCCACTGCGGTGAGGAGCGCTTGGTACAGCAGCTCAGTTCATGGCAACAGAAGTGTGTGACAGAGGGCATATCACAACAGGACATGAAGCAGGACTGGGCATCACCCACTAGTGAGCTGCTCCATCAGGAAGGCACACCTCCCAAAAGATCTGCAGAGTCCTCAGAAAGCACCACCAGCTCCAGAGGAAGATTTCAAAACACAAGCCAGTGGTGGGCATTTCACATCCCAACCATAACAGGTCTGGCCTTCTAGCCACTCCGAGGCCAAGGACTGGACAGAGAAGCAGCTGGGAGGTCTCAGCTCTGCTCCATAGCCTCTGCCTTTCAGAAGCAAGCCCTAGGCTTGTACCACGTTCATTATTGTCCTATTGTCCAAAGCAACCTACACGGTCAAAGTCCATAGTCCCAGAAGGAAAGTGCTACAAAATTACAGGACACCTCGTGGACATGGGCAGATCATTAACTGTGTCCTCCCAAAGCTATCTCTGACTAGTTGTCTTCAGAGTGACAACCAGCCCCACCATGGGGACCTGTCCCCATGCTGAACAACAGGCGTTGTGTGAAATAGCCTCTTGCCTGTTCCAGCCCCAGTGCAGAGCTGACAATAGGAATATGGATTTGGACAGAAAAGGTGTAAGAACTCTGAGACTAGACAGACCTGAATGTGATCTCCTCTTGTAGATTCCACAAACATGAACAAGTCAATTCTCTTTGTGTTTACCAGTCCTTTCTGATAACCAAGGATGCTGAGACATCATCGCTTCGAGACTTCTATGCATTGAGTGCTGGCACCTGCTGGTCACCATATTGCCACTTTCCCCATTTTACAGATGAGAAGCTGGAGGTCCTGAGAAAGCAGAGTTAGCTCTATCATGCCCACTCCCAAGGTCTCATCCCTCCACCCCCAGTGATGAGAGTCATCTTTGACCCCAATGCTGGGCCAACTTACACAGTTATAAATTAATGGTTTTGGAAACCCAGGCAACAAGCCTGCCTCCCTACTTCTTCATGGGCTTTGAAGTTACTGTGGAAGCAGCTTTTCCTATTTCTGTTGCTATACAAGTTTCTAGTGTTTTCACTCAGTCCTGTTTTCATTTAAAGCTGCAGGGCAGTGGCTGGATGAAGAGGCCCAGGCAAAAGTTCTACTACCAGGGAATACAGAAGGACGCCCTTAGAGGTGCAGGCTCCAGACGCTCCTAGTGGCTCTCATTGGTAAGTCTTTGCCCCAGCTTAGAGCCAGGTTCTTGATGCATCGTATTTCCTCTCCTATAAAGCAGTTTCCCCTGGAAGTCACAGAGAGAAAGGGGCCCATGTGGGTAGAACCCTGATCGAGCAGATCCAAAGGGCCAATTCAGGATCTTCCCAGGGGCCCAGCAGCCTCCATGGCCTGCACAGCTTCAGCCTGCACTTTGAAATGGCTTCTGCAGCTCTTAGCAGAGGGAGCAGCCTCAGTGTACACAGTTCACGCTTGGGCTGCTCCTCCATCAGCTCTGCTCACCCATGCCCTCTAGATCACTAAGATCAAACAAAAGACCAGAGATGGGCAAGGAGCAGGAGGCCTGCAGATACTGGCTCACAGGATGGTTGACTGTGGCCTCCACCTCCCTGAGATAAGCTTGCCTATCTGGGAGCTCGAGGTTGATTGGCAATAAGAAGCTGACTCAGAAACAAGAGAGAATCAAGAGCATGACAACCCTGGGGGTGGTGACCAGAGAGGAAGTTGGAGAGTGCAGCTGGTGGGAGGGGCATCTGCCATGCCCAAACACTACAGGAGCAAAGGGACTCTTTCAGTACAACCTCACAGACAAATGATAAGTCTGTAATGATCCCAGCAGAAAGCACTGTCACATTCAGATTCAACCAAAATTAGCACAATGTCAACAGAGTGTAGCATAGAGTATGATCCCAGGATGTCAACAGAGTATAGTATAGCACCCAGGATGTCAACAGAGGACAGCACAGGCCTTCAGGCTGAGGGAGTAGGCAGCTGACATTAACGAAGCCTGAAGGGCTGGGGAAGGAACATGTCCTGGACCTTTGCAGAGGGCATAGCCCTATCCTCCTCCCTGCTCATGGCTCCCAGCAGGACAAAGGGCCCACTCATGTGCCCTATCCCACAGCTACATGACATATAAGGCAGGAGGAAGGCAGAGGGAACATGAAGACAGGTATGTGGAGGTTGGACAACTCGCTGACACCACCAGAAAGCACTCTGGCTTTCAAAACCAAAGAAAAGACCTGCCCAGATACACTGAGGCAGTCTCTGAAATGCAGCCAAGGTGACCTTTGGCCCAGCCAGCTCATCCCTCCAGCACTAGGACCCAGTCTCTCCTTCCAGTGACCCCCTTTCAAAGGCAGAAGGCAGAAAGCTGAACAGCCCTCTCTGATCCCACTGTCAATCCCGTATCTGGGCCCAAAACTCATTTTCAAACCAACCAAGCGTCAGAAGTCACACACCAGGCTTATCTCTGCCGCCACTCATCTCCACAAGCCCTTCTCCCCAGTCCCTGTCATTCCCAGACAAATAGGACCCCTCCCCCTGCCCCAAATCCTAATGAATGTCTGAATTCAGGGCGCAGCGCCCAGTCTTGCAGAGGCCCCAGCCAGCCTCCGCACAGGTTTCTGCCCACTGCCTGGAGATAGCAGATTCTGCCCAGGTCTCAGTTACAGTCTCCTGACCAAGAGGTAAAGAGCTGGGAACAGCCCTCCCCCACCCTCCCCCTGTCCCAGTACTAAAAGGGTCACTGTTTCTGTCTGCTAACTGCAGGAGGGACTGGAGTCTATATTTTTGCCTCTCTGATTTAATGCTGTTCATTCTGTAAGCTTCAGTCCCTCCCTCTCCCCTGTTTTGCCCTTGACAGTGGTGGCAGTGTCCCTAACGACTGCAAACAGATAGCACTTTTTGGAAACAGACGCCTGGTTGGAATCCTTGCCCTGTCAGTATTAGCCATGCAGCATTCAGTCACTCATTCATTCATGCATTTATTCATTCATTCTCATTCATTCAGCAAATGGATTCCTTGCTGGAGATGCTGCAGAAATGGAATGGCAAAGACTGGGCCATCATGGAGTTTACAGATTGACTGGAAGGCAGACAATAAACAACTCAAAAAGAAAACACAACCAGAAGTCAGAAAAGCCTGGGGGTGGGGGATGGAGGAGAGAGGAGACTGAAAGAAATGGTGGTCAGGGTAAGACTGACTCTCTCTCTCTCTCTCTCTCTCTCTCTCTCTCTCTCTCGTGTCTGTGTGTCTGTGTAACTGTATCTGTGTGTGTCTATGTCTGTGTGTGTATGTCTATGTCTATGTGTCTGTGTGTGTCTATGTCTGTATGTCTGTCTGAGTCTCTGTGTCTGTGTGTCAATGTCTATGTGTGTGTGTGCCTGTGTG
>JADRCH010000183.1:819579-909747 GCA_019843965.1 Rhynchomys soricoides | reverse complement strand
TGTCTGTGTGTCTGTGTGTCTTTGTGTCTGTGTCTCTCTGTGTGTCTATGTGTCTGTGTGTCTAAGTCTGTGTCTCTGTATGTGTGTGCATGCATGTGCATGTGTGTGAGTGTGTGTGTTGCATGCACTTGCACATACATGTACATGAAGGTCAGAGGTTGACCCCAGTATCTTCTACTTTCACTATCCACTTTACCAGGGTCTCTCTCTAAAGCTACCCAATCCATCAGCTAGGTTGCCTGGCAATGAGCCCCAGGATCTGTCTGTCTCCACACTCTTGGTGCAGGGTTACAAGTGCAGGCCATCCCAGCTTTTACAGGAGTCCCGGGGATCTGAACTTGGGTCCTCGTGCTTACGCCAAACGCACTTTCCCCACCAAGCCATCGCCTCAGCACCAAGGTAGGATTTTCTGTAGAGGTGACTTTGAAATAAGACCTTGAGCAATTATCCAGCCACTCAGAGCTCATGTGCTCAGGGGGAAAGAAGAGTTAATTTTCCTCAAGTCTGTCTCTTCAAGTTGATAAAGACTTACATAAATTAATATATGTTAAGTGCTGGCCCACAGCCTGGCATAGAATAAGCTTTCAGTTAATTGCGGCTTCGTGTCTAGCTAAAGTGAGAGGAACATGAAGAGCCTCTGCAAATGGTGCCTAACCCAAAGGCTTAACCTCGGAATAGGTAGGCTGCCCTCCAGAGTCACCCTAGACCTCTGAAGTAAGAGTGTTCCAGTCCAGGCTGAGGGTCCCCAATAGCCTCTGAGACTGAAAGTCTGGAGAGAGCCCTAAGCCCTGCCACAGACAGAGCCATGCTTCCACATACTGTTTCCTGGTGTTCCCTGAGCTGCTGACTCAGTTTCCCCCATGAGCCTCCATCTTCCTGCTCTGTCAAGAGTTAGATGGATCCAGAATATCAATGACCTGTTTTAGGGGATCTTGTCCACACAGTCCCTGTCATACTGCCCCACTTTCCCCTCCCCCTTTCCCCCTCCCCTCCCACCCACTCCTATCATCCCAGCTCTGGCTCTTTCTCCCTCCAGGAACTAGATTCTCATTGCTCCCCTACTTTTCTGGGAGCATAGCTGACTACAGAGACAGAGGGCAGCCTGGGATGGGCAGGATAAAACACAATACCCCAAAGGGGTGACACAGAGTCCCTTCTTCCCTGTTGGGTCTCAAAGCTGCCCACTACTGACTGATGGCCCAGCTCCTCCAAAGTATTAAAAGCTCACATGGACGGAGGGAAGCCATATGAAGAAGGGGGAGGGGGTAGAGAGAGGCTGATACGGAGCAGAGGGGAGGAGCCTGCTCTTCAGAAAGAAGCCCCTGGCACTCCGTCCTGGGGACCTTCCCTTCTGCCCCTTCAGGAACTGTGGTGGCAACAGTGATGTCAGACAGCCAGATCCCATGCATGTCCCTCTTCATTATCATGACCCATTCCTTCATCTGTCTATCAGTTAAAGTCACTCCCATCTGGCAAAGCCTTGATGGCCTCCCCAGCCTTCACAGATTCCTTCTGTTTATGTGACCCCCACCCCACCCCTAACCACTTACAGTATGCCAAGCATCGGATATACAATATCTACCCATCCTTCCTTCCGGAGCAATTGCTTCTCCATCTCACAAGTGAGGAAGCAAGGCTCAAAGAGGGGATGAGTCTCACCCAAGAACACACAGCTGGCAAGCAAATGAGAAGACCCAGGTTTGACCCAAGCTCACATGACCACAGGGCCCAGGGTCCAAGTACTTCACTCTCTCTCCCACCCTGGTCTTTTACCAACCCCTTGAGACTCACACACAACCCTGTCGTGGATTCCATGACCGTCCACACTCCCGTATCTCTGCCTGTCTCTTTTCTTAGACTGTGAGGTTCTCAGAGATGGGCCAGGACTTTACATCACTCTTACCCCAACCCTTCAGAAGCACACAGTAGAAACATGCTTCCTCTGTAGACAGGACATGTCTCTGCCAGCACACGTGGCCAGCACAGAGAGGATGCTAAGAGTACACAGCTCCCACTCTCTTGCTTCTGATGTCTTCGATGAAGGAATTTGGCCAGCAGGTGCCCCCACCACCAGCAGCTTGGCTCAGTGCCAGCTAAACAGCCCCCCCCCACTTCCCTTACAGCATTTCCCAAATCTCCTGAACCTTTGCATTTTAAACAGACCCGATTATATCAGACTCCCCTCCCCCAAGCCACCCCACACATCCCAGTCTTTCCAGCAGCTGAGCCCTACCCAAGTTTGATGAACTGATCTGCAGTTAGATAAATTGCATCAGCTGTCGGCTTTGCTGAGGCTGGGGAATGACATTTTCCAGATCTGCTCAAGCTTAATGTGAAGGAGCCCTTCCTGCCACAAACCACCAGGGCCAGGTGAGATGAATCAAGAGTTCTATACAAATGTCCCACTCCGATAATCTGGGCCATGCAGGCTGCCTCCTAGCTCCCTGTGGTTTCAGGGAAGCTGGGAGACAGCAGACAGCAGGCCAAGGAGGGCATGGGGGATGCAGCCTCCCCTTCTGCCTTGATGGTAATTGGCAGTATTTCCATGCATTTCCATGCGGAATTATGCCATAAATTTACTTGGCTCCAAATGGGGCTGCTCCCAGCAGGGAAGGCACCCGGGGAGGACGGAGATGGTGGGAGAGGATCAGGAGCTGGTCCAGACTCTAGGGATGATGTCTCTGGGCACCCCCAGCCCCAGCCCTCCAGTCAGCTCTCTCACTAGCTTCTCCTGGGAGTGAGGCCTGAGGACATCAGACCAGGGGATATAGAATAAAGAAGCCTGGGGCCTGGAGAGGTGAATGGGCAGCTAAGAGCACTTGCTGCTCTTGCAAAGGACCCACGTTCGGATCTCAGCACCCATGGCAGACAGCTTACAACCACCTATAATTCCAGATACAGGAGATTTAATGCAGAGAGATTCCAGGCATCAGACTACATGAGACATGTAAGAGGATCCTGACAGCCTCTTCCAGTCCTCAGACTGGACCAGCTCTGACCCAGACACTGGCCTTACTATGTCCTTACTACCAGTGGCCATTACTGTCTCCCTAGCTGCTCATCTGCCAGGACCAGTCTGCCCTAGTCCACCCTTGCCATCAAGACTGCCAGTTGGGCACCCTGGGAAGTGGGTGCTTGGCCCAGAGACCTGAACAAGCCAAAACCCTAGGATGCGGGTACAAATGTACATTCGCCCATACCGGTACAGTCAGCAAGGACGTGCGACTGGGAAGATAGTTCTGTCAGTAAAGTTCTCCCAAGGATCTGAGTTCAATTCCTGAGCCCACATTTTAAAAAATCAGGCATGGTGGTGTATGCCTATAATCCCAGGGCTGGGGAGGTAGAGACAGACAGATCCCTGGCACTTGCTGGACAGCCAGCCTGGCTTAACTGGCAGATTCCAGACCAGTGTACAACACCCGAGGTTGTTCTCTGACCTTCATACATCTGCACACACACACATGAACTCATACCTTCACATATATACACCCACACACTCACAAACACACACACATACAAACTTAGCAAGGACCTGTGTTTGATTTGTAATGAATTTGGGTTTTTTTTTTTTAAATGAATAATTTTTGCAAAACTAATTAAGAGGGACTGAAGCCCAGAGAAGAGCTAATGAGCTATGCAGATCCCCTGGCATCCACCCTGCTGCTGAGGCTGAGGAAAGAGTTCCCCTCCCATGCCATAGTCACACAGAGACTAGGCTGTGCCTCCTGCTGGCAACCCTCTCAGCTGGGACATAGGGGCAGCTCCAAGAGTACACAAGAGGGTGGAGCTTGAGGGGTGCCCCCAAACTTGCTTCAAGAGGTATGATCCAGAGTCTGTGAACCCCATGAAAGAGGTCTGGGCTGTGAGACCAGAAGCTACCCTCTGAGGCCTTCTACATCAGCCACTTCCAGCTGCAGCCTCTGCTTGAAGACCTATGCTCTCCAGACCCAGTCCTTGGCAGTAATGAGCCTGGGGCACCAGAAGGATTAAAGCCTTCCTGGGACTCCAGTGAGTCCCCAAAAGTCAACTTCACTGTCATGCTCTGTCTCCACAGCAGCCAAAGGTCCTACAGAGCTATTAGTTCATCTAAACTTACCCAGCCCTGGCAGCCTGCAGTCTCACGGGACCTATGGGAACACCAAAGCTCAGAGTAGTGATGGTTTTTGTGATATGCCTAATGTCACCTCAGGAAGGACTTGGTTAGGTTTGAGCCCCTATGAACTTGACTGAGCCTGTAGAATTCCTAACCATGCTGCCACCGTGTCAGCCTCTGACTTCTGAACACAAATACCCACAGGAGGGACACAGAGTACAATGAGCTTCCCTGGAGCTCTCCCCCTGAGTCTCTCAGGGTCCTGCTGCTCATCCATGGAAACAGCAGACAGGGAAGGTTCCAGAGACCTCCCTCCTCAGTTGCACCTCTCCATGGAGCCAGCTGGGAGACCCAGACCTTCTGCTTAATTAATTAATCATCACAAACTGGTCAAAGTAATGAGTGCAGTGAGCCAAGGGTGGGGTGGGAAAGCCTCTGCGCTCCCATGAACTTGTCTGAGCCTGCAATCATGTCTGCCCTTGGCTGGCCTCTGACTTCTGAACAAAAATATACCCATGAGCAAGAACTTTTGCTCACTGTGTATGGAACCCTTGGTCTTGCAGGCACTGCGCAAGCCCCCTTGCTGATCTCTGCAGTAATCCTACAGCATTCTTTGTTCCATTAAACATAATCTATATGCTGAGGGCAGAGCGAGCTGTATACTTAGCTCACACAGCTAATGAGTGAGCTAGGATTTCATTTCTCATCCAAAGTCCATTTCTTCTTGCTTGTCTGGCTTTTCCTTGTGAGTTGTCTTCCTTGAAGACTTCTATTCATGCTCCAAAACCCAGCCTGTCCTGACTCTCTCTTTCTACTTCTCCTAGGCAGAGTTAGTCATTCTTATTAGAATTCAAAGTATAGTTTTGACTTAGGAGGTGGCATCTGACTGGAACAAACGCCTGCATTTTGCTCTGCTAATTATCCCTCCTCCTTACACTGCACACCCAAGAAATGATAGCAAAATCGCTGGCTCCACAGCCTGGGATCTTAGTTTTTTAATTGTGTTACAATATCATAACATACAATTTGCCAGTTTTAATTGTGTAATTCGGTGGCATTAAGTGTGCTCGAGTTGTTATACAACCATCTGTACCATCCATCTCCAGAACATTAACGTAGCCCCGGCTGCAATGCCATCCCTAGGACACTGACTCCCTGTGCCCTCCCCCAGCCGCTGGAGGCTGGAGCCATCCTGATCGGCTCTCTATGAATCTGATGATGGTAGATCTTCCATTCAAGTGGAAGCACACTGCGTGCTCCCAAGATCACTCTCCACTCTCTCTCTCTCTCCCTCCCCATTTCGCTTCCCCTTCCCCTCCCCCTCTCTCTACCTCTCTTCCATTCCCCCTCCCTCCCCCTTCTCTCTCCCATTCCCTTTCCCTCTCTCCCCCTCATCTCTCTCCCTCTCCTCCCCTCCCCCTCATTCTCCCACCTGTTCCCCTCCCCTCCCCCTCTCTGTGTTCGTGTTCATGTATTGAATACAGGCACAGATGTGCTTCAGTGTGCATGTGGGTGGGGATCAGTGGACAACCTTGGGGAAGGCAGGGTAACACAGAGTCTCTTGTTCTTTGCTGTGCATTCCAAGCTAGGGTCTCCTCAAACTTCTGGGAATTCTCCTGCCTCGGACTCCCATCTCAACATTAGAGCACTGTAGTTACGATGCTTCGTGGTGCTGAGGATCCAAACACAGGTCCTCATGGTTTGTGCGGCCAAGAGCCTGTGTAACAAATCCTGGCCCTGGCTTGGTCCTTTTATGTCTGACTTTTCTTTTTTAAGATTTCTTTATGTACATTGATGTTTTTGTCTACACATATGTCTGTGTTAGGGTGTCAAATCCACTGAAACAGGAGTTATAGACAGTTGTAAGCTGTTAGGCAGGTACTGGGAACTGAACCCAGGTCCTCTGGAAGAGCAGCCAGTGCTCTCCACAGCTGAGCCATCTCTCCACCCCAGGTATCTGGCTCTTTTATTCAGCATCCTTAAGTTTCCTCCACATGACAGTAGATATGAAAATGTCCTTCCTTTCTGAAGCTGAGTGACATTATATTGCACCCAAAGGCCACAGTTTGTCCACTGGTGACACTGAGCTGACTCTGCCTTTTGGCTCCATGAGTAGTGTGTGCACACTGAAGTGTGTGTGCCTCCAAGCAATGTCAAGCTTGGTTCACTGCACCTACCCTGCAGGTTACACTTAAGGTAATAAAAGTTGACCCCTCCCAGATCTGTCACCTGAACAGCCTACACACACACACACACACATGCACACACAAACACACACACATGAACACACACATATACACACAAACACACACATTCACACACATACCAAACACACACACATGCACACATACACACACGCATGCACACACATGCGTGAACACACATGCACACACATATACACATACACACATGCACACACACATACACACAAACACATGCACACACACACAAACACACAGATCTTGACTCCCCTTTGCTTCAGACCCTGTCTCCCTCCTAACCCCAGACTTTGGTCCATTCCAGCCTCCGGGTGTTTGCACATGCTTGAGTGCCCAGCCCAACTTGTGCACAAGAGCATTTTGAGTTCTCCTTCCCCTGGAGCTGGTGCTCCTCTTGCTGCATCCTCTCCGCCCCTGGCTCTTGTGGCAAGCTGGAGCTGGCACCAGACCTGGGAGTCTCCAGAATACCTGTCTCACTTCTAGCACCATCTTATCCATTTTGCTGTTGATTCCTACCCCGAGATGCTCCTGCACCCTCTTCCCTTCCTCCTGCTTCACCTCTGCCCTGGGGACCACATCTGCTGCCTGCTTCCTTAACTCACTCTGCAGCCTGACGGTAGGCTCTTGGCACAGCCCACATGCTCACCTCAGAACTTTCCCTGCCCTTCTGTTGCTTGTAGGTAAGGACCGAACCTCTGTCCTGTCCTAGAAGGCCCCAGAGAGCTGGTGTTCCCTTTGACCTCCCACCTTTCCTTTCCTGTGTCTCCTCACAGGAACTTGCTCTGTGACACCTCAGAGGCTGTATGTGCTGTTTTCTTTGTCCTTACCCACCACACTGTCTCCATCTCCTCTGCCTGCCTGGTCCCCACCTCAGTCTAGTGTGACTTCTTCAGTGAAACCCTCTTTAGTTTTGACCCATTCAGGCTACCTCAGAACAGGGGTTCCCAAACAGCCTTCACAGCACCTCCTGGAACTTATGATGGACTAAATTACTAGGGTATGAATTAGCTCCTCTCTGTCCTTCCTATGTGACTACAGCTCCAACAGTGTGGAGTCTTCTCTACCTTGCTCCTTACTGGATCTACAATATTGATGCCCAGAAATGATGTTTGAATGATTAGTATTAGACACCTCCTGCCTGACCATGGAAATGACCTTCACCTTCAGGCAAATTGTACACTACCCTTTCACACGGCAACAGAATCATGGCTTCTTGCCAAAATATGTTGTCCACGCAGTCCCTGCGATGTGCATGTGCACACATACATGCACACTCACATACATGTGAGTGTATGTATGAATACATTTGTTCTTCCACTCATGACAATATTCATTGCCATGGTTACATTCACAGGTAATTACTACACATATGGCCATACCCATAACCTACTTTTCCCTCCCACTGTCTCACACCAATCATCAGAACTACATGCACGCACTGGTACACACACACACACACACACACACACACACACACACACATGCGCGCGCACGCACACAAAGGAAGGTACATGTCATCCAGACTGGCACCCACATGGCCCAGCCAACTAGCGGTACTCAGCATTTGGAGGCTGGGCTAAGGTGACCTTTCTCAGCTCTTGGATAGAAACTCAGGGACACCCCCACCCCTCCCCCCCCCACACACACAGAGCCTTCTTCCCTTTATCCAGTACATTCCATGTCTTCCTGGGGCCTTCCACCTCTCATCCCCAGCTCTCAGGCTGTAGGCACAAGGCTGGAGCAGATGTGATAGCAGTGGCGAAGGATGCAGACGACCCACTCGGCAGAAATGTTTACTATGACACAACCACAGTAATTATTGTTTTTTATGCATTTCCGTATGAAATTACTCGTTCTGATTCTTGGGGAGAATTTAAATGAGAAAGATCACAAACAATCATCTCAGCTGCTTGATGAGAAGCCATTGTCTCTTCTCTGGGTGTGAGCTCTTCCCACCCTGGAAATCGGGAAGGCACAGCACACAGCAGCATGGTGCTGCTAGGTCAGAGAAAACCAAGGATCATTTGCATATACAGTGGGGGTGGGGGGGTCTTACTGTGTGTGTCTAAGTGCATGTATTTATGAGGGTTGGAGAGGTGTGGTGTGTGTGTGCGTGTGTGTGCGTGTGTGTTTGTGTATGGTGGGGGGGACAGGTTGGTGGTAGTGTATGTATGTGGAATGACTGTGGGGGTGGCAGTGTATATGTGTGGTGGGGGAAGTTTGGAGAGTGTGGGGTGTGTATGTGTGTGTGGTGTGGTATGTGTATGTGTAGGTGGTGTGTGTGTGGTTGGGGGGGGTCCAGGTTTTATTGCTGCATCAACAAGCTATTTCAAAATTAAGTAGTTTGAGGCACAATAACTTTAGTCACAGCTCATGAATTTATGGCTCAATCCAGGCTGTTGGTGCTAGAGAGAAGGTTCAGCAGTTAGAAGCACTCACTGTTCTTACAGAGGACTGGGGTTGGATTCATAGCACCCACACAGGATGGCTCACAACAGCCTGTGATCCTAGCTCCAGGGGATCTGACACCTTCTTCTGGCCTCTGTGACACACATAACTAAAGATAAAAGAAAATCTTTTTTTAAAAAAAACAAAATGAAATCCAGGCTGTCCCCATCTGGGTAATTTTCTTCCAAGCCACTGGGACATTAACAGAAATGGCAGCTTCCGTTGGAGAGCAGGGTAATCTGGGTCCAAGATGACTCCTCACATGCCTGGTGCCACGAGCAGCTGGCTCAGTCACAAGCTTCAGGAACACCCATGTGTAGCTTCTACACAGGACAGCCTCAGATCACAGGACTTCTCATATGGTGACTCAAAGTTCCAAGAGAGGTTCCTGCAGGTTAAGAAGCTGCAAGGCTTGCCACAGCTGGCCCTGGGAAGTCTCTAAGCCCAGCCCCAGGCCACAGCTAGGAGATTAGATGCCACTTTCCATGGGGAAAATGGCAGAAAATTTCCAGCCATCTCTAACTCATCACCATGTGTGCCACAGTGTAGTGAGAAGTCCCTGACTGAAAGGACTTTCAAGATGGCCCACTGCCTCAACACAAGCTTCATAGCACTGAGCAGCCTAAGCAACTTCTCCAAGCCTCAGTTTCCTGCTCTGTCAAATGCTGTTGATATACAGGAATCGTATGTCTACCTCCCCCAGGCTAATACTGCCCAGTGAGTACCTGCTAGCTGTTATGTCCTAGGCAACTCTTTCATCCTCCTGCCTTCCTGCCCTGGAACCATGGGAGATGCTTGGGCAGAAATGCCTAGAAGAGACAGGCACTCCCTTGAGCGTTCCCAGCCACATCCTGGCCCTACCAATTCACAACAGCCCCCTCTCTCCAGCCCGCTGCTGATCCTGTCTGTGCCGATGCCAAGGCCCAAGGTGAGCCCTGGAGCCTCCACCATCTGCGCCAGCTGGGTTGGCTAGAGGCAGCTTCAGCCACTTGGGGGCATCCCTGGCTAACAATGGCGTTAATTTTTCATTTGTTTGTTTGATTTTCTGCAGTGAATGAGGAATGTTGGAACAACATCTGGAGCTGCCCCAGGCTGAGGTACACACAGTGACGGCAGCGTTGGCAGCTCAGAAGACAGCATTCTTGTGTATGCACAGCAGCACAACCACAGACCTGCAGATATATACATCTTAGTACACACACATACAAACACACCAAACCTACACACGTGTATTCATGTGCATGCATGTACATGTGCACACTTAAAGCAGTACACACATGGGCATGTCTTCAGGCATGTGCTCACACATGTATATGTGTGTCCATATGTGTGCATGTACAGATGCACACACTTGTACACACAAACACAATCACTGCTGTATCTCCAGGCCTACCTAGGCTAAAGACTTGTGGTCCTGCACAAGAGCTTGGCTAGGCCTTAGCCCCAGTGAGGCCCAGGGAAGTCCTGCCTTCTGTACTCAGACCCCAACCAGGGAAGCCAGGCTTGACCCTCAGCCTAGAATGGACTCTAGTTTTCTATTGCTCCTCACACACACCTGGCTGGCCCTCCTCAGTGCTGGCCCTGTCCAGGGATCCTGCCATGCCCACCCCACTTCTGAAGGCCAAGTGAACAGCTTCCCTCCCACTCCTAGGATCCTGCTCAGCACAGATGCCGCTTCAGGGACCAACGATGCAGAACAATCCATTCCCACCCTTGAGTAGTATTTTCTCCAGATATGGAAGGAAAAGCTGCCCAGAGAGCGGTCCTCAAGACCCAGCTAGTGTGAGCCCTATCCACCAGAGCCACCTAAGGGTCCAGGCCATTTCTTCACAGTGCTATGCCTGTGGACATATATGTGCCTGGTACACATGCACGTGGGTGTTGATGATGCATATCTGCTGACCGAGACGGCCTCTGCATGTCCGCAAGTGTCTGAGATCTGTGACCATGCATGTCTGTCTTCTGCACCTGTCAGTGCTTGTGGGTGTCTGTGTATTTCAGGTCACTATGCATCCTTCTGCTCTGGTGTTCTGTACATTGTCTGAATCTTTGAGTTGGTGCCCATCCACACATGTATGGGTGTCTCTGTGTTATTATGTACACTGTGTGCCCATGCTTGTGTTTCAGTGTGCCTACATGACTACGTTTACAAAAGTATTACTGTGTGTATGTATGTATATGTGTGTTTCCCTGTAACTATATTACATGTCAATGCATATGATAGAGAAGGCATGTCTGTATGTCTGTGTGTCGTGTGTCCGTGTGTTCCTGTGTGTGTCTAGGGCTGAAAGGGCAAAAGTCAGATCAAAGGTCAGTGCCTAATCAATCATGGGATTTTCTTGAGCTCCATGCAATCCCCACAGAGAAGACCCCTTGGGTTAGACGAGGGCTTCCACCCAGCTGCACAGCATGACCATAGATGGGCAAGGCCCAGGGCAGGCTCTGTGTCACATGGTCCTGCTGTCTCCCAGAAGTCTCAGACCTGTGGGCAAAAAGAAAAGCCTTATCCTGTCTCCACAGACTTACAATCATCTCTGTGGCCTTGTTCTCTCCCCTGGGACTGCCCCCATCTCCCACATCCTATCTCCGAATTGATAGAAACCATTGATTGGCCTTATACATAAGATCTAGTCTCATTCAGTCTCACCCTGTCCATGTCTCACACACACACACAGTCTGTCTCATCCTCCTCAACCTCTGATGGCACAGCAGTCATACACATGAGTCTGGGTCTCCATTATTCACCCTTCCTTCCTTACCCCCTCATCTTCCCTCGTCCCCTCCCCCATGGCCAAGACACACTCGTCAACCTAACAGCTATAGGAATGTTTTTCAAGTTGGCAGTCACCTAGTCCAAAGGGCAAAACAGAACCCAGTAAAGTGGGCTGTACCAAAGATACGGGGATGGGGATGTTTGGTGCAACCAGGGGCAGAACCAGGGCCCAACCGACAAAGGACTGGAAGGCCAACAAAAGTCTCCTCCCTCCAACTGATTGATCCTTCAGCTTCCCCATGCACCTGACAACCAAAGGGGACTACTGTTCCCTACCCCCCATGCACAGTGCCACTGCCACTGACAGACTGGCCTTGCTGGCCAGTAGACAGAAAATCTCTGCAGCCAAGCTTGAGTCCAATAAGCCATGGCTTGGGACAGAGTCTCATAGCAATATGGCTGCAGGCACCAGCCTTTAGGAATGACTGGCAGTTTTCAGGCAAATGATACAGAGAAGTTTAGGGTTGATGGTAAACTAAGTGAGGCTCCTGAGGTCATCCAAGGGTAAGGCTTCCTACTTCCTCAAGGATTGCAGGCATGGCTGTCTGTGGGTCAGTCCATCTCAGAATCTCAGGAATACAAGAAGACCCACATGGGACCGGGGATTCATGACAGATGTCAGTCTGCTTCCTCCCTGCAGTCCCCTGCATTTCTAATTGGGCTTACATCTGTCCCCAGCAGCCCTGTCGTGCCCCAGCTGCCTCTCTGGCATCATGCATCTATGTCATCTTCTAATGCTCTGTGTGACCTGCCCCTCCGTGCATCTTCTCATGCAAGACCTGTGGTCCACACTTCCTCTGGTTTCACCTAGCTCTTCACTCTCACCTGCCTTGGCTCCTCTACCCCAAGAATCTCTAGGTTCGGGACCCAGGTGGCCATTCTTACAGAAATGCCAGGCCCTCCAGGCAAGCAACCTGCTGGTGGGATCGAGAGCACCAACTCACCAGTGGCAATGAAAAGAGGAAGGCTGCCTCCACTATTTACAGGACCAGAAATTGAACATCCTTCTCCTTGATAGAACTAAAACAGTGAGATACTCTTCTGCTTGCTCAAGGTCAGAGGCACAAATACCTCAGTTCGGAAACAAGAAAGCAAGCTGACTGGCAATGTACTTTCCTTTTTCTTATGCGTGCTTTTGGTTTCATGCTTTTGAGGCAGGGTCTTATTGCATAGCCAAGTCCAGCCTGGAGCTCACTGTATAGACTTGGCTACCTTCAAACTCACCTTCCCTTGAGCGCTGGAATACCAAACATGAACCCCCACACCCAGCTCCAGGAGCATACTTTTCGAGTACCCTCCAAAACACTTACTCCAAAGTATACAGTTTCTCTAGATCAGGTTCAGAACTGGGCTCACCAGGCTGCCAAGAATCATACTGGCATCTGATTGTGGTAATTACTACAGCTGGTGTTTAATGAGCATTTGCTAAGTACTAGGCACTGTGCTAAGCACTCTCTGGGTATTATCTCGTGACTTCCCACGGCTGCTCTGAAAGGCATCTCTTACAATATCTTGCCTTTCACTCTGATTAAGAACAACAAAATGAATGCTCAAAGTTTAGGTAGTTTGCCCAAGGACCAGAGCCAGGTTTCAAATTTAAAAATCTATTCAGCTTCAAAGGCAAAACTGTGAACCTCTACATCCCATCCTCACCAGGACATGTATAGCGGTTGGGATAATACCTTGCCTGGAGAGCTCGCTCGCTTGGTGACGTGTTTGAAAAGATGAGGATCTGAGTTCAGTCCCCAGCATTCAAGTAAAAAGCCAGGCGTAGTGGTACATTCTCACAATACCAGCTCTGGAGGGGCAGAAGCATGGAGATTCCTGGAGCTCATTGGCTGGCCAGCCTAGTCAACTTGAAGAGCCCTGCCAATGAGAGACCTGTCTCAAAGCACAAGGTTGACAGAGCTTGACCTCTGGCTCATCTGCACACACATGTACACCTGTATACATGTATATACACAAACACACGATGGCACTCACGCACACGCACTGGCCAGCCCCTATAAAAACTAAAGCGCTCCAGGATTGGTTGAGAGCCTTCCTCACCCACTCAGTACATCTGCACTGTGAGTCTTACGTCCCAGCTGAACTAGAAGTCTCTTTAAGTCTCTAGAGGGCTTGTAACCTTTACCCTTATTCCCCAGAGCTGCATAAGAAAAATGTAAATTCCAGTGCAAACTGCCTATGTAGCTGTCTACTCAGCGGAGATGGACCGTCGTTTGCTTAGATGTCAGCTTTGCTTGGATGGGAGACGGCCCTTTCTGAATGCTGTGGACTGACCTGCAAGGCCAGCAGTAGACCCTATTAGGGAAATCTACCAAAAGAATCTCAGCTGGATTCTCTTAGGTTTCTATGAAAGGTCTCCCAAGAAGCAACATAGAACCTTTAACGTTTGTCCTTTCCCTCATTCCTCCCCTCCCCAGCGAAGCCAGGTGCCCCAAGAGGACATTCCTGACATGCACCCTGTGGGCAGCTTAATGAGAACGGGGTCTCTGCCGGGGTTAAAGGGCACTGGGAAACCCCGTGGAAATATCTCTGAGAAGCCCACAGGTAGCTGCTCTCCCTGGCTGACTGTGTGGCCCTGGGTGGGTTCCTGGAGGCCAGGCTGCTGTAATGCGAAGGACAGGAAGCCAGCACTCCCCAGCGGCTTGCCTCGTGCTGGCCAGGAAAAAGGTCATGTGCTCCGATATGAGTAATTAATTTTCCCCGAACCGCGCTGAAAAGGTTAACCTGATTTATGGGATGCAATTGAGTGTAGAATGGGTTGTGTATCTTGTAAAAGGCCCATTCCACAGTCTGAGTCTATAGACTCACCCACAGCGGGGCATCAGCTGTGAGCGGCCCTGCCTTTTATACACCGTTTCTGTGGATTTCACACACACAAAAATAAAAACAGCCCTCCCCCCACCCCCACCCCCCGCACTCCCTACCTTGGCCAAGAAGTGGCTTCTGGGGCCCGCAAGCCATATTGAAGGGTAGCTGAAGCAGCATAGGGCAGAGTTTTTTCCTGTTGTAGATCATTAACTCATCAACAGCCTAAGCCTTCATCTGGATTCATCCCATGCTCCAGGGAGAAAACCCTGCCCCTGGGCTTGAACTCCAAGTTCAAGGCCAGGCTCCTCCAGACCCTCTGGCTTTCACGCTGGGTTACTCAGTCTCTAAAATGGGATGAAGAATGATTACCCTTCCATCACTTACGGCTGTGGGAGCTTGGGCAAACTACCTCAACTCTGTTCCAACAGTCGCTACTCTGTTCCTACTTAAGGGGGCAGGAGACATCACTCAGCGGCTTGTTCCTCTTTCAAAGGATCCAAACTTGGTTCCCAGTACCCATGTCAGCTGGCTCACAGCAGCCTATAGATCCAGCTTCAGGGGATCCAGTGCCTTCTGCTGGCCTCTGCAGGTACACACACACACACACACACACACACACACACACACACACAAATGAATGAATAAATAACAATAAAGATTTTTAAAGTCCCACCTCATAAGGTTGTTACTGGGACCACGTGAGCTGACATTCATGAGGCACTTTGAACAGTCCCTTGGGTGCAGTGAATGGTGCATAAGGGTTTTGAAAAACAAATTAATAAAGGCTGAGCAGGTGTCTTTGGCAGGGGGGTGTCAGGCAAGGCTAGGACTGGCCAGCGCTCTTAGCTGCAGACTAAGGACAGCGGCAATGGCCTCAGGAGCTGGGACTCCAAGGACATATTGTGACTATGTTGAAATAAAAGGGCAGATGGAAGATGGGGCTATGGTGGCTAGCAGTGTTTGCTTTTCTCCTCACCCAAGATGCAAGCTCTGCCCTGCCCCCACCCATACACACACCCAATGGAAGTGGGAGTGGCCTGCCCATCAAACCCAAGGTGCCAATTTATCGCCACCTAGTGGAAAAACTGAAATCTACATGTGGGTGATGTGGCCCCATGTGAGAATGTCTGGACTGAGCTGCAGGTGCTTAAGGGTATGCTCCCCAAAAACTCCCATGGAGCCTGCTGTACCTGAGAGCTTCTTCCCCTTGTCCCTTGTGTCTCAGGACAGTGTGTTATCTTACAGAAGTTTGATAACACAGATCAATGTGTGTAGACCACATGTATGCATCTGGGTGGTTACCAATTCGTTGGGTTAGTAGGTCTGAAGAACTCAGAGCAGTGGCCAGCTCATGCAAAGCAACCAGCATGTTGTCACTGTTATGATGTGTGAACATGTGTAGGCACCCATGTCTGTGTTCATGTGAATAGGAATGTTTGCATAGATTTTACATGCCTCCATCCATGTTAAGAGATGTATACATGTACGCGTACATATTTACGTATGTTTACATATATATTCATGTGTGTGAATATTGTATAGTGTGTGTAAATGTGTGCCTATAATGAGTGTGTAAGTGGCTACATGAATGTGTCTGCATGTATGATGTCTGCATACACATGAGTGCGTTCATCTATAGTTATGTGCCTTGGTCACATGGGATGATGAGGGATGTGTTCTGCTGCTGTATTGCTAAGTTCCACAGAACAACACTTTAGAATACCAACTATCATGTTATGGTATCCATGGATCAGGAGACCCAACACAGCCTCACACAATGGAGACGTTGGTCAAGCTGTGCTAAGTTCCTCTTCTAAGTTCACCTGGAACCCTGTTTGCTTGTATATGGAGAGCTCGCGGCAGAAGAGCCCCCCTTTCACCTGCACACCTTCACCTGATTCAGCCAGGTCCACCCAGGCAGATCCTCTTTGTCATTAACCCAAAGCCATTGGATTACCAGCCACAATTTCTAAGATGCACCCACCCACTGTCTTAGGCTTCCCATCCCGGCTACTTGAAAGGGTGAGGCAGGAGGATCTCAACTTCAAGTCCCGGCTTTGGCTACATCCAGAGAGAGGTCAAGGCTAGCCTAGAAAGTTTAGCAAGACCCTGTCTCAAAATAAAAAGTAAGAGAAAAGTGGAGAATGCAGCTCAGTGGTAGACCACTTGCCTAACTCGGAATGGCTTTTGGGTCAATCCCCAGGACTAGGGAAAAAAATTCAGTTAACTCTGAAAGAAATCTCTTCACATTTACTGAGAGAGAGAGAGAGAGAGAGAGAGAGAGAGAGAGACAGAGACAGAAACAGACAGAGAGACAGACAGAGACAGTCAGAGACAGAGAGATGCTGTTCTGTTCCTAGCTCCTCCCCTTGTGTGAGAAGGGGAGGTGACTGAAGATATGAATGGGGATCTGGGGCTCTGTCTGTGATGTGCATGGGGGAGCTGGGACTGTGTGGTGTGCATGGGAGGCTTGAGCTCTGTCTGTGATGATAACAGATGATGCACCTGTGGCTACACGCAGAGTGCCTATGCATATGTGTGCGCATGCCCCTGAGTGTGCCTCTCCACGAGCTGTGTTTCCTCCTAGTGGGACTGTAGGATCATAAAGTTAAAAATGGGGAATCCCTGATATCCTCAATTTGGTGACCCTGCCTGGGTGAGGGGCTTCCAGGGTGAGCTCTGTACTCTGCCCAGTGGGAAATAGGGAGGCTGCCACTCAGAGATGCTCAGTGACCACTGCCCTGGTACCACATTTATCCCCCCCCCCGAGTCACCCCTCTTTTCAAAAGTTCAAAAGGCTTCAGCACTTCTGCCTGCCTTCCAAGCCAGAATCCCAAGGGCCTTCCACTCGCTTACAAACCCTATCTCAACATTATCCCAAGGAAACAGGCTAAGCCAGGAGACGCTATACCAAGAACAAAAGTCATAGCGGCCAAATAAATATGCACAATTCAGTCTGCTCCGCCCCATCTTGGAGCTTACAGATGAATGCAGCAAAGGCTCTCAGTAGGTCTGCAAGAAGACAGGACACGGGCAGTGTTCAGCAAGACTCAGATAGTAAACAAGCGCTGTCTGTCACCAGCTCCAGGCCTGTAGTGGCGTCAGAATTAGACTCTAGATTCTTCCAACCCAGAGTCTATGCCAAACAGTGAAGCTAGAGTGGTCAGCCATGAGTCTGGAGGACAGGCAACTGACAGGGTCTTAAACAGGAACCTGAAGGACTCAGTGGTCAAAGGGTCTTCAGAGTTGCCCAGGGCTGATAGATATGGTATGTGTGGTGTATAAAGCTGAAGAGGATCTGCAGTCAGAGTGCAGATGGGTGAAGAGCAGACATGGCTGCGAGTCCCATCCTTGTGCATTTCATATTTACTTCTGTTGATGAGATCTCGTCATGCTCGATTACAATTCATAGACTCATGTTTCCAGATTTTATGCACCAAAATGCTTTGACTTACAGTGTCACCCCACACCTGACACTGGCCCCCTAAGCTGCTACCACAAAGCATAAGCACTGGGCTTGTCCAGGGGTCTCCAAGGGGCCTTCTTTCTGGGCCCAGTGCCCTCTGGAGGTCATGCTTATGAAAGCGTTCCAGGAAGAGAAAAAAAAACAAAAATAGCTGTGTCCCTCCGTGCATGGGTCAGAGGAGCAATGGTTGGAAGGGCATCCTCTGACGGCCCTAGACAGGCCTCCTTGACCTGTGCCATGTTTCCCTCCATCTTCCCTCCCTCCGACAGAGCCTTCCCCAGCAAATCCCACCCACAGCACAAGGACATTACCCACCATGGGGCACACATCAGAGGCCCAGAAATAAGGCAGGTCTCCAAGACCCCACTGATCTCCCAGAAATCCCCCAGCCTGATGGGCAACTGCTTGGTAGACAGGGCAGCTCTAGTCAGCCAGCCCCGTGCCCAGGATAGTTCTCTGCCACTTTGCCTTGGTTTTATGCTTATCCATCAAGTAAAGAGGGCAGATAAACACTGGCATTTCTGTCTGTGAGGATGTGTGCCCACTTGCATTCCCTACTGCATCAACCTAGGTCTGGACTCATGTGTCCATGTGTCTCCTTGTCTGCCTGAGCATGAGTGTGTGTGTGTGTGTGTGTGTGTGTGTGTGTGTGTGTGTGCCTGCCTCTGTGCTGTGCATGTGTGTATGTGTGTGCCTGCCTCTGTGCTGTGTGTGTGCCTGCCTCTGTGCTCTGTGTGTGTGTGTGTTACTGCTTCTGTGCTGTGTGTGTGCTTGCCCTCTCTGAGTGTCTTTTGATAAGTTCCTTTCCCCTCCTTCCACTTATTTCTCTAAAACATTTTTATTACATTTATTTGTTTGTGGGGAGGGATGCACATGTCAGAGCATGGTTGCAAAGGTCACAGGACAACTTGTGTTAGTTCTCTCCTTCCTACTGTGTAGGCCCTGAGGATTGAGCTCAGGTCATCCGTCTGGGTGGCAATCACCTTTACTCATTGAACCATCTTGTATAGCCCCTCTCTGTTTTTCTAGGTCTCTGTGTCGCTGTACCTACTGCCCATGGTGCACAGTGGCAGCAGTCAGTCTGCTACACCTGCTCCCCCTTCCTGTTCCCTCTGTCCTGAGCCACTCCTGTACTTAAGAACATCCCTGTTCCCTGCTGTATCTGTCCATCCTTAACCACTTACCTCTACCCCTTGGCTCTTCCAACCCCTTGGGGAACTGAGCTTCCATACAGCACATGTGGCCACTAAGAAAGTGACCCATTGTCCAACTTTAGTGGCTGGGCATTTTTAAGAGACTGCAGCTCACCCACCTGGCCAAATCAGGTCTAGCTCGGCCATCCACCAAATGTCTCAGCTCTGACTCCAACCCCCTCCTCCATTCCTGAAGCTTGTGCCGCTTGGTGCCACATAGCCTCGAGTCCACACCCTACCTCTGATTTCCTTCCCTTTGCTCTGCTACCCACCAAGTCATCGTCCTCACCACAGCCTGAGCCCTCCAATTACCTAGCCACCATCACCATCAAGTACCTTCCCACCCCCAGCCATCTCCACTACCTCAGCCTCCCCTCCCCAGTCACCCCCATGCTTCCTCAAATCAGCTCTGAAGACAGCCTGATCCCCCAGGTCCACATTCCCCTCCTCAGCTTCATCACCAAGACTCAACCTGTAGCTGCTGCCACCATTGCCAATACATCAGCGTCTCCGCCACTTACCAGAACACGTGGCATTTGGTCCAGGGGCCCTCTGGGAACTGAAATAAGTGAGCAGGAAGAGGTGTGGGTCTCACACCCTCCATGGCTATTGACAAGTCGTCACAGACCCAAGACTGCTTTTCTGGCTTTCCATGCGGTGGACTCTGTGTCTACCCCCAACTTCCTGGTTGTCCCAGGCCAGCAAGTGGTATGTTCCTTCTGCTGTCACGGTCACTCTGCCCCTGGAAGGCTATGGCCAGAAGGTCCTCCTGCCTCCCTCCCAGTCTCTCCCCATCTGAACTGGAGGCCTGAGCCCCAGCTAGGTAAGGCTGCTTCTGAGCTGGGCCCATCGGATCCTGCTGTCACTCTCTCTTCCAGGCTTTGCTGGAGCCCAGGGGAAGCTCTGCCTCCATCACCCCCACCCTGGGCAGCTGAGCGTCTGGCATTGATTACCAGCTCTACAATTACTCTGCAGGACGGGCAAGGATTTCAAGGCTGATTGACTTCAAATGAGAAATCCATGGGGCTTCAAGGAGAGTGGAGACCCTCTGCTGGGGTAGGGGTTAGGGACAAAAGGAGGAGCTGCCCTCACCTTCATGGGCTGTGACAAGGAAACCTGCATCTGCTCTCTGCCCTGCCTTGAGGCTTCAGGGAGAAATCTCAGCACCCTCCTGCCTCATTCCCAGCCTTCCTACAGACCAATAGGGGATGCCCAGTGACCAGGTCTGCAGACTGAGCCAAGCCAGGCTTCCTGAATACTAGCACAGCATTCCTTAGAGAAGCTGGGAAGGATTCAGACATCTGGAGGGATGACGGAGAAACCTTTCAAGTAACCAATGGGAGGCGGGTCCTCCTTAGGGGTATAGGAAAGATGAGGGGGCTGGGGAGATGGCCCACTGGCTGACACCCTCTGAAATGAGTACCATGCACATATGTCAGTGTCCTGGTCACTTACAAGCCTGTGAATTATCCCACATACCTGCACACACATTTACAACCACTGCCCACCTCTCTCATGCTCAAGCTCCCAAGTTTAGAGGCAAAGACAAACATAGAAAGGTAGTCATTACACACATGTCCAGTCCTGCACACACACACACACACACACACACACACTTCATCACCAAAATGTATGCACACTACTGCACCCCACCAGCACTCACATCTTCACCCACACACATACTCACACTGTCACATACTCAAAGCTAACCACCCAAAGGAAAATGCAAGAGCCCCACCCCCACCCACTTGTGCTTGAGAAATTGTGACAAGAAGCGAGCCACTTGTTCCTTTCTTCCTCCCCCTGCTCCCCCCAGGGCAGAAGGTTTTCATTTAACAGTTGCCCGGGCTCTAGCTTTCAGATTACAGTCTACACTATATAGGTTTCCTAAAGATAAGGTTGAGAAATTGATTCCAATTACCAACGTGGAGAGGCTGCACTTCTCAGCGCCTGAGCGGGAGCGTTAACCCTGGAGGCCCAGGGGCTGGAGAGGAGAAGCTAGCTACGAGCAGGCGTGTGGTGCCCACGCACTCATACATGTGGCACAGGCACAACCATGCACAGCATCCCACTCCTACCCACGCCTCACATATGAGGAGGCTGAGGTTCCGGTCTCGGCTCGGCCATTATCTGGCTTGTGTGATGCTCCTCACAGACCTCTCCTTGTCTGCTGGGCTTTTCTCAACCCACTTTCCTGTCTCCAGAGGGAGGCTCTGGAGATGGTGGCCCCACTCAAGTTGAGCACCTGCAGTAATTTGAATATGGTTTGTTCCCCAAGAGTTTGTGTGTTGAAGGTCTCATCCTCTGGCTGGCAGTGTGGTGGTGGAAGGACCTTTAAGAAGCAGTGCCTTGCTGGGCAGTGGTGGCGCACACCTTTAATCCCAGCACTTGGGAGGCAGAGACAGGCGGATTTCTGAGTTCGAGGCCAGCCTGGTCTACAGAGTGAGTTCCAGGACAGCCAGGGCGACACAGAGAAACCCTGTCTCAAAAAAAAAAAAACCAAAAAACAAAAACAAAAGAGAGAGTGAGAAGAAGGAGGACGAGGAGGAGGACGAGGAGGAGGAGGAGGAGGAGGAGGAGGAGGAGGAGAGGAAGAAGGGCTTTGGGCTAGGGAAGTGCTTGCTACACAAGCATGAGGGTCTGAGTTTTGGACCCCCATTACTCACACAAGGAAACCAGGCATGGTAGTACACATCTACAATCCCAGCATTGGGGAGGCAAAGACAGGGGGGCCCCTGAGGTTCACTGCCCAGTAGACCTAGCTTAGTAGGCAAGCTGCAGGTTGGGAAGAGATCCTGTCCCAAAAGAATAGGTGATATTCCCAAGGAATGATCCCTGAGGTTGCCCTCTGGCTTCCACACACATGTATGCACACCCACACATGCCTACACACACATACACACAAAAGAGGTAGGTCCTAGGGGAGGGTTATGCCATTGATGGGGGAGGAGCCACAAGTTAAGGTAGATCTCGGGGAGCCCCAGTCAGTTCCTAAGTGTGATGTTCTAGAACAATAAGTCTGGCCCTTCCTAACTACCTGGCTTCTTATTTTTCCACATGGTCACTTCTCTGACACACACTTCCACCATGTTGTGATTCAGCCAAGGTAGCCCTCACCGGAGCCAGTGTAATGCTGCTTGGAATTTCCATCTATAGAGCATCTTATCTTTATAAAATACGCAGCCTTGAGCATTTTGTTATAGCAACGAACTGATGCTACACCCATCCCTATTAAGACTGTCACCTTTCCTAGAGTCCTAAATTGGCCCTCACATGCTTTCCAACCTTTCCTTCTCTTTGCCTCCAGGCCACAGAAAGGTTGGTAGAGATAGATCTTGCTTTAGTCAGTGTGCACATCACTAGCTGCTAACACAGGCAGGCTCTGAAATCTCAATAGTTTGAAGATTTTTTTTTTCTTGTGCTCATAAAGTCCTCCATGAGAACAAGGGTAACCTACTGCTGTTGTAGCAAATGATCACAGACTTAACACCTTTTAAAATAATACCTATTTATTATCTTAGGTAAGAAGTCCAGGCTGAGGCTTGGCCGGCTCTTCTACTTAGAGCAAAGCTAAAATTGAAATGAGAAGGGTCACTTCCACAGTCATTCAGGCTGTCGCCAAATTATAGGGCTGAAGCCCTCATAACCTTGCCACTTGTTGGCCAGGACCATCTTTGTCTTCTGAAGGCCAGCCCTACTCCCTGGTCCATGGCCTCTTCCATGTTCAAAGTCAGCCATGGAGCATCACTGAGTCACTCCCCCTCTTCAGACCTCTCTGGCTTCCTCTTCTGCCAACACTTGCTCCTGAATAGTGTAGTCTCCCTAAGATCATCTGATTAATAAATCATTGTCCCTGCTGAACCTTCTGATCCTGGTATTCTTTAGTAAAGGGACAGAGAGAAGACTGCCCTTCTGCCCCACCTGATATATATATATTTTTTAATGTAACTATCTCAAAGCAACAAACACTGGCCCATGATCCAGTTAACTAGAAATCTTTTCCAGCTGTCACCAGACCTGCTCAGGTAATTACAATCCATGAAACTAACCCATCAACTGAAAACGGGAAACTGAGTCACAGATCGCACGTCAGTGAGTGCATTTGAGCGGCTCTGAGTTAGAAGCTGGAAATGAAGACACACAATACATGTTCAGGAAAGAGCTGCCAAGATGACTTGAGAATAAACAGCCTGCCTGGGTGCTAAGTTTCCTGGGCAGCCATGACTGGGAAGAGAGAAATGCAGTTCATAGGAGTTGACACAGGTGGTAGTTACACCTGCAAAAAAGCTAACTCAGTCCTAGAGGGAAGCATTGAGAGTATCAGGCCACAGACTTACAGGGGATACTCGGACTGCAAATATGTTTCTTTTATTCCCTACATCAACTGATGATTTAAAATCCTTTCCACATCCATTGAAGGGGCTCGAAAGCAAATCGGAATTGTTGCTGGGGGAGGGGGGGTGCAGGGGATGACTCTGTACAGTCACACCTAGACACAGGACAAGAACACCCAAAAGAACAAAAGCACAGAAAGAGTTCACTCTGGGCAGGGGAAGCAGACATAGCCTGTTCTTTCAGGGAGAGTCCAAGATTGCACTGGGACCATAGCTTGCAAAAAGACAGCCTAAGGAGAGTCCACAGAAATAAGAGTCATGGTTAAAGCAAATAAACTGAAGAAGACAGAAATCCAATACAAGGATGTATCCACTGGCTAGCCATCACTGTGTGAACAGAGGCTTGGCCATGCCACGAAGAAGGAAAATGTCATGTGGAGCATGCCTCTGATTTGTCAACTGGGGAGTAGAAAGAAAGAAAGTTTACCCAGCAGCATCTGAGCTCTTTATAAAGGATCACCCACAGGATGAGTGTCACCTGGTTCATACCCAGCAGTGTCTGCGTCCCTCAGTAAAGGATGCCCACAGGGTGATTGTTGCTCACTTCAGCGGTGTGCTGGAAAATAGATGAGACCATGAATGGTCATCTGTAGTACTTGCCAATGGCCCTAGTGTAAATATTCTTACCCAAGTTGATTTCAAGCTATGGGGCTGAGGATGTGGCTCAGTGCAGAGCACTTACCTAGCATGCTTAAAGGAAGAGACCCTGTTCCGTCCCTCTCCCCCTGTCCCTTGTAGGTGGTGAAGAAGCAGGGAGATGCTGAGTGTGACCATTGCACAAAACCCCTTCCAACCTCCACGCCTGCTGTGCTGAAATTGCCTGGGAGGATGGAATGTAGCAGCCAGAGCCAGGGAAGTGGAACAAGATTTCTAGGGATCCTCTATTATCTGCCCTCCGAATGCAGGCAGGGCTGTGGTAGTCACAGAACTAAGAAGGTGCCACCTACTGTCCCAGGATGGATGTGAAAGGCTAGAGTTAAACGGAAGACCAGTGATAGGGATTCTCCTAGGTCAGAGGCAGGGGGCCTTCTGAAGGCAGATGATTTGGCATAGGACAATAGATGCAGCAGCCAAGAGATGGCACATGTCACCAGCCCGGCCTACAGAGGACAGAGGCTCACATGAGAGAGGGGAACCTCAGAGGGAGAATTCACACAGGCCAGACGGTTCTGGTAACTGAGTCTTCCAACTTTGCAAAGTTCCAGAAGGAGCTAAGGTTTTCATCATCGCACCCGGCAAGACCCTACGTTTAAAATGGTTCCGAGCCTCGAAGAACAGCGCCACCAACTGGTGATCATGTGCTCAAGCACGGGGCCTATGGAAAGCATTCTAGGACCAAGCTCTAGAGCGGAAATGTGAATGGCTGAGCACACCCGGCCCCTTCCCCTCTGAAGTGTGAAGAAGCATTCCTTTCACAAGGGAAAACGGGACCAAGAAAGCTTTTCTTACCTGAAAGAACACAAAATCCATGCCCGGAATGGCAGAGTTCCCTCAGCTCGAGGTCCCAACTCACTGCCCACAGCCAGGGCCAGGCCCGATCGGTGGTGGGATGGGCTAGGCAGGGAAAAGTCGGGTGGGTTCAGTGGGGACAAGCTGTGGATGGGCTCTGAGCCTCTGATCTTCACCTACTCATCCTGAGTTCCCCACACAGGGCTATGGCCTGAGAAGGCCCCCTAAGCAGCAGTCTCCCTGGACTCTGCCGCTGCATGCTGTCTTCAGAAGGGGGGATACTGGGGCCCTGAGATGGTGCGGGGCAGCCCGGTTCCCTTTCCGCTCCTCTGCGCCTTAATTAAGTGCTTTCATTTCCCTTCTTCCCAGCACACAGGCCCAGCTGAGATAAGACATTGATCCCCTCCCAAAGGAGGAGGGAGGCCTGCTGAGCTCTTTGTGGGACAAAGACTGATGGCTTATTAGCAAGGCCTTAATTGTGTGGCCTGAAACTTGAGCAAGTTAGAAGACACCTCTGAGCTAGGGGCTGCCTCTGAAGTGAACCGTTTCTTCCCTGCAGCCCACCTTGCAGCCCCACCTCAGCCCCGCCTAGTGGAGATCAATCCATCCTAGCCCCAATCTCAGGACAGCAAAGGCTCACAGTGTTGGCTGCAAAGGATGGGGAAGATGTATCTATCCCATAGCCAAATGATGATCCAGTTTGCCAGATGCAGCCAAGGACAAGGTCCAGAGACCCAAATGTAGACACCAGCTCGGCGACTAGCTTGCTGACAGACTTTAATCAAGTCTAGCCTCAGTTTCCCTTTCTGTACGATGAGAAAGTTCACCTCTAGCCACAGTATACAAATATATGTGTTGAAACTGTGTGCCAGGGAGGGATAAAAGGTACAGTCAGCATTCCACCTGATTCATCAAAGCCCGTTTCCTTCTTCCTTGTGTGTTGGAATTCACAGAAACTCCGTGGCAGCAGGAGCATCAGGGATCAACTGCTCAATCGTTTCAGCTGCCAAGTAGGTGGGATTAGAGTCATGGGGGCTATCAGAAGTTAAGACAGTCCCCTACAGCAGGAAGTCCCCTGCTGTCGTCACTCATCATTCTTCTTTGGAAGATACCTTCTTGCAGATAGATAGATAGATAGATAGATCGATAGATCATAGAAACCAGTAGCTGCTATAATCCCTCTGGGGAGAAAGCGCTGCAGCCAACACAGCATCCCATCCATGTGAACCTGTGAACGGAGAACCTGAGCATCCCATGAAGCCCTGCCCTTTGCACCCAGCAGCCCTCCCAGCCAGTGCGTATCCTTGGCAACCAGCCAGGGCCCAGGATTTCACATCGACATTTGTTGAATAAAAAATGAACGTAGGAAGTTAAGGAGCAGTGCATATGGAACACTGGAGCCATGGGCCTCATCCACCACCCGCAAGCCTTCCACCTCACTGGGTCTTCCAGCACAATGGGTCACAATGCTGTTGTCTCTGTCCTAGGGCCGAGGACACTCTGTTTTCAACATCTCGGAGTAATTGGTTGTCCTCCCAGAGGACACAGACAGCTAGAAGTTGAGAACTCTGGGCCTTTTCCTCATGGTAGAGAAGGTAAGGGTAGCCCTCATAGGTTGACTCTCACTGCAGCCCAGGGCAAACATGAAGCCGACTCAACTGGAGTGAAGCATACCCAAAAGCAGAATCCTCCAGCTCAGAGTCTCATCTCTGCCTAACTGCTTCTCCTGAAAGTAAAGGGTGGGTTCCCCAGCCCTTCTTACTTGATGCTCACAGTACAAAGATGGCCAACAATCCAGGACCCCAAATATCTAGCAGATTTAGAAACATCTAGGTCCCAGATTTGTGAATTTTCCTTCCCAGTCACAGATAAGAGAAATCAAAATAACAAGAATTTTCTGTAGGGATTGTCAAGCCGCATGCCATGGAGGCCCAGGACTCCTTAAAGGCATTTCAAATGTCCACATGACTGTGTGACCCCTGGACTGAGCTCCTGCCTCTGTCACTCTTGCTGGCCTTACTTGGTCTGCACTTCTGTTTTGTCTGCTGTGTATTTTGAGTTAAGATTTCACTTCCTAAAAGGTTGTATAGCTTTGTAGTAGCACAGTGTCTTAGTTATGGTTTCTATTGCCGTGAAGAGACACCATGACCATGGCAATTCTTATAAAGGCAAACAATTAATTGAGGGCTGACTTATAGATCAGAGGTTCAGTCCATTAGCAACATGGCAGGAAGCACAGCAGACACGATGCTGAAGAGGGGCTGAAAGTTCTACATCTGAATCCACAGGCAGCAGGAAGAGAGAGACACTGGGCCTGGCTTGAGCTTCTGAAACCTCAAAGCCCAACCCTAATGACATCCTTCCAATGCCTACTCCAACAAGACTACATCTCCAATAATGTTACTCCCTATGAGTCTATGGGGCTCATCTTCATTCAAATCACATGGGAAAGTGTGGAAGAATAAACCAAGAAGCCTGGTCCCAGTCCATCTTTACCTTATAAACCTGGGCCCATTCTTTGCTCAGCCTGAGCCTCCCTCTGACAGAAGATGGGCACAGCAGCCTATGGGTAGAGAGGAGATTATGATGACCGGGGGATCCCTATCCTGGCTTTCCACTGAGCTGGGGAACATGGAACAGAGGAAAGACTGGAAAAGAAGAAAGCCCCCTGCCCCGCCATCTTCCTGCAGCCTCAATCACCGTTCAAGCCTGGGGCCATATTCTTCATTGCTTCACTCTGGAAATATTGATACTGGCTTGCCAAACAGAGAAACAATCCTTCTCTCCTTGTGGCAGGAGGAGGACAAGGAAAATGAGCTTGCTCATTAGTGAGGCAGCCCAGCGATGTCCTCACCGCTGCCCTGTTTTTTCCAGGACAGCTGAGGGACTTGAGAAAAACACAGATGAGCAAGATCCATCTGTTTGCATTTAATTTGATACTGAAGTTCCCAGCTCTGACAATGGAGAGCTAACTGTGTTCCAGCATGCCAGACCAGGATGGGGTTGGTGGGGGAGAAATTACTGCCGAAAGGAACAGTAATTATAAATCAAGGGCTTCCTGGGAATATCTAGGCCCCTCCACTCTTTCTTGGGTGATTAAAGTGGAACAGATAAGCCAGGGAGGGGTGGCTGATTTAAAAGTATTGTGAGAATGCTGATGCCTCTTAGCCCACTAGGAGAGGTCTGTCTCCCATCAGTGATAGAAGACAGTGGCTATCTTTTATCAACTGCCTTCCATAAACTAAACCATGAGCTCCAAACATCATAGGTTATCTCAATAAATCCACCCAGTAACCCCAAGACACAAAGCATTCCTGAAAGGCCCACTTGGCAAGGTGGAAACTGAGGCTCACAAGAGGTTAGCCATCCGCTGAGGGTCACAAACCGTGAGTTAGAACCTAACCCCTTGCTCTTGCCCCGCCCCCAATTCCCTGAGGGATCTCTCCCTACTGCCTCTCACACCCTGAAGGTCCAGAGTCTATGGGTAAGAACAATGACTCACTGTCACTTGGTGCTCACATGGACTGGACACATGCTTTGGTTACATCATTCATTCTTCTCAGCTATCTATAGGGTAGTACTGGCATCTCAGTTTTACTGCTGACAGAACTGGTTAAGTCAGCTATCAAGGCCATGTTGGTCACTCATTTAGGATGGAGCTGGGACTCGATATCCTAGTTAGCTCTGATTGTCCGTTTCCTAAGGAAAACTCTATTTTACTATCTAAATGCCTGGACAAGAACGGAGCTTCTCAGTTGGACTTGACCATCACTAGACACCCATTGGCAGCCCCCTGGGTGGCAGACAAGAAAAAGAATTTTCCATTGCATATATTAACAAGGAGTTGAGGCACAAAGATGGGATAACTGCTGCCTGCTTAGGCTGAGCATCCACCCTGGTCTGATTTCTACCTGGGAAACCTGACTGAGTATATTGCAGAGCCAAGGAGAGAAAGCAACTGGTCCCGACTTTAAGTACTGAGCAAGGGAACTGGCTGCCAGAAAGTCTAAGAGTGCATGTGAAGGGGACCCCAGGAGACCAGAAGCTGGGAGGAGGAAGTTGCTGCCAGCCAACCCTCAGAATGAAAAGCCCAATCCAGACCCAACTGAAAAGGGCTGTCACTACCTCAACTACCCGTTCCCACAGCAGACACATCCCGTGTCCCCTACAAACTGTCAGCTGTTCTGGCCTAAGGAAGGTAAGAGTCAACATAGAAGCACACTTGAAATGTGAATCTTGTGTGTGTGTGTGTGTGTGTGTGTGTGTGTTTGTCTTAGTTAGTGTTTTACTGCTGTGAACAAACACCATGACCAAAGCAACTCTTGTAAGGACAATATTTAATTAGTGCTGGCTTACAGGTTCAGAGGTTCAATCCATTATCATCAAGGCAGGAGCATGGCAGCATCCAGGCAGGCATGGAGCAGGAGAAGCTGAGAGTTCTATGTCTTTATCTGAAGGCTGCTAGTGGAAGACTGGCTTCCAGGCAGCTAGGTTAAGGGTCTTAAGCCCATGCCCACAATGACACACCTACTCCAATGAGGTCGCACCTCCTAACAATGCCACTCCCTGGGCCAAACATATACAAACCATCACAGTGTTTTTCAAGACAGGGTTTCTCTGTGTAGTCTGGGCTGTCCTAGAACTTACTCTGTAGACCAAACTCAGAGATCTGCCTGCTGTGCCACCACCACTCAGAAAAATGTGGGTTCTAATCTGAGACTGCACATTCTAATTTTGTAGTTGAAACCCATTTAATACCTAAAAGTGGCCATTTAAAATAGACCTATTACCCAAAGTGGGCCAATAAACTGTGGAGACCAGCTTTAAAAGGACAGAGGGAAACACGGGATGTTGTCCTTTGCTTCCATACTGTAAGTTGTAACTTGTAGTTTTTCATTGTTTAGGTTACCTCCATCAAAGCCACGACTGTGGGATGAGGTCCCAGAAGCACAGAGAAAGGGATCCTGACTCCTTGTCCAGGTGAGAGAGAGGGCAGGATCCCTCCCTGTTGAGACAATCAACAAATCAGCCAGGGCCCAGGCCAAGAGCCAGAGTATGCCCATAGAAGCGAGTATCTAACAGCCTTGAATTATTCATAACATCCATCCAGGAGTTAAGGGTCCACACATTCGGCCTCTGAGACCCTTAAACTTTGACATAATCCCAGGAGGCTGAGATAGAAGAACTTTGAAGTTTTTCTACAGTCTAAGTGGATGTTATGGACCACCAATCGACGTCTAAGACAGAAAGCATCCAGCCACTTCAGTTGCCTGAGACCCCTAGAGAGAGATGGTTATGTTCCTTGGATTCTAAGGTAATGACTTTTGACTGTCTCCGAGCCACGTCCATGTTACTTCCCTCTTTCTCCAGGTTAGGAACTTCAGAAATATCCCACAGCCCAAGTTGAGGTCAGATCTGAGTCTTTGTAGGCTCAAGGACAGGAGACAGGGCTTCCAGGACCTGGAGTCTGTGTAACTCATGTATTGCTGCTACCAGGCCCCCTAACCCTCCCTCAGCCCAGAGCAGATCCATTCCAGCCCTGGACTTCCCTTCCCAAAATATTCCATAAGCAGTCTCTGCCTATATGTCTAGTCGGGAAGAGAGGCTGGCATGCAGGCAGGTGGGGCCAAGTGTGTAACAATAGAACATCCCTCAGAGTCTGCAACCTTTAGACTCCAAGAATGGGGGACTGATGACAGAGATCTAAGCCCCACCTCTCCCCTGAAGCCACCAGACACCACGATCAGGAATTATTCTTTGAGGCAGTATAAGCTCCAACTGGTACTTGCCTCCAGGCCAGGCCTCCACTCCATCCTCCAGTTGGACCCATTCACTTGTAGCCCCAAGTCCCATTCCCAGATTAACCATGTAGCTCAGTGGACAGCGCTGCTTCTCTGAAAGCCAGGCTGTCTGAGTTCAAATTTCAGTGTTTCACAGAAGCAACCTCATGCCTTTCCCTCTGTTGTGTCTGTCTCATCATGTGTCTGTCACAGGAGCGTGCTAACATGCCCACCTGACTGGTGGAGTTGAGGCTGGGTGAGTGATCATGCCTGTGGCCTACACATGGCTCTCCCTCTGTATCCTCTATCCTCATTCTAGGCTAACTCAAGCCTGGCCTGTGTCCTAGCTTCTAGACTCAGACAGCTGATGGCAGTGAGCTTGCCGCCCTCCCTTCTCCAGGGTGGATGGGTTTGAATGCAATCTGTAATCCCCTGAAAGGCCCCTGAGGGACCCATCGGCTCCTTCTAAGGAGCATTAACTCAAACTGTAACCAGCTTTCTGCACACAGTGGGAAGGCCAGGTCCCCTGGGAATCCTCCCAACCATGGGGAGGAACTGCCAGATCCTTTCCCAAGCCAGGGGTGGGAATCGCAAGGCAGTTGCCTTGAGCCCAGGCCAGTCCAGTCCCTGCAGGCCCAGGAGCCACTACCTCCAATTCAATGGCCAGCCCAGGCTGTGTCCCAGGGCAAGTCCTTTCCCACAGTGACAGCAGCCAGCTGCTTCCCAACAAGGAGAGAAGCCCTCACTCCTGACAAGCCCATTCTCGGTAGGTTTGACCAGAGATTCTCGATTCTACCCTCCTTCCTCCTTTCCTCTCTGAATGTGGAAGTGAGGATCCGCTATTGCTGTACCAGAAAACCAAGCTAGACTGGGGTTGTAGTTAGTGAGAGATTGCTTGCAGAATGGGTTCCGCTGTGAATCAGGAGGTAACGGGATTGGGGGAGGGGAGGAAAGATTGTACGTGAACTCTGCTAAGGTGGATCCTATTTCATTTTGTTTCCCTGTAATTTCCAGCTCCAGCCCATAGTGAGCATGGAGTAAGCACTCCAAACAGTTCCACTGGGAAGGAAGGAAGGAAGGAAGGAACAAACGAACGAACGAATGAAGGAAGGGGCAGATGAATTATTGCTTCTGGGGTCAGCGATTGACCCCACTGCAATCATCAGCGTTGACAGATGGTCTCTCAGCCACCTCATGCCCCAGGAGACCCAAGGGCCCAGCCTATGGCCCCAAAGGTCTAGAAACGACCCAAGGGTGATTAAGCCGTGCTGGGGCCTCCATGGGATCTGATGTGCAGGCTGAAATGAGAGAAATGCAATAAAATCAAGACCTTGGAAGCCAGAAGCACTGAAAAGCATTGGTGGGTGGGCAGCTGAGCCCATCTTGTCAGAGACAAGATCAGGGAAAGGCCTTGGCCCACCACCAGCTAGGTCTGCTGCACTGCCCGAGGGCCTGTCCACTATGCCCTGGACATGGCCTACCAGCCCCTTGCCCAGCTTCCACATTCAGCCTCCGCCACTCCCCCAGCACCCTGCCTCTTACCCCAGGCTGAGCAAAGGCCAGGCTGAGAAGGAACTAAACCCCAGGGAGGAGAACAGATAGAGAAAAGTAACGGAACCTCTGCCCCGCCCCCTCCGATACGCACAGATGCAGGTTGCCACTCAAAAAGCAATCTCTCCAAACGTTTAAAAACCGACTGCAATTTATATCTTGTGCTTGACAGAGCATCTCCAAGTCATTTCCTGGCACACAGAGGCATCATCGGCTCAGATGCACAGCTTCGGCTCCACCCCCAGCTTAGGTTACCCCCCCCCATGTGGGTGGGGCCAGGTAGGGATATCCTGCTTTGGTCTCTCCCAGACTTATCAGGGCTCTGAGGGGTAACCCAGAGGCCCGAGTTTGCAAGCCTATCCAGGACTCCCATTCTCCCAGAGTCCCCAGGTCCAGACAAAAGTTCCATCCAGAGCCATGGTTCTGTGATCCATCAAAGACATTTAGGAGTAAGGCCTCACTTCCAGGAAGTGGTTTCTTTAATGAGTGTGATGCTTCCTAGAAGAGGCAGCTTGGAGATAGGGGGACTCAGAGAAAGAGGCCACCCTTCCCTGAGGTATTCCTGATCTTACCAGGCTTAACAGGATATATAGGAGTTAGCCAGATGGAAACAGGACTGGGATTCCAAAATGAAGGCTACAGAAGCAAGGACCCAGCAGTGGAAAAAGCCTGACTGGATCCAAAGGCAAAGATGCCGCAGAGATGAGACTATCAAGGAGAAGGTCTGTGAGGGGCTCTGATTCAAGGAGCTGGCTGCGCATCCACAGGGCCTTCAAGCAGGAAGGACACTGACACAGGGAACAAAGACAGACCAAGAGGCCACAGAGAAGAAGAGTAGGGATCTGCTGAGGCCGCTGGGGTCTGGGCCTGTATTCATGCTTGCTCGTCCCCTTCAGTTCCTCCCCACACCTGCCTGGGCCATGCTCACCTCTGACCCATTTTTACGGCTGCCACAGAACCTCTGCTGTTCCCCTGACCTGGCAAAGCCCTCTCCACCAGCCCCCTGCTGGCTGGCCCCCTCTCCCAGTGCAGCCCACCCTCAGATGTGAAGTCTGCTATCTCACTGCCTACAGAGCCCTTCCCTAGTAATCAGCTGCCTTGTGCTGTGGTTCATCATTACTGTTGTGGGTTTGCTGTGGTCTGTTTTGTTTCTGTAGCTCAGACTAGCCAGAACTTCCTCCTCAGCCTCTCCAATGCCAAGGTTAACAGCATATGCCACCAGACCCGGCTTGCTTAGATCATTATTCTTGGTCACCCCCTCAAGGCTATAAACTCTAGGGGAGCAGATGCCTTGTTTGGGTTGTTCCTAGCTACAGTCCTAAGCACCTAAAAGAGGTGCTGGCACATAGGAGGTACCCAACAAGCACCTGGCTATAGGCAAGCCTTTCCTACCACCATAGTGCTGATTTTGCTCAGTGCAGAGCCTTGGCCTGCAAACTTCAGCTGTTGCCTGTGTAGTTCCCGGCAATTAATCATGTTCTGTCAGGTGATACCCTTTGCGTTGTCATTGGAGGCTGCATCTCATTCGTCTCTGTCTGGCCCCAGGGCCTGGTGCATAGTAGGTGCTCAGTCAGGGGTTCCCTGCCGTTAACCCTCTTCACCTCCCCTGATTGAGTAATGGCCTAGCAGCAGACATTGCTAAAGGCAGAGTAGACACAGACACAGATACAGATACACACATAGACACACACAGAGAAAAACACAGAGATGCACAGCAGACAGACACACAGAAACAGAGAGACAGACAGATACACATAGAGAGATACAAAGAGACAGAAACAGACAGACAGACACAGACAGACACTGAAATACAGACAGACACAGATATATACAGAAAGCCACATAGAAAGACACAGATTCATAGACACAGAGAGAAACACACACACACACACACACACACACACACACAGATAGATACACAGAGAAACACGGAGAGACACAGAAAAACAAACAGACAAACACACACGTGGAAATACAAAGACACAGATACACAGATTGACAGACACACCTAGGCTGCCAGGGAGACCAGGGAGGGGCAGAGAGACTGGACAGCGAGCGTGTGGACTTCCAAAGTCATCACAGGATCTAATAGAAAACTCCATCCATGAGGAAAACTGGCACAGCCAGAAAGACAGGGACCTGGATCTCAGAAAGACCAGATGCCTGTTCAGAAACTGGCCTCTTCACTCTGGAGCTGGGTGACCTTAAGCAAAGCTATTCACCTCTCTGAGTCTCTTGGGGAGGTGGGGAACAGTGTTGTCCGGATGATCGAAGACCATTCAGGATGCTGAGTGCCTAACAGCCCTTGCTTAGGGGAGTGTCTAGGATGTCAGCAAGAAAAACAGTAACAGTGTAACTGATGTCAAATGCTCTGGAGGTTAAAGGTCACTCGGGGTTAATCTCTTGGCCCTCTGTTTTCTCAGTGTTGTTTTCAATCTTCACAACAGCCTAGCTGCAAACACTGTTACTAACACTGTCTCCTGGCTGAAGACAGGAAGATTCAGAGAGGTTAAGTGACTTGCCCAAGCCACACAGCTGACAAGAGAAAGAATCAAGACTGAAACCCAAGAAGTCTGGCTTTAGCGTCTACCTTCTTAAGTTTACTCATCACAAGAGTGGTGCAAAACTAAAATGGAACCTTGCTGCCTCAGTTTCCCTGCCCATCAAATGGGTCTAATTATCACCACCAGCCCACGGTGAGATCTAACACAAAATGGGCTCTCAGAGAATGTCAGGGGCCTCTCATTCCTGCCTGAGGGGGACAGCAGGCCACTAAAACACTCTGAGCAGAAGGCCACAGGGAACTAAGCCAGCTGGTGGCTGGTATCAGGCTGCTTATTTGGTAAATGGGATTTGGTTAGAGAGATGAACGCTGCCACTTCTGGCTAATGTGTCATGTAAATTCTAATGATAATACAACCCTCGCACAGCACCCGCCCTGCGCCTGCCGATGCTCAATTATCTCCCCGAGGCTCTGGCAAGATCCACGCTTCGCTGGGACCCGCATCCCGGCCTGCCTTCCCCAGCCGCAAATAATGAAAACCCGCCTCGGCTGTGAGATTGCTCACTTACATTTTCTATTAATTTTTCCCTTTCAGAGGAAAAATGAGAGGAGCTGGGGAAGGGGGAGGGAATGGGTGTGGGGCCAAACCGCAGCTTTCCAGGGTGGCAGCCTCTGTCTGAGGCACACAGCAGCAGCCTAGACCAGGGCAGTGGGGATGGGAAAGGCTCCACGGTCATAGCTTCAGACATCACATGCCTGAGCCAGAGGAAAGTCACCAGCCAGGCATGCCTGGCGGTCAGAACCTGGACCCTTTGGTGAAGGAAGGAGCATCTAACTAGAAACAAGGTCGACTCACTCCCTGTGTGGCTTGGAGCAGGTCAGCTGGTGTCCAGGGGCCATCCTGAGCTACTGGCTGAGATTCCCCATCTCAGGTACAGACCAGCAGAGAGGCAAGGCTCTGAGAGTTGTTAGGAATTTTCAATCAAATAAGGTGTTCAAGCCAGGACAAGGACTTTAGAGACCCACCGTTCTAGCCAGCAAGGTTCTGAGGGAGCCAGGTTTGTTGGATAGGTGTGTGCTGTCAAGTTTTATATCAACTTGACAAAAGCTAAGGTCATCTGATAGGCAGAAAGCTCAATTGAGAAAATGCCTCTATACAGTCGGGTTGTAGACAAGCCTGTAAAGCAGTGGTTCTCAACCTGTGGGTCTTGACCCCTTTGGCAAACCTCTATCTCCAAAAATATTTGCATTACAATGCTAGCAAAACTACCATTATGAATTAGCAAGAAAAATAATTGTATGGTCGGGGGTCACCACAACATGAGGAACTGTGTTAAAGGGCTACAGGTTAGCAAGGGTACGAACCACTGTCCTAGAGCACTTTCTTAATTAGTGATTGATGGGGGAGGGCCCATCGTTCTGTAGGTGGGGCTACCCCCGGGCTGGTGGTCCTGGGTTCTGTAAGAAAGCAGGCTGAGCAAGCCAGTAAGCAGCACCCCTCCATGGCCTCTACATCAGTCCTGTCTCCAAGATCCTGCCCAGTTTGAGTTCCTGCCTTGGCTTCTTTCAATGAACTGTGACTCAGGATATGTGAACTAAATAAACCTATCCCCCCCAAGCTGCTTTTGGCAATGATAACCCTATCTAGGACAATTCAGCAGGGCAGGGATTGTGGGAAGGCAGGGAGAACTGATGCCTTCTGGAGTAAGGAAATGAGAGGCTTAGGGGAGAAGAGCCCCTCCCTCTAAGCCCCACACTGCCTCTTGAGTGCGTGAAGCCAGTGGAAGTCTTTTTTTGAAGTTAGCTCCTTCCCAGGTCTAGAAAGGACAGATACAGACTTACACCTGATGACTTGCCTTGCTCTTTGGGGATGCATTTACATTCCAGTGAAGAAGGGATGGCAGGGGAAAAGTGCCCAGAGGCTCAACAGCAAGAGAAAGCCACTGGAGGAGTGTTTAACCCCCCAGCTCTAAGATCTGAAGGGCAGCCTGGTGATTCTGGGATGTGAGAGACAGCCTCTGGCATACTATCAGCACTCAATAAGTGACAGCAGCAACTACCCATTGGCTAAGCTAAAGCTCTCAGACAGGGGACCACAAAAGATCTCTGTTGCCTGAACTCGGGAACAGATGTGAATCAAATCTTGGGGGAGGGGGGAGGTTCTGCAGTTAAGAGAGCTGGCTGATCTTGCAGGGGAGCAGGGTTTGATTCCCAGCAAGAATCAGCTATATAGTGGCTCAACAGAATCTGTAACTCCAGATGCAGGGGCTCTGACACCCTCTTCTGGCCTCTATGGGCAGCATGGACGGGGTGCACAGACAGACATACACACAGGCAAAACACCCATATGCATAAAATAAAGATTCTCTTAAAAAGAAAAATGAGTGGACTCATAGTGAGCAGGCAGATGCAGGGGTCTGGAAAATTTCAGAAATAAAGACAGCCCCAGTTTGATAAAGAAATATTGCAAAGCCTTGTCATTGTACGCACATCTGTAGGGAAAGGGAGACAGCACATGGGCTGGGTACAAACCTGGGACTTCTGACTCCAACTCTTCTCAAACTGTGTGTCACAGTCCCATGTGGGGTCATGTAACCACATATGGCGGTTGAAAAAAAATCTGGCAACACTGAAAGCTTTCTGAACACATAGTGGTCAAGAGTTAATTCAAAACCAAAAGCACAGAGACTCCAAGGTGCTGCTTGCCGTCAGTGCTCCACCACGTGGTACTCTATGACCTCACCACAGCCTCTGTTCTAACACACAGCATGGGCATTTCAGGTTATGTGTGCCATGTCACCACACACCAGGTAACGTCACCTGAAACACTTCACCCAGATTCAAGACCACTGTATGTGATGGGCACTGTGCTGTTGATGACTTGACACAAGCTAGAGTCATCACAGAAAAGAACCTCAGTTGAGGAAATGCCTCCATGAGATCAATCTGTAAGGCATTTTCCCAATTAGTGATGAATGGGAGGTGGTACCATCCGTTGGCTGGTGGTTCTGGGTTCTATAAGAAAACAGGCTGAGTAAACCAGGGAAGCAAGCCAGTAAACAGCACCCTACCACGGCCTCTGCATCAGCTCCTGCCTCTGAGTTCCTGCCCTGTTTGAGTTCCTATCCTGACTTTCTTTGGTGATGAACAGTGGAAGTGTAAGCCAAATAAACCCTTCCCTCCCCGACTTGCTTTTTGGTCATGATGTTTCATCACAGAAATAGAAACCCTATCTAAGACAATGAAGAGTTTTTATTCCACAGTTTCCTGCTACAATTGAAAAGGAATCCTTTAATTACAGAAAACAGAGTCTTTCCCTATGTCCCCACCACTATCCTTCAGTGGGTAAGTATCAAATTCGTGTGTCTTTGAATTGCATTGTGCTAGAATGTTTGGTTTTTAAAAATTGCTGTTTAAGTCACTAACTAGAGTTTCATAAAAACTAATTAAATGAGTTCTGGCTTGGGATTAGGACAGAATTTCCAACAGTTTCTGAAATGGTCCTAAACACACTCTGGCTGCTTTGTTCTGTGTGTTTATGCAAAGTGGTGTTCTCAGAATTGATGATTACAAAACCAAAATATCGATCAACTCTGAAAAACACAGAAGATGCGTCACACTCCACAGTATCAAGTATTCCACTGAGACTCCATTTTTAGTTCTTTCTTTGTTTCTCACGGGGTCTCAAGTAGCACAGGCTGACCTTGAACTCCCTATGTACCTGACACAGGCCTTGAACTCCTGAGTCTCCTGCCTCCATCTCCCAAGTATTGGGATTATAGGAGCCACCACACCCAGCTAAACACAAAATTTACAAACGTTAAAGAGCTGGGGGTATAGCTTGGTTGGCTGAGTGTTTGCTTTGTGTACGGGAAGCCCTAGGTTCAATTCCATGTGTGGCATTACGACTTGTTTTTATAATGATCTATGAACTTGTGAGGAGGCCAGAGGGTCAGAAGTTCAAGGTCACGTCCAACTACATAGCAAGATGTTTGAGCTTTGTAGACAAATTGGAAATTAAATACAGGCCGGAGGAGACCTGGTAAGCTTCCTCTTCTCACACAGGAACTATTTCTACCCAATGTCCTTCTAAACATCAAACCTAAATCCTTCAAGCTGCCTATGGCCATGCCAACCCGAACATACCCAATTTCATCTAAATTCAAGTTATAAAGCTCCCTATTTGGGCAGTCTCCAGATGAGAAGCAAGAAACTGGCAAAGCCTGCCGCACTAGCTAGCATTGCCCTCTTGTGTCTCAGGAGCTGCCCCCATCCCATAGAAGTGAGGAGGAGGGAGACTGGGCTGGCCCAGCTCTGTTTTGGGGGAGAGCACCCTCCTCCAATAAGGCATTTTCCTGGCAGTGTTACCAAGGCCCCTTCAGCTCCAAGGACGCGTGGGATGCCTTCAGGCCCAACATATGTGGGATCTTCTAAAACAGGGACGGGAAAGGAGGGGAAACTGAAATCTGTTCCCCCAGGTCTGTTGTCTCAACAAGCATCGGCCTCCAGAAACTCTTCTGTAAGAGGCGGTGGGGGCCAAGATTGAAGGCAGAATCCCAGTACACAGATGAGGAAAGTGAACCCAGCTAACAAGGGAAAGCTGACCTGGATCACCCTGCATAGTGAGTTAGGGTTAAAGCCAGAACTAAACTAAAAAATCCCCAGACTGGAACGTGAGGAGACGTGGGGGAGGGGGGATTCCTAATGGGAGCAAAGCCACAGAGGCCTGGGCAGGTGAGGAGATGAAGACCCAAGGGTCTGTTCAGGTTGACAGACACAGCGGTGGGCGTCTCTGGGTGGAGTGAAGGTGATGGGATAGTGGACGTGATTGGCTGTGCTCCTTATTTCTAACCTCCATCCTTCCTATAGCTACGGAGCCATGTGACCAATTCTAGCCAATGACTGCACATTCCAGGCCAGCGCACAGAACTGCCAAGATGACCTCCTGGGCTTTCTTTTCTCCCAGCAAATGGTAAATCCAAGATGGCAGCTATACCGTCGGCCAGGTCTGGAGTGACTGAGGTGAGCAGAGATGTTAACCTTTGCTGTCTGTGTTGTCTTCAACCAATGAGACTGGAGGGTGTTATAGTAAGTACAACCTGATCGATCTAACAAAGAAAACGGGCATGCTAGGACCATACAGTCTATGATCCAATCCCAACTCACTGACTGCCAGAGTGGCCTGGGCAAGTCTCTCCCCCAACCCCCCAGGCCTCTGTCTCTTTCATGACCCAGAGCTAGAAAAATGGCAGAATACATACTGCTCTTGTGAAAGAAAAAAAAGACTTGAGTTTGGTCCCTGGCACTCAACATCAGGTGGTACACGGCCACGTATTACTTCAGCCGCTAGGAGATCTGATGCCCTCTTCTGGCTTCTGAGAGCACTGCAGTTGTGTGCACCACCACACACACACACACACACATGCACATAATCTTAAAATAAAAAATAAAATCTCCTTTTTAGAGAGAGAGAAAGGTGTTACCTGTGGGTGATTCCCTCTCCCAGAGTTCCAGAGCTCTACTCTTGTATTAGAATTTTTCCATCACCAAGATGGCACAGTGTCTTGAGAAAATGGGGACACAACACATTCTGGGGTTCCCAGAGAAAAGTCTCTTTAGATGGCAGTAGAATGCTTTCCTTCAGGGTGTCTACTCATCAGAGTCACCTGAGGCAGTCAACCTGACTCCCAGATCCAGGTGTCAGTGAAGAGACACTCTAAGACCAAGTTCTCAACACAAAGGAGATTTATTTGCCCCAGAAGGACTGAGGTCAGGGGATAAGAGACAAAGACGAGATAGAGGGTGAGGGAGAAGAGGGAGGGAACAGGGGAGAGGGGGAAGGGGTGTTTGTGTGTGGGGGGAACATGGGATAGGAGACAACATGACAAAGGACTGCCTCTGGATAGAGAAGAGACAGACATGGCCCATAGGTCAATGGCAGTTCATAAAGGTACAAGGGGAAACCCTGTGTTAGAATGAGATGTTTAATTTTAATTGGCATATTAATTAGGTGAGTCAAAGGGGGCTTTTGACTGCTAGACTTCAATACTTTGATAGCTGGACCTTGGTGGTCAGCCTTAGTCAGAGGAAGTGGCCAACTAAGGGGATAGACCTTGGAGGCTAGCTTTAGGAATGTAGTCTAACGGTTTTCAGCAAGGCACAGGGGATAGGGGAGTACAGCAAGGTCTACCAGAGCCATGTTTGTCATGCTCTGGCTGACTAGAGTCCCTTCAGCCAGGAATCTGTTGCTAGGCCTGGAAGTCTCCACCAAGAGAGCCTAAGCGAGGTCTCCTAGAAGCAGCAAGGGAGAGGCTGGACTGAGTCCACCTTGCTTTTTTTCAGAGGATGCTGTGTTTCCTGGGATGCAGCTCCTGGGGTGACCTCCTCCCCAGGCAAGTCTGGCTGCCTTGGAGATAAAAGAAGAACAGGATTCTCAATAATGTAGTTCCCACCCAGCCCTGCTGCAGCTCCACAGGCTCCCAGCCTGGTGGCTGGGGAGGAATGCAGGGGAGGCCTGACTTCTCCAGCCAGCTCTCCCTGCCTCTACCCACCCCCAAACCCTGTCCTCCCAACCCTGCCACAGAGCCAAGGGGAGAAAAACATCAAGCAGTGAATTTCTGATTAAAAAACAGCTCCTGCTCACTATTTTGGCTGTTCTTGCAGGGGGAAAGGGTCTGGTCTGTGAATGTGTGTATGTGTAGGCACACGCAGGCTTCTCACTGGCAGTGTGACCTCTGAGTACATATATGTGAACTTAGAGTGTGATAGTGTGTGTTTGCATGTACATGTACGGAGGTGGGCATGAGTGTGTATATATGGGTGTACTCAATGAAGCTCTTTGGCTTTCTGTGTGTATATGTGTATACACACACATACAAGTTCTTTAGAATAGAAACACCTTCTGGTTAAACTACCATGGTTAGTTTGGGTTAATTTTTTTTTAAATTTTCCATAGTAGTTGGGGAGATGACTCATAAAGTGTTCGTCATACAAACATGAGGACCTGAGTTTAGGTCCCCATCACCCACATAAAAAGCCAGGCTTTGCAGTACTATCATCCCAGGGCTGGAGAGGCACTGATCAGATGATCCAGGGGCTTGCTGCTCAGTCACTCTAGTGAAATCAGCACGCTCCGAGCTCAATGAGAGGCCCTGTCTCAAAAAGTAAGGCGGATATCCATTGAGAAAGAGACCAGATATCAACTCCTTCCCTCCACTGTCACATATGTGCACAGACATCTGTACACATGTGTGCACAGACTCACAAGTATATGCCATACACACAAGCCAGATGTAGTGGTGCACACCTGCCATCTCACTTATAAGTGAGAGCAAGGAGGATCAGGAGTCCAAGGCCAGCCTCAGCTACCTGGCAGGTTCCAAGCCAATCTGGGCTATGTGAGACCCTGTATCAAACAAAATAGAATACAGAGGTTCTGGGAAGACTCAAAAAAGCTGTACTCACCTCCCTCCAGCTGGCGGTTTATTTCCACTCGGGGCTTATAAGCTGTTTGCCTTTTTCATGTTCCTTCACCCAGCTAGAGCCTTACCATCGCTTACATGGCTCCCGACTACAGCCGGTTCATCTTTCTTGGGTAAACGAACTCTACAACACATCACCCACAATTCTCAATTTCAATTTCTCAGAAGTGGAACAGGAACTTAAAAGACTCTTGAAACGCGCTATGAGAGCAGTATCTTCTAGATTTTTTACAGTTTTGTTGTGCCCCCCCATCTCATCTCACAGTTGCTTATCCACCCTTAATTTGACAGCAATTTCTGTTTTAAGCAAGTCACCTTCATAGAGTCATCCTAAAGATTTCAATTTCATTTTACAGAAACAACAACCCTGTGCGTTCGCTCATGGTATCTTGGTTTACTTATTTAATTGAATTACACAACAACGGCATAAACAAGACTGGAAACAAATGCAGCTGGCTAGCAGCAGCTCAGCCAGAGGGAGCTGAAGCCCAAGGATTAATATGCTCACAGAGAGTAAGCTTCCAGAATGGCAAGATGGGGTGGCTGCAGGCTGTGGTTTGGTTTGGATGAGGAAGAGCCTGAGAACCTTGGTCAGGCCACCATTGGAGGGGATGCATAAGAGACAACTCCTCTCCTGTCGGGATAGAGTGGACATGTGTGTGTGCTGAATAGGAGGCTGTATTTAACGTGAGTTTCATGTCACTTAACTCCAACACATATGCCTCAGCCCAGACCCCTGGGAACAATGGACCAGCTTCCCAAGTTTCCATCAATGGTAGGTAAAAGTGGCACTGGTTGTGTGTCCTGTGTCTGTAGCAACAAGATGACACTGTGGCAGAGGTAGCACACCCTGGGTGCCCCCTCTATGCACTTGCACAATGGTCTATAAGAGGCAGACTTGTCTCCTCCACTGCCGTGCACAGGAATGGAGTCTCTGAGAAGTGATGTGCTTCTCAGCTAGAAAGGGTGACGCCAGGCTGTGTGTGCAGCCTCTCGGGCACCAGAGTGAAGTCACCTAGAATTCCCTGTGACATAGTCTCCCCCCCCACACACACACACACCAATCTCAGCAGCCTGCTTCTGTGTTTTATTCTGGGACTGATACTGGCTGGCTGGAGAGCGAGGAGGGAGTATGGGAAATGCTGGCTTCCAGTTGCACGCGCCACCAAGCAATCCAGAACTCATCTTTCCACACTTTCTGGATACTTTCAAGTCATCTTCACCTAAGCATGTCCGGTTGTCTCTTAAAGAGAGAAGTAGCTGTCCTGAATCATAGTGAGTGGCAGAGCTTGGCCCTACACATATATGCTTCTCCTGTCCTCCCTTCACCCCACCTCTCTGGCTCAGTACTTAGTAAGTGCTGGACAAAATGCTTTGTCCTCTCCAGAACTTCTGGATAAATAACAAATCTACCTTTTATGTATTTGAGCACGGGTTCTAAACAGTGTGGGGGACATATATTAAGTTTTCACTTGTTGCCGGTAGTGGTCGCACACACCTTTAATCCCAGCACTCAGGAGGCAGAGGCAGGCAGATTTCTGAGTTCGAGGCCAGCCTGGTCTACAGAGTGAGTTCCAGGACAGCCATGGCTACACAGAGAAACCCTGTCTTGAAAAAAAGAAAAAAAAAAAAAAGTTTTCACTTGTCATTTGATTCTCAAATTTAACTATCTATCCTAGACTGTTCTTGGCCAAACTGAAAACCTACAACGGCTGACTTCTCCCATGCCTCCCCAGGAGGCATGGGGACAGGAGTGTCACAAACCCTGCCATGAGGGATTCGAGAAGCATTGACTTCAGACTCTCCTGGGTCTGAGTCCTTGTTATTTAGTGTGTGCCCTTGACCAAGTCACTCACTCCCCTCCCAGTCCCTATGTCTTCACTGAGGAAAGTCATTGATATGATATAAGACAGTCCGCTTAAAATGGCATATCCTGTAGACAGGGGCCATTATTATATATTATTATTACTATTACTATTGTTTGCCATGTGAGAGACAGTGGTCTGCTGCAGGCCACAGTGAACCAGTGGCACACTCAGGCTTGACCTGGGTGTTGTCACTGCCTAGGGGCTTTGCTGGAGGCTGGCTGGCCCTCTGGCTTTGTGGCATGCCAACTTCACTTCAGGTTGCTCCAGTACAGTAGCCTGGGAAGCTGAGGTTTCTCCCAGCCACTACCTGAGGTTGCAGAGGGACCAACAGGAGCCGCTACTGTGTCTTCCATTGGCCAAGAAAGCTATCCCCTAAAAATCTTCCTGACCCCAGCTCCCTATCTCTATGAACCCCTAGGACGAGGCTGAGAGTTCCCATCTGCTGCCACCTGGATTCCTGGGGAAAGGAAAGTACAGATCTAAGAGACAAGGCAGAGAACTCAGTTCCAAGGCTGGCTCATGCTGAGGGCTGCCTGGATACCCCTTGTCCTGATGCTGGGAGCCCTTCTCACGTCATCCCAGAAAGGGACTGGGAGGGTACAGCAGCAGAGGAGTCTAGACTGTGGTGCTCCCAAGGGGGTGCAGGTGTTTTGATGAGGTTGCAGCCCTGTGTCCTGCCCAGGAAGCCTGTCTCTGAAGAGAAAGGCCTGGACTCCCTCCCAATCTAGGAGTCCCAAAGTGGCTCTTACCTGCACCCAGTCCAACTCTGCCCTCAGGATTAGAGAGGAGTGTGACATAAGAGACCAAGGGTTGGTAGCTACCTTCAGGCAGCTCCAGCCCAGCCCCCTCCTAGCCACACTTACCTGCTCTGGCTCGCCAATGCTGCCATCTAGAGGTGTCTTCAGGCACTGCAGGCACTGGCACTAGGTTCTGAAGGCGCCACAAAGGTGCCCCATTCTCAGTATGAAGGTCTAAATATGGAAATACACAGACACCCTGCCCTGCCCTGGAGGCACAGAGAGACTGTATCTCATCCATCCTTCTACTTCTGGGCAGTTGTAGCCATGGATGATTTCCTGGCTCCTTGCTCAATGGCTGACCCCCTTCTGACAGCTCAGAGCTTACAAGAAGGGGATAGTGTATGCTGGGCACGTGTAAACTTGGTACCTTGTCATGGACTTACAGCAGCTGCTGTGTCGATTCTATCGCCCTGTTCTGTTTTACTTTATTTTCTTTTCTTTTACTTTATTTTTGAGACAGGGTTATACCTAACCCAAACTGGCCTCAAACTTAGCACGTAGCCAAAGATGACCTTGAACTCCTGATGGTCTTGATTCCACCTTCCTAGTGCTGAGATGGTGGACCTGTACCACCACACCCAGTCTGCGTGGTACTGGGAATCAACCACGGGGACTCCCTCTGCCAGCTTTACCAACCAAGCTCCAACTCCACTCCCTATTGTCCCTATTTTAAAGATGAGGAAGAGTCCCTTGGGTTGAGGGGTACACTCAACCCAATTTTTGAGCAATTGTCACCCAGTTCCATGCAGGTAAATTCCCTGGTCTCATTACTGGAGGGTGTCCACATTAGTGGAAAAGGACCTACTGGGTGCCCCAGTCTGTGCAGACCAGACCCTGAATTGAGCATACTCAACAAGAATGGAGACATGGGTATGATCCCATGCCTGGTCCACTTCCTCCAGAGACCATATCAGGAAGCTCCCTGAGAGACAAACCATGAGGTCCTTGTATGAAGTGACCAGTTATGACAGCAATACTGACAAGTATCTAGAACCAGGGACAATGGCCCCTGAAAGCCTGCGCTTCTTTGGGGAGTTCTTCCCTGGTCTGTTTTAGAAGCTGTCAGTAGGGGACACAAAGCACCATTCTCTAGTCCCCACAGCCAAATAGCCCTGTCCTCCAGCCCCACAGCAATAAACACCCCAACCCAACCAAGCTAGAGACCCCACAGGGCCAGACACATAGTAGGTATACAGTCTGAGCTTGAAGGATGCATCATGAGCAGGCAAGGTGAGGAGCTGATCACATGGAGGGTCAGATGAGATCTACTTCATTTTGCCTCCCCTAAATGGCCAGGGACTCCCCAAGAGTACAGGAAATCCTCGACCTGTGGTCTAGCCCCCTGACTGTCTCCCACACTGCTGTGGTTCGTGGCTAGTCTCCATGCTCTGGGCCTCAGTTCCCCACATGTATAGAGGAAAACAAACCACTGAGGCAGTCTACAGAAACAAAGAACTCTGGAACTAATCCTTCCCAGCCTCTCCAACATTGGCCCTTACATACCTGTTCTCCGAGGGTCAAAGGTGAAGCTGTACGCTCACCTTTGTGTATGTGCCTTTGGAAACCTAGATGAATCGCTATCCAATACATTCGTGTGTGCTTTGACCTACATAAAGCATACGTGTGTACATACAAGCATGCACACGTATGGGAAGCCACACAGGCACACATATGCAAACATGAGCCTCCATACACATACCTGGGTCTGCATGCCACACACCTGGGACCTTTGCTCAATGCTGCAGAGCCTCGGGAGCAAGTTTAGGGACATAGAGAAGTTATGAAATTGATTTCTCTGAGAGAAGTTGGAATTAGTTTTAATTATCTTTATCTTTCTTCCAATTGTGCTCCTGGCCTTCCTCTTGCAGCTTAATCCATTGCTATTGACTTCTTCGCTAGTGCTGGAGGCAGGGGCTGTGTGCTCGCTCTCAGAAAAAATAAACAGCAGCAATGACCAGCCCCACCCTCTCTTCCTCTGCAACAGAGAAACCCACATCTCCCGGGCAATGGCAGAGACTCCCCAAAGCTTGTACACACACACATGTGCATGCACACACACACAACACGTATGCATGTACAGATGCATGAATGCATACGTACGTAGATAGTGGCCAAACATCATCCCCAGGAAGTCCTCCAGGCCAGGACCAGAAGGGGCTGTGGTGGGTTCAGATCCCAGCATTCCCCACGTTTGATTCTGGAAAGGCTGACCTCTCACATGGCTCCACCCTTCTGAAAAGCCCTTCCAGTCCCGCGGAGAGTACTCATGGCTTAGAGCACTTCCTGCTCTTTCAGAGGACCAGGGTTGGATCCCTAGGACCCACATCAGACAGCTCCAACAATCTCTCTGACCTCCATGAACACCCACATGTAGATGGTATACATTCACACAAACACATGACAAATAAAAATAAATATTCATTTAAGATTTATTTATTTTTATGTGTGAGTGCTCTCTCTCTATCTGCATATACACCTGCAGGCCAGAAGAGGGCATCAGATGCCATTACAGATGGTTGTGAGCCACCATGTGATTGCTAGGAATTGGACTCAGAACCTCTGGAAGAACAGTCAGTGTGATTAACCGCTGAGCCATTTCCCCAGCCCCAAAATAAGTATTTTTTTAAGTCTTAAAAGATTTATTTATTTATTTTATATATATGAGTACACTGTAGCTGTTTTCAGACACACCAGAAGAGGGAATCAGATTCCATTACAGATGGTTATGAGCCACCGTGTGGTTGCTGGGAATTGAACTCAGGACCTCTGGAAGAGCAGTCAGTGCTCTTAACCACTGAGCCATCTCTCCAGCTCCCAATAAGTATTTTTTAAAAGAAATAAAAGCCTTTCTTCCATCCCATCACCTAGCTCCTCTCCCTGAGCCGCCCTCACGCTCCTTCTTGGTCTCTACATACCTATCCCCTGCACCACCTCACCACAGCAAGAGGAGGGCCCACCCTCTTTCCCCTCTGAGACAAAATACATAGTGGGTAATCATGAATGAATGAATGAATGAATGAATGAATGAATGATGTAGATCACCTCTTTGAAACCCACAGGAGAGTCTAGCACAGTGGCTACACTACAGCCCTTTAATCCTCATGTTGTGGTGACCCCCATCTATAAAAATACTCTGTTGCTATTTCATAGATATAATTTTGTACTGTTATGAATCATAATATAAATATCTGATGTGCAGGATATCTGGTATGTGACCCTTATGGCAGTTGTGACCCATAGGTAGAGAACCATTGGTCTACTACGTGTACACATGCATTCTTTTAACCCACAGTGAATTCCAGGCACCGTGAGAGGCACGGAAGGTACTGAGCAAACTTGGTGGTTCAGATCCTCTTGGAGCATCTCACCTAAGACAGTCCAAAAGTGGATAGTTGTCCCCATTCTGAGCTGAGTCTAAGGATGCCTTCCTCTGATGGAAAAACACAAAGCTTTTATTACTCACATTCCCCATGAAGGCTCCACAGTCTCTGGATAACCTCCTTTTCTCATTCCTGTCCTGATTGTAGCACTCAAGTGACTAACAGGTGGGGCATCCTCCAGGGACTCCCACAACTGTGCCTAAGTCTGAGCCAATTCCACAGCAGTGCCTGGGAGGTGTACCAGCTGTGTGTGCGGGGAAGGGGGGAATGCAGGCCCTCATCATCAGGGAGCACCCCTTGGAGCTGCAGAGGGGGCTGCCATTCCTCAGCAGTGAGGTGCCAGCGCTAAGTGCCCTGCGGTGCTAATATTTTATGATTAAAAACCATTAAGGTTTAGACCGTGAAAATCCGAGGGACACAAAATCAATGGCCCGATATTGCTTCCCCCGGTAAGTTGTGTAAATATTGTGTCTTTTATTGTTTGGCCGATGGCAAGAGCAGGAATGCAGGTGCAGATTACACTAAGGGATCCCCTCCCGGCCTGGCCTAGCCTAGCTCTGTATTAGCATCCTGGCTTGGAGAGACCTGGTGAGCCGGTTGTAGGGAGGGTTGGCTGGTGGTGGAAAGTCATCCTTCTTCCTCTCTGCACCACATACTCCCCACCCAGGAAGCCCAGCCCATTGGCTAGAGGCCACCCCGGTGCCCCAGGCCCTGCCCCTCCCCCATACAGAATCCCCACACTCATCGAATAGGCCTGCACCCATCACAGAGTGACATGCTCCGCTGACAGCCTGTCCATCACCAGGCTCCTCCATCTGCTTGAATTTTCATATTTAATTAGGCTCTGTCTTTTATCCTCTGGGGGCCCAGATTGGGGCAGAGAAGATGATTCCAGTATTGCTCCTGAATGTGGATGGGTAGGGACCGAGGGGGAAAGTATCTCCTGCCTGGAGTGGAGACTGAGGCATTCCCAGGGTGCCTCCTGCTTCTTGGGGCTGGAGTGTGGCCAGATCTGTCCCTGGCTGGGGGTGGGGAGGTAGCGTGATGCTGGAGGAACCTCCAGTGTTAGGGGCATGGGAATTGTCCCTCTTCTTCCAGTCTTGGATACTCCCCACCATCTGGTGACTCTGAGATTAGGCACTACAAGCCACACTCCTGCCCCCTCGAAAAGGGAGCTGGAGCAGAGTACCCTTTCAATGCCCTGGAAAGGCCTAAGACAGAGGAGGAGCACCAGCCAATGGGAACAGCTGGGCTGACTGAGAGCATCCAACAGATGCAGAAGGGCAGCTGTGTAAGAGGTGGTCGAGTTGAAGCATTGGAGGGGTCAATGATGACGCTGAGGAAGAACAACTTGAGAGCTGACACTTGTGACCTGAGGTGAGGGGGCCTCCAGGGTTAATAAAGGAGGACAGTTGGCCTACAGGGATCACCTACAGTGATAGCTGGGCTGAGGGGGAGACAATGGGGCTGAGGGAGGGACAGTTGGGTTGAGGAAGGGACATCTAGGTTGAAGAGGGGACAGTTGGGTTGAGGGAGGGACAGTTGGGTTGAGGAGGGGACAGTTGGGTTGAGGAAGGGACAGCTGAGTTGAGGGGACAGCTGGGCTGAGGAGGGGACAGCTGGGCTGAGGGAGGGACAGTTGGGCTGAGGAAGGGACATCTGGGTTGAGGAGGGGACAGTTGGGTTGAGGAGGGGACATCTGGGTTGAGGAGGGGACAGCTGGGCTGAGGAGGGGACAGCTGAGTTGAGGTAGGGAATATCCTGGCCTAGCCAAGGCACAGCAAGCTGCTTCAGACAAAGATAAAGTAGGACTCCCAAGATCTCATCAAAAAGAGTAGAAAAGGGACAAAGGGCATGGAAGCCCCACCTCACTATGCCCACCACTTTATGTGCTCAGCATCAATGGGTCTCCCCCCTCCCCCAGCATGTTGTTCAATTAATTCCAGTGAGCCATACTGATGCTGTAATATTGTGTCTGTGTGTGCATAAAGGTCCAGGTGGGACAGAGGGGGGCATAGGATTACAAAGAGGTTGGGCATGCACACCCTGAACCTCAATGTTCTGGGTTCAATTCCCAGCTCTACAAATTCAGAGATGTATATAAGCTTGGGTAAGACACTTGTCTTCTGTGTCTAGATCCCTTAACTACAAACAGGGCTTACAATAGTCTCTAACCCCAAATGTTGTTGTGAAGAGTGTTTTAATAGTTTCTCTTTTCTTTTTTCTTTTTTCTTTTTTCTTTTTTCTTTTTTCCAAGACATGGTTTCTTTGTGTAGCCATAGCTGTCCTAGAACTTGCTTTGTAGACCAGACTGGCCTTGAACTCACAGAGATCCACCTGCCTCTGTCTCCCCAATGCTGGGGTTAAAGGCATGTGCCACTGCCTTTACTTTGTGTGTATTGGTATTTTTCCTATATATATATCTGTGCACCGTAAGCATGTCTGGTGCCCATGGAGACCTGAAGAGGGCATTGAAGAGGGCATCTTATTCCTTAGGACTGGAACTACAGATGCCTGCAAGCTGCCACGTGGGTGCTGGGTATCAAACCCATGTCCTCTAAAAGAGCAACCAGTGCTCTTAACTGCTGAGCCATCTCTCCAGGCCCCTGTGAAGACTTTTTAGGTGTATATATGAAAAGTGCTGGACCACTGAGTGGTGGGTGTATTAGCTATGAGCCCATATGCCCATTAGATGAAAAGCTGCCCAAAGGGAGGGCCTGAGGCTCACTCCCTTCCACATTGTACTGGTGAGTTTATTTTGGCTGGTTGGTTGGTTGGTTAGTTGGTTGGGTTGTTTTGTTTTTTGTTTGTTTGTTTTGTTGTTGTTGATGTTGTTTTTGTTTGTTTTTCGAGACAGGGTTTCTCTGTGTAGCCCTGGCTGTCCTAGAACTCACTCTGTAGACCAGGCTGGCCTCAAACTCAGAAATCCACCTGCCTCTGCCTCCCAAGTGCTGGGATTAAAGGCATGTGCCACCACTGCCCGGCCTTGTTTTGTTTTCTTGTCAACTTGACACAACCTAAGGACATCTGGGAAGAGGGAATTTCTCAATTGAGAAAATGCTTCCATGAAGTGGGCCTGTAGATAAGCCTATGGGGTGTTTACTTGATGGATGATTGACATGGGAGAGTCCAGCCCACTGTGGATGGAGCCTTGTGCAGATGGTCTTATGTGTAAGACAGCCTGCGGAATAAGCTCAGGGCAACAAGCCAGTAAGCAGCCTTCCTTAGTAGCTTCTGCCTCAGTTCCTGCTTCCAGGTTCCTGACTTGAGTTCCCACCCTGACTTCCCTTCCAACTGCAAGCTGAAATAAACCCTTTCTTCCCCAGTTGCCTTCAGTGGTGTTTATCACAGCAATAGAAACCTAACTAGGATCCCTGTGCAGACCCAGCATCACCCTAGACAAAGCAGAAAGCCAGCCTCAGTAACCGTGCAAACCAAGGAGTCACCCAGTGCCTACGTGTGTTCATACCTACACATCATTAGGTTTTGTGTCAGTAATAGGTGTCAAATGGCAGTGCCAGTGCTGTGTTTTGCCTGCTGGTAGCATAGCATATGTGTGTCATTTGTAGATAGGCGCCAGCAGGTGCTAGATGTGTTGAAATATGTGGCCCACTCATGCATGGTGTGTGTGTGTGTGTGTGTGTGTGTGTACATGTGGATTGTGTTATTATGTTGAAAGGTGTGCAAGTGTGTTGGCATGAGACGTACAGTATGGCACAGTTGGTATATACTTGGGTCCATGATGGAGTATTGGCTCCTTTGCATTGCTATGACAAGAACACGAATTTCCTTAGCTCCTGGTTTTAGAGGCTTCATTCCATCATGGTGGGAAGGGCATGGAGAACAGAGAAGTTCCCACCGTGGCAGGCAGGAATCTTGGAAAGAAAAATGCTGGCTCTCCACAAGCCACTCCCCAAATCAACCCTCTCTGGAAATACTCACAGACACACCCAGAGGTGTACTTCAGTTTCCCAGGAGAGTCTAAATACAGTCATGTTGATGAAGATTATCCATCGCATTGGGTATGTCTGTCTGTCCATGTTGTTTGCATATATGCATGATATTGTATAGGTGTTTTGTCAGTGTAGACTGTTGGTATTGTCTGTGTACAAGCTGTATGTCTTGGGGTGGGTCCATGTATGTGTCAGTGTTGACTGTATGCAGCTGTGTGTCATTGGTGAGTTTGTGTGCCAGTGTTGATTGTGCGTTGATGGATAATTCACACATTTATCAGTGGTAGATTTGTGTTACAGTGTGTCATGTTTGTGTAACTTACTTATATCAGAATTGTGTTGTTTCATGCTTCATTGTGTGTGTGTGTGTGGTATGTGTGTGGGTATGTGTGTGTGTGTGCGTGTGTGTGTGTGTGTGTGTGAGAGAGAGAGAGAGAGAGAGAGAGAGAGAGAGAGAGTTGGGGATAGTGCTGTGTGTATGTATCTATGTCAGTAATGTGTATGTGTCAGTGTGTGAGTCTGCATTGTGAATGTGTGTTTCTGTCTGTCAGTACCAGATATATGTATAAGTATGTATCAGCTTGGGTGCACAGATGTGTCAACAATGAATGTATCATTATTGTATGCTGTGTATGCCAGCATTAGATGTGTGGCAGTGTCCTGTGGAGCTGTGCCAATATACAACACACAAAGGTGTGTACAGTGTTGAATGTGTGCCAACCTGGCATGTGCACATGTCAGTACTAGTTGCATATGTATAGGTATGGGGACTTAGCGTGTGTTATTATTGGAAGTGTTACATGTGGTGTACATGTGTTGGTCCTGGGAGTGTGGTTGGTATTTGGTATGTGTGTTGGCATTGGAGGGTGCGCATACTGTTGGTATGGAGGAGGGTGTTGGGATCAGCGTGCTGGCAGTGGAGAGTTTGTTTTTGGAAGTGTATGTTGGTCCTGGGATGTTGTTGGTATGGGGGATGTTGGAATTGAGGTGTGTGTATCAGAACCAAGAATGCATGCATGCATGGTGCCGGTATCAGGAGTGTGCATGCACGTTGTGTTGACATCAGGAGTACGTGTTAAGGTTAGAAGTATGCGTACCTGTGTTGGTATTGGGAGTGCCTGGAATGATGTTATGTAGATGTTTGTCAACAATGGACTCACAAGCATGCTGACTTGGAGAGAGGCAGTGAAGCAGGCTGCCCCACCCTGGCTATTTCCCATGGCTCCACCTCTCGGCGGGTATCCACGCCCCTTCTCACCTGCACCCACGCTCCACCCTTCAGCCAGCACCTGCCCCTGACTGGCACCTAAGTTAATAAGTGTTGCTTTTCTCCTATTCTACTCAGGTCTAAGATGGAAAATCCTAGGGCTGGAAGTGAGCCCCAAATCAATAGTCCATTCCATTTAACAGGGAGGCTGTCACCATAACGAGATAAAAGTGGATTAGCTTCTGCGCTGCCACCAATCCGCAGGGGCCAGCTGTTCCCTGAACAGCCTACCCAGCCAGGCCAGCTTAGGACAGCCACCAGCCTTCAAGACCAGCCACAAGCTCCAGTCAAAGACAGGACCATGCCAGGGGTGTGGAGGACTCAGCTCTAGCCCCACGTGCAGCTGGGGACTCACCCAGGTATCTGAAGGCAGAGATGGGCAGAGAAGAGACCAGAGCCAGGCCATTTGTCTGAGATGATCACCCTGGGAGACCTTTTCTTGGACCGCAGATGTCACCGAACCCTGCATCCACACCCAGTCCTTGATGCCCTGGGAGCCACACACTGTTTGTGAAGTCACTTGAAGGAAAGAGGTCCTCCCACTCTCCTAGGACCTGAACAATAGAAGAAGCTATTCTTGAAGCAAGAGGACTGCAAGGTAGACAGCAAAAAGAACTTAAGAATGGTGAGTGTTTCACCAATAGATGACCAAATCTTTGCCTTTTCAGGATCTGTTATATAGTCCTGGACACCATGAGCCAGCTGAAACAGGTTGATCAACTGGACCCCACACCAGTTCTTTCTGCTTCTTTGGTAATAGATCCTGACAAGACATTTTTCCAGCTGGCCTGTTTATTTTTAATTTACTCGTTTATTTTGTGGTATTGGAGGGGCAGGGCACACACATGCCACAGCGACACATGCCACAGCGACACATGCCACAGCGACACATGCCACAGCATAGCGTGTGGGGTCAAACCCAGGTTGTTGGGCTTGGCAGCAGGCTCCTTTAGTGATTGATCACAAGTCCTAACACACGTGAGCATGCGCGTGCACATGCGAGTGCATGAGTGTGTGTGTGTGTGTGTGTGTGTGTGTGTGTATTCGCGTGCTCACGCACATGTGAATGCATGGGAATGAAAGTGCCCTCAAAGACAGAAGAAGGTGTCAGAATCCTTGGAGCTGGAGTTGTAAACTATCAGTCGCCCTCTAGATGCTGGGAACCAAACTCACAAGTAGTATGTCCTCCTATCCACAGGCTTTTACCAGTAGGATTCTTTGCATTTGGTCGGTCTGCACTGCACTGTGGTCTCCCCTCCTTGTGTCCGTGCTCCAAGGCCCTCCTCACCCCTGGCTGTTTGTAGCTCTTGTGAGATTTTCTTTGCATGTGACATGTAGATGACTTGCCACCTACACAATCTAGGTGTCTTTATGTTGCCCAAGCAGTTAACTAATAGCCCACAGTGTTTCAGGACAAGTTGACCCTCTTTACACAATTAGTGTATAATTTGAAATGTCATTTCTTATCATTTACTGGGGACTGGCCTGTGAATCTGTTCACTTTTGTGCTAGCCTACCCAAGCTTTGTCTGCCTAGCTTACGATATAGTCTGATGTCTAGGAAGGCCTTTCTCCTCAACATTAACACCCTGTACCTGTTACTTGATAACTGGGCAAACACCAAACTTTATCTTTAAAACATCAGAGAAGCTTTCCCTTCGAGGTCTGAGACAACTTTTGACCTCTATGGGCAACTGTTCCCAGACCCTGTAGAGACCCAAGTTGTCCAGAGCTGGGTCATGATGACCAAGCAAAGCAGAGCCATGAGACTGAACTTGAAACTCCAAGATCCTCAGCCATCCTAACAAAGTTGTGAAAGAATAAAACATGGACCTGAGGCAGAGCCCAACTGCAGGAAGGATGTGGGAGCATCTCCGTGTGAATTCCTGAAAGCACTTTTAGGGAAGAATCAGAGGGGGACAGGAAAAGAGCCAGGACATAGGAGGGAGGAAGAGAGGGAGGGAGGGAGGGAGGGAGGAAAGGAGGGAGGAGGAAGGGACCTCAGCAATCCATGCACAGTGAATAAAGCTCCTAGAGTGTAGACACTGAGCTCTTTGTCCTACCCATAGCGAAAGATCTGGGGTCTTACATTGCTGCTACCATAGACAATGGCAGAGAGAGAGACCCTGAACTCAGAGAAGTAGCACTCATTCCCTGATGTTCCCTGACCTCCTGGAGTCACCCAGAAGGGCTAGGTCAATGGAAGGGAGCAGGCATGGGGAGGAAGGCCAGGGCACTGCCACTGAGCACATATTCAAGGCAGCTCAGTAAGGGAGAATGAGATAAGGAAAGGGGGGGGGGGGTGGAGGTGAGAAGTAGGAGTCGTCTCTCGTGAGGAGGGATGTAGATATCAGGTAGGAAACTGGAAAAATCGAGGGTCTGGGGTAGAAAGGGTCTGCCTGGGCTCATGCTGGGAGGAGCATCCTAGAGTGTCCTGGATATAGTGGGTGCGTGATCTTACCCAGCAAGCAGAGCTAGAAGGCAGAAAAAGAGCTGGAGTCTCCCAGAGGCACCGAGGCAGAGGGTGTAATGTTGCCCCCCCATTGAAGGAGGTTCTAGGTTAAGTCTAGACACAGGGCCCAGGGACCACAGGAACAGTCCACAGATGTGCAGGAGGGATCATAAGGGGACCTCTGGAAGACTCATGTGACCAGTGCAGTTATTGCATCTCTTTGATCCCAAAGCTAGGAATGCTAAGACAGGGGGATTACAAGGCCAAAGCCAACCTAGGTTGCATAGCAATATATGACTCAAATATACACATTTTAAAAAATGTTTGGTCTCCTTTATGTTCCACAGTGACTGAAAGGTTCCCCCCCTCTCCTAGGACGGGAGGGGTTGGGGGGGGGACAGGATGATGGGATTCTAAAGGAGCTGACAGCTGTCAAATAGTATAAAACCTCGTATGTTAATAATTCTTACAATTTTGCCAAAGACTTAATGGCTGGCCTGTCAAGAGCAGTGACAGAAGCTATTATGGAAACAAGACAGGAAGATTTGGGAGCCGGTGTGGACAGCGGTGCCCAGTGCCAGGAAGGAGGTCAGCCAGGCTCCCTGCCTACCACCTACTAAAGGCCAAAGCTGAGCGCTCAGCCAAAGAAGCCAGGTCATTGTGAATTCAAGTCATTGACTGCAGATTGATCACCTTTGAAGACATTTTAATTAACCGTCAGGTCCCAGAATGGTTCAATTCTTCCTTCCCCATCCTTTCCACTGTGCAGTCCCCACCATTCTCAACAGGAGCAAACGAGCAGCATTGGTCATAGCACAATAGGACAGGTGCCCCTGGGTGACAGGCAGGTGAGGGGGACCCTAGACTTTGGATGTCCGATCTGGTGACCCAGGAGGTCTCTAAGGTTCCTCACTAGCCAAAGATTGAGGTCTGATGACTAGACCCAGTTCAGGAGCCAATCAGCTCCGGGAGTTTATTACAGCTCCTGTTTGCAATGCCTCCATGTCTCACCTATAAAGTGGAAACAGCAGGTCAACAATGGTTTAGCGGGTAAAAGCGATCAGCACACAAGCTGATGACCTGAGTTCAATTCCCAGAATTGAACATTTTAATTAACCACAAAAACCCAGATGCTGTGGTGCACATCTGACATCCCAGAAGTCCTAGCATGAGATGAGAAATCTTAGTATGAGATAGGAGAATCAGCCAGCCTGGAATACACAGTGCAGAGGAACCAAGAAGACAGGCCCTGCCTCAACAAGGTGGAGGGCAAGAATCAACTTCCAAAGTTGTCCTCTGACCTCTGCATGGGTACCATGATGTGACTAATAATTCTTTTTTTCCCCCCAAGACAGGGTTTCTCTGTGTAGCCCTGGCTGTCCTGGAACTCACTCTGTAGACCAGGCTGGTCTCGAACTCAGAAATCTGCCTGCCTCTGCCTCCCAAGTGCTGGGATTAAAGGCGTGCGCCACCTTTAATGCCTGGCTAATGACTAATAATTCTTAAAGCTTAAAATGAGAATAGAAGAAAGTGTCAGCAAAACATGAGCTAGAATCCTTCCAAAAATATCAGATGGACATCATGGCACATGTCTGTGATCCCAGCACTCAGGAGATAGAGGCAGGATGGACATCAGGAGCTTAAGGTCATCCTTGGCTACATAGCCAGTTCAAAACCAGCCTGGACTGTATGACCCTATCTCAATATGCATGCATGAGAGAGAAAGGGAGGGGTGGTTGTAGTGAATTTTTGTTTCTTTAAAAACCCAGTTGTGTTATGTGAATATGTTTTTGTTTTAATCCCAGGTGTGGAGTATGGGGCTGCTTCAGTTTATCCACAGCCGCTGACTGTGATTGTCTTGTGCTCTAGGAGGGGCGTGAGTTTACGTTTGGAATTCTGGCGACTCTTGAGATAGTATAAATCCAAGAGCCCAGAGCGGACCTGTGGCCACTGCTGCTCCTCTTGCTGCTGCATTTGATGCTGCTGGATTGCCAGATATCCTGACTGCGATGATCGGACTTGCCCCAGGGAACTCAATGGCCCTAACATGGCCCTAATCAGCAAGAAGAAGTCTGAAGAGGTCTGTGCCCCCTTTCCCCTCCAACCTTCTTTCTCTCCTACTTAGTGTTGGGGGGGTTGGAAGAGATCAGGGTGGAATAAGGGTTGAAGGGTGGTAAATGTAAGAATCCAATGAAGTAGCCCAAAAAGTACACCTATAATGCATGTGTGTGTGTGTTTGTGCGCGTGCGCGTGCACGCGTGTGATAGTTGGTTTTCCGAACCTCACGAAGCACCTTCTGATTCATCAACCTTCCATCACCTCCAAAAAATGGGCCCATTTTCTATGATCCCAAAGAGGGACCGGAAGTGGGGAGAGGCAGAAGTAGGCACACCAGCCCAAATCAGAACTTCTCCAGCGTGACAGTGCATCAGACAGACACCCCTGGGCGCTCTGCTGAAATAGAGACTTGGACCCAGCCGGTGTGGGCTGAGATTCTGGCGCCATACAGTCCAAAGCCACACCCAGAATGTTAGGAGGTGATGTTTTAGCTGCCACAACACGCAAGGGGTCAGGTTCGACTGCCATCATCCTTGTCTGACAGCAGAAACCAAGGCTTACAGAGATGGAATAATGTGACCAAAGCACTGGCTAGGTGGAAAAATCAGTGTGTGAAGCCAGGGGGTCTGGCTTGAGTCTGTCCCCCACCCTGGTGCTGTAGCATCTCCTAAGCATTTACTGAGAAGCCAGAGACCTACGGGGGTTGGGGTGGGGGGAGCACAGCAGCAAATGTGCTCACTTCTGACGCTTGGAGAATAGGCACTGTTGTATCCAGAAATTTCTCCTGCTCTAGTGGAAAAGCTCCAAGCAGATTTTCTGTGTAAGAGAAATAGTTAACAGTACTATTTGGATAGAAAGCCAAGATGATGGGAGGGGGCTGGAGGGGGGAGCCTGCCCTCAGAGCAGGAGCTAGGAGGACTTGCTCAAGATCCAGGATTGAGGGATGACCTCCCTGGTGCCATCAAAGAAAAAACGATAAATGTGGGAAGGTTTGGCCAGATGTGGCGGCGCCCATCTGTAATCCCAGCTCTCAGGAGGTCAAGACAGGGCAGTTGCTCTGAGCTCCACACCAACCTGAACTACATAGAGAGACCTGTCCATAAAAAAAAAAAAAACGAAACAGTGGTGGTTTGAATATGCTTGGCCCAGGGTGTGGCACTACTAGGAGGCGTGGCCTTGTTGGAGGAAGTGTGTTACTGTGGGTGTGGGCTTTAGACCCTCCTCCTAGCTTCCCGTGAGCCAGTCTTCTATTTGCCTTTGGAACAAGATGTCGAACTCTCACCTCCTTTTCCAGCTCTGTGCCTGCCTGGACGCTGCCATGCTTCCTGCCATGATGATAATGGACTGAACCTCTGAACCTGTAAGCCAGCCCCAATTAAATGTCCTTAAAAGAGTTGCCTTGGTCATGGTGTCTGTTCACAGCAATGGAAACCCTAACTAAGACAAAAACAAAAAAAATTAATAAATGTTGGAAGCAGATATAGAAGTGCTTGCCTATATTCTCAGCACTCTGGGGGTTGAAGCAGAAAGATCAGGAATTCAATGGCATCTTTAGCTATATAAGCAAGTTCAAAGATCGCTCATACTACATAAGACTCTCTCTCTCTCTCTCTCTCTCTCTCTCTCTCTCACACACACACACACACACACATACACACACACACTCACACACACTAAATAAGTGCAACAATGCTCACACCTATTCCTCAGCTCTCTTGTTCCCTCAAGGTCCCAGGAGCTTGCAGGCCAAAGAGAAAAGGGACAGCCACCTACACATGGGACATCAGGTCCTACCAAGCAGGCAGCAGGGGAGACTCTAGTCCTGCTCTGATGAGGCACAAAAGCCACTGTAATGTTCCATTCAAATCTGCCATGTCTCCAAAGAAGGAGCTGCAACAGCCAAGGGCTAAGCAGGCCCAGTGGCTTCCCATCACCAAAGGAGGGGAGCTCTCCTGATGCTGGAGTGGAGCACTTGCCACAGATGACACCCCAGGGACCCCTCTGCCTCCAAGAACCAAACCACAAAACTCCAGAATGTCTTCAGGGGCCTCTTGCATTCACCTGATCCCTGCATACCCAAGCCCCCTGCTAAGGCGGCTGTTCCCAGGCCACTGGGCTGCACACCCACGCTGCCTGCAGCCACCCACCCAGGAGCATTAATTGAAAATTAATCCGCTCTCTACGTGCTGATGCGCAAATCAAAGCTAAGTGTCTCAATTAGGAAGAGGAATGCGGTCGGGACTCTTCCTGGGCATCGGCTTATTTATGGCGATAATATCGTTTTTAATGAGGGAAGCTACTAAAAGGCACAACAAATGCAACATTTAATAGAAGGATATTCCAGCCTTCCATCAGCAGAGGGAAGCCAGAAGGGTGAGTTCCAGGGACACAGCATGGGTTTGTGTGTACATGTGTGTGCACCTGTGATCCTTGCCTGGAAATGGGAGCTGTGGGTGTATCTGGAGGGAAATCAAGTTTTCCTGAGTTTGGGTTGTAAAAGAGGAATTTGCTGGGCCTGGGGAGGTGGCCCAGTCAGTAAGGAGCTTGCTGCGCAAGCATGTGGTCCTGAGTTTGGGTCCCCAGAACCCATGTAATAAAAGCCAGCTGTGGCCATGTTTGTCTGTAATGCCAGATCAGAGTAGATAGAGACAGGTGGCTTCTTGGGCTTACTAGCTAGCCAGTCTAGCCAACTTGTGGCCCTGTCTTTAAAAAGAAACTGAAAAACAGTTGAGAAAGACACCTGTGGTTAACCCCTGGCCCACGTATGCAGTCACACATGAATGAACTCGACACCACACACACACACACACACACACACACACACACACACACACACACGAAAGACGGGCTTCACCTCTGCCACTTGCAGAGGCCTGAGTAAGCCACATAAGACCTCAGGTACTTTCCAGTTCCAAGAGGGACCTGGTTTGTTTGGTCCCTAGGGAACTGCAGATCTACTAATCCACTTCCATGGAGAGCCATCAAGAGAACATAGACCCCTCTGGACCCTCTTTGGCATACAAAACCAGAGTGTCCCAGCCACGTATCACTGGCACATGAAGACTTGCAAGACCTCTGGGTCTCAGTCCACTGTCCTGAGCTAGTACTGGTCTCATCTTAGTCTCAGGCTTAAGGACCGGGGTTTATACTTGCAAGACAAGTTCATGTTCTCCCACCCACTGCCTCCTCCATCCTGATGGCCTATGCTCTTGTCTCTATGCGGTGGAAACATGACTGTGATACAGCTCACAGTGCAGGCCAGCCACCTTGGTACAGCAGAAGATGCTATAAAACTCTATTGGACACCCACACAACACCCTCCTTCAGATGTCTGCTGGTGCAGGACCCTCCTGGGTGGCAGGTCACCACTCACTCTCCCTTGCTACTCCCCAGGGAAGGTTTTGGCCACCCCATCCTCTGCTCTTGACAAGGCCCATGGGACTAACAGAGAATGATGTTCAAAGTGAGAGCAGGTGAGATGTGGATGCTCAGTGTCCCCACATCCAGCAGAGGACGGCAAGAGAGGCTTGGTCAGGAGGGTAGAGACATCTGCCTCTGCCGCCTGCTTCCACCCTGCAGACCCTGGCATGAAGGTTTTCATCAACCGTTCCTCAAAAGAGGAAACTGATGCTCAGAGATTTCAACACTTGCCCAAGGCTCTCCAGCAGAGGAACATAAAGATGTGCTAAACCACCAGAGGTCAGAAGGCCCTGGGCCTCCTAGGACCAAGGCCTGGGTATTCCCTTTTCTGAGGAGCTTGGAAGCTCTAAGCCAGGGGATCCATGTGTAAGCCAGTGCTGCCTCCCATGGCCTGGGTGACATTGAATTTGTTATACAGCTTCCATGTGAGTCATCTCTTCATTGATAAAATGGGGAAGAGACTAGCACCTACTCAAGGGGTTTCCTCAGGGCCAACGAGCCGATACCCCTCAAGCACCTAGAACTGAGCCAGGGCATGATAAATGGTCCAAATGCATTGAGCTGTTAGTATTATTGGGCCATCCTACCCACAAGCCATCATCTCCCTGGTAAGGCTTCCAGAACCATCCATCAGCCTGTGAGGAGCCCCAAGGCAAGGCCTTCCCTACCCCAAATGCCCAGCACAGGGGACTATTGTGTTCCCTAACAGCACAGTGTGTTCCTACAGACTGTTGTCAGCCACTGAGCCGAATGTGTTCTAAGTGTTCATTCTACTTAAATTCTGACCTAATAAAGTAGTAGTAACAACTGAGGAGAGGAGAGTGACCAGTGGAAGATGGCATTGTTCCCGTTAGATTCCTGTCTGCCTCCTTCATGTGACCTACACAGATCAGGGACAAGGATGAAGCTTGATATCTCTCCTGTGATACTCCTCAGAACCTAGTAAAATGTCTGAGCCTGCTAAGTGATTTATTATTGCTGGAGAGAGAGGGGGGGTGCCCCCAGGCTGAGCAGGAAGTGGGGAGGGCAAGCCAGCAGGCTGCACGATGCAATCTGACCTATACTATTAGGCTGCCAAGGGGTCAGCTGCTCCTGCCTGGAGACCTGAGCTTCCAGGAGTAGTAACTCTGCCCTTCCCCCCCAATCCAGAACAACCAGCCACCTGCTCCCTCTCAGCCCTCAGGTCCCTCCAGACTGAAGACATTTGAAAGTTAACTTCCCACAAAAGTCACTCTCTCCAAGATTAATATTTATTTCTTATGAAATTTAAATTTTTCAGTGTAATTAAATTTTTATTCGTCCTGAGTTATAGATAAAAAATATTTATAACTTTCCCTTTCACACCACTGAAGATGAGGGTCGGATGAAACCAATTACCGGGACCTCCTCCCGGTGGCTGCTCTGAGGTCAGGGCTGGAAGAGTCAGAGGAGCTTGGGGCAGTAAAACCTGGCATCTGTCACCTCAGGCCCCAGAGCCAAGGCAATTCCTGCATCGAGGCATGGGGAGCCATGGGTAAAACAGGGCTTCAGACCCACACCCCATGTAAGCAAGATGGCCTATAACAGGACACGTTTACTTCCTGTGGCGTCCAAGGTCAAGGTAATGCTGGATCCCAGTGTCTGCTGAGATTCACAGGAGAGCCTCATGACAACCCAAAGTCCTGCACTGTAGATCCACAAAGAAGGGGCTTGTTATCCTCCCGTAGCTGGAAAATCCACCCTGTTCATTAAGCTTGGCCCCTTCCTTACTGATGGGGCTTCCCAAACCCTTTCTGGTCACATGTGCTAACATGCACTGGGAGATCAGCACCCACAGCCAAACTCCGCCACACACAACACAACATGGCCTCAGATAACCCTACAAGCATGCTGCCACCTGGAAGACCACTTGGGGTCCTGGTGACCCTTGGTCACACAGCAGACGTCCCTAAACAGTGGCATGCATGGGAGTTTCAACAGGGCGAACCCCAATTAAAGAATCAGACTCTAGTCATACCCTTCTCAACTCTCCTCTCCTGGACCAGAGTCTTGGGACTTGGGCTAGACAAGGGCTGGAACTCTCCTGTCCCCTGTCTGGTGCCCCCAGAATAGGAACAGCCCATCCTTCCTCCTAACAGTGCCAGGGAGCTGCAGATCTTGCTCTCTAATTAGACCTGTCACAGCCAGAGTCACTCCCAGGCCGGGCTGGGGAGGTCATTAGCTGGAGACGGATAAGTGCTAAGCCAGCCCCACTCTGGAGATTTACAAGGCTCAGGCTAGAGAGGATTTATGAAGGTTTGTTAAATTTCTAATTGAGTTTAGAGTGCTATGCCATGGTCCCGGTGACCAAGCTGCACAGATGAGAATTAAAGCAAGTGGCCCTGTCCCTCACACTGCAAGAGAACTGTGGCCTCTGCCTCACCCGGCTGCACAGACAGGGACTGCCCGAAGACAGTGTGGTCCAGTGGGCAACCCCAAACCTGCCCCTCCATAGCTTCTGTCAGTTCCTAGGCCTGACCACAGTCGGCATGGTCTGCCTGGGCAGACTGGCTTGATTTCTTAGATTTGTTGTTTGTTCACTGGGGGTCAAGGAATGGGTGGGAGCATGTCCGTGCTGGTGCAGTAACATAGGGTTCCATGTGGCTGTAAATGTATACCTCTGGTTGCCTTAGGAATCATCCACCCTATGGGGGTTTTTTGTTGTTCTTGTTTTTATAGGGGGGATTTGTTCTAGGTGTGTGTGTGTGTGTGTGTGTGTGTGTGTGTGTGTGTGTGTTGAGAAGGCACCCTCTCATTGGTTGACATGGGTGGAGCTGGCTAGTTAAGCTAAGCTGGCTGGCCAGTGGACCACAGGGATCCACCTGTCTCCACCTCCTTGGTACTGAAATTAAAAAGCTTGCCACAGCATCCGCCTTTTTTCTTGGATTCTGGGGCTCAAACTCTGGTCCTCGTGGTTGTATACAATTTACCCACTGAGGCCTCTCCCCGGCCTCTCATTCATCTTTTTAAGTGGTCAACATAGGTGTCTAATTCAAAATTCACATAAAAGCATACCCAGAGAAAACCTCTCTTCCCCCTCTGACTCTTAGCTACTGCTCTGTCCACCTCAGTGGCAAAACAAAAAACAAAGAAAACAAACAAACAAACTGAGATTTACCAGGAGGAACGGAAGTTCCATTTAGGTGTCTGAGGATCTGTAGGGTGACAAGCAACCCACCACCCCCATCACTCCCTCACTCAGAAGCACTCACACAGTCTCCCCCACTGCCAAGTGCAATACAGAGCCTTTCTGGAAACAAGCTGGCCATGGGCCTTCCTTCCAATAAGTGACAGCATTGTTTATCTGAAACCAGGAACAAGACTGACCTTGGAGGGTTAAAGGTGCTCTAGAGCAGTGATTCTCAACCTTCCTAACGCTGTGACCCCTTAATAGTTCCTCATGTTGAGGTGACCCCCAACCATAACATTAGTTTCATTGCCTACTTCATAACGGTAATTCTGCTGCTGTTGTGAATCATATTGGAAATGTTTGTGAACGGGTCTGGGGTTCGCGACCCTCAGATTGAGAACCACTTCTCTAGACAAAGCAAAACAAACAGATAGGCAGATGGAGTGGGGTATAGCGACACAAGACTTTTCTAGGAGGGAACGTCTGACCTGCTGCCTGAATTGCCAACTGTATGAAGAACGGCAGGAACAGTGTTGTTGGAGGGAACGGCAAATGCAAAGGCTCTGGGGCTGCATTTGGGTAAAAGATCGTAACTGGAAAGAGAACAGTTCTGAGGCTGTGGGCACACGCGGAACAGAAGGTGCAGCGGGACCAAACACACCTGCAACTGAGATGTGACCTCAAACTGCCCTTCCTCATCTCAGAAGCGCGGTTTCCCCATCCATGTGTAAGTCAATAGCAAGACCACTCCAACAGGTGGATGGATGAAATGAGCTTGCGCACAGGAGTTCCCACTTGGAAGGCGTCTCCCCGCTCCAGCGGGAGCTTTCCTTCTGGGATCTTATGAAGGGTAACCTTGAGTGAAGGGTCTTCCTGGGCCAGAAGAAGGGCCCTAAGGGGTCAGGACACTGGGCTGGGTTCCTGAGATAAGAGGAGCCAGCTCCAGAATACCAGGAAAGTCCTTATCTTGTCCAAGGGCGAGGTAAGGTTTGGGGTCTAGGACACAGGTCATGGAACATTTGGAATAATGCCCACCCTAATGGGCCCACTCTTTCCTTTACGTGGGAAAACACCAGTGGGAAATTCCCCCGGGGCTGTTTCTAAGTGGGGAACCTGAGGAAAGGAGCAACAGGAACTGAAACCTGTACCACCTGCATCCAAGGCCTCTGTACCAAGGAAGCTTCGGAATGTCCCTGATCCATAGTGTGGGCATCTGGCGCCCTCTGGTGGCGACCTGCCAATCCAAAGCCTGGAGCTGTCAATCCTCCTTGTATCCAGACCAGGCCCTCTCCAGCGTTATAAATGAGCAGAATGGACAGTACCAACTGATGCCACCTGAGGTGTCACGGGTCTGGTTCAGGATCACACAAGAAGTGAATTTACCTAATGTCCAAAAATATTTGTTCATTTGTTTATTCTGTTTCATTGAGCACCTACTGTAAACCAACTTGTTCTAGAAACAAGCAACCCAACCAAGTCTCTGCCCTCAAGGAAGTCACCCTCTGCCACTGGCAGAGCCTAGACAGCTGTTAATTGCTTCACTTCCCCCACAGGCTCATATTTAGACCATTTGGTCCCCAGGTGGGGGTGCTATTCTGGAAGATTCTGGATACTTGGAAGCTGGACCAAGCTGAAGTAGGTCATAGGAAGCAGGTCTTTGGAGATATCTTGTCCTTGGCCCCTCCCTGTGTGCCTCTTAGCCTAACTGTAAACATACAGAGGGCCTTGTCAGGCATCCTTCAGAGAACTGGGCAGGATGTGTGTTCAAGTAAAATAGCCAAGGCCAAGTAATAACCACCCAAAAGAAAGGGAACAGTATGAACCATCATTTCCATCCCAGAATTATTTCCCTGCTTACTGCAACTAGAAAATCTAATTCACATGCTATGGGCAGATCAACCAGAGTCCTGCCTGAACAGCAAGAAACAAATGGTCCTAAATTAAATGCTTATCTCTGGCCTCACCTAACAAATCTTAGAAGTTAAATCTAAAAGAACAACAAGCAGATGAGACAACTATTAAGTAGATAACCAGGGAATCAATATTTATATTAAATGTAAATGACCCAAACACCCACAGTTATAAAGGCAGAGACAGGTGGGTTTTAAAAATAAAAATACAAACCAAGATTTGAGATCAGGTTCACCAGTTAAGAGTACTTTCTGCTTTTGCAGAGGACCAAGGTTTGGTTCTCAGTACCCACATGGCTGCTCACGACCAGGTATAACTCCAGTTCCAGGGGATCCAACACCCTCATTGGACCTCAGAGGGCTCCTGCATGCACAGGATGCGTCTAAACTCTGTCCAGCACACACACAAATATTCAAAAGAAAAGTAAATAAGTCTTTTTTTTTTTAAAGCAAGTCTCAATTACATGTTGTTTCAAAAGAAATATTAAGCTAGGTATGGTGGTGCTTACCTTTAATCCCAGCACTCAAGAGACAGAGGCAGGAGGATCTCTGTGAGTTTGAGGCCTGACTGGTCTACAGAGTGAGTTCCAGGACAGCCAGGACTAAATAGAGAGAACCTATCTCAAAAAAAAAAAGTATATTAAATATAAAGATAACATAGGTTATGAACGGAAGAATGTGAAGGGTGTGGTAGCTCACACCTTTAATCCCAGCACTTCAGAGGCAGAGGCAAGTTGAGTTCAAGACCAGCCTGGTCTACATAGAAAGTACAGGCCAGCCAGGGCTACAAAATATGATCCTGTGCTCAAAAAGAAAATTAAGAATAAAAGAATGTAAGACGGCATATCTTCCTAACACTAAAGAAGCAAAAACTAAGCCAGGTATGAGGGCCTGTAATCAGAGAACTTGGGTAGTAGAAGCAGAAGAATCTGAAGTTCGAGGTCACCCTCAATTAAACGCCAAGTTTAAGGTCAGCTTGAGATACATGAGACCCTATCTCAAAAAAAGTTTTAAGAAAAGAGAAGCTGGAATAACTACACTGACATCAAACAAAATATATTTCAGATCATAGCAATATTGCTGATCATAATGACCAGGGGCCAATTAATCAAGAAAACATAGCGATTCAAACTGCTTATGCATCTCATCATGATCTTCAAAATGCATGATGCAAAAATAGAATAGCAAGAAACAGACGGATCCACAATTATAGCTGGCAACCTCAATATCCACCTCTCAATAACTGATAAAACAGGCAAGCAGAAAACTCACTAAAGATTTGGAAGATTTAGGCAACACTGAACAGCATGCTCTAATTGATGTTTTCAGAACACACCATTCAACATCAGAATGCATATTCTTTTCAACTATGCATGGAAAATTTGAAAGTGGATCATGGGCTAGGAAGACAGTTTAATCTACAAAGTGTTTGCTGCATAAACATCAGGACCTGGGTTCAAATCCATGGTACTTACATCAAAAGCTGGGCTGGGCGCTTCACACCTATAATCTCAGTGCTTGGTGAATGGAAACGGGGATCCCTGGGGCTTAGTGGCCAGCCAACGTAGTCAAATCAGTGAGCTTTAGGTTCGGGGCAAGACCCTGTAAGAAGAGATGGCCTGATAGGTGAAGCACCTGCCATGCAAGCCTGACGATCTGATCCCAGAACCCAGGTAAAACCCAGACACAGTGGTACATGCACATACAGTTCTGCACACCCCATAAGAAGATAAGGGCAGAGATGGGAGAAGCTGTGAAAGCCCCGGGACCAGCTAGCCTAACGTAGGCAGCAGGCAATAAAAGAAGTCATGTCCCCAAGTAGAAGGCAAGGATCAACGGACAAAGTTGTCCTCTGACATGGGCATGCGCTGTATGACATGTGTGCCTTCACACACAGACACACACACACAGAGGAAAAGGGAGAGGGAGACGGAGACGACAGAGACAGATACCTTTAATAACCTATAAGTCAGTAACTGAAAGGAGAAATCACAAAGTATTTTGAGGTGAATGAAAACTCAAAGTCAGTGGCTTACCACTGTGGGTACACTAAGCAGACATCCATCAGTGGGAAAGGACAAATATCAGTGACCTCCGGCTGTACTCAACTAGGAAACGAGGCTGGAGCGATGCCTTAGCCACAAGATGTTTCTTGATCCTGCAGAGGACCTGAGTTTGGATCCCAGCCACTCACATCATGGCTCACAACTGCCTGTAATTCCAGCTCCATGGGACTCATGATAGGTAAGCTTTGTTGTCCGCTACATCTGGAATCAACTAAAACCCAAACTGCTGCACTCCAGACTTAGACTTTCCTTCTCTTTTTTTTTTGTTTTGTTTTGTTTGTTTGTTTGCTTGTTCTGTTTTTGTTTTTGTTTTTCGAGACAGGGTTTCTCTGTGTAGCCCTGGCTGTCCTGGAACTCCCTCTGTAGACCAGGCCGGCCTCGAACTCAGAAATCTGCCTGCCTCTACCTCCCGAGTGCTGGGATTAAAGGCGTGTGCCACCACTGCCCGGAGACTTAGACTTTCTTAATCAGATTATTTGCAGAAGGAAGACCCACCCTAAGTCTGGGTCACGCCTTCTGGTGGCAGAAGGAAGACCCACCCTAAGTCTGGGTCACGCCTTCTGGTGGCAGCCTACATAAAAGGACGTGAGAGAAGGAAGCTTCACTTCCTGTCCATTCCCCCGACTCTCACTGCTAATTTTGTGTATCCTGTTGCTGCGGCTGGTGTGAAATACAGTTTCTTCAGGATCTGAGTGCACATTGAAGACCAGAAGCTCTCCAGGAATCCTCTGTCTCCAGCACCAGAAGGACTACTAGGATATCCAGCCTCACAGACAGAGCGAATACTGGATTCTTCGTCTTTCCATCATTGAGACAACCATTGTTGGACAACCTAGACTACATCCTTAAGTCAGTCCAATAACCCCCTCTTAATGTTTATGTTTATCCTATCAGTTCTGTTTCCTAAGTTTGGTTCCCAGCCTCCAAGACCACACCTACTCCAATACTCCAACAAGACCACACCTCCTAATGCTTCCCAGTCTACTAACTAACAGCTAAGCATTCAAATCTACGAGCCTATGGTGGCCAGTCTCATTCCAATCACCACACATGCTGCGCATGTGCAGGTCAGAGGACAACTTTGGGAGTCAGTTCTTTCCTTCTACCTTGGATGGCAGAATCTCTCATTTCTGCCTTCCCACTCCAGGCTAGCTGGCCCATGGGCTTCCAGGCCATTTTCCTGGTCTCACCTCCTACCTTACACTCTGCTCTTGAAGAGGAACTCAGGTTCAGTTCCCTGCACCCACATCAGGCAGCTCACGACTGCTTAGAACTTCAGTTCCAGGGAATCTGTTGCCTCTTGGATCCCACGGAGCCCAGCACTCACGTGCACAGACCCACACACAAACACCCACATACAGACATAATTTAAAAATAATTACAAACAAAGAGTACTGGGATTAGAGATGCGCACTGCTACACCCAGCTTTTCATGTGGGTTCCAGGGATTCAAACCCAGGTCAGTAGGCCTAAGCAGCAAGCACTTTTACCCACTGAGCCATTTCCCCTGCCCAAGATTCCACAGACATTAAAAAAAAAAAAAAAAAGAGTATCTATTTAGCCAGCTGAATTTGAGGTCACAACCTTCCTTTGAAGATAACTTCAGGCTTCCCTGTGGACTTTTAGCAAACACTTAAGGAAAGTGTGAGATTGTGAAATCTATATTAGATTAGGTCTTGGATCCCATTTTCAGGCCCAGGATTCCTAAAGCACTTTGAATCTCTAGACTAACAAGTCTTTTGTGTACTGTCTTAGTTCATTTGGATGGCTATAACAAAATACCTTAGACTGGCTAATTTATAAATGAAAGAATTATATTTTGTGAAGTTCTGGAGGCCTGGGAATGAGATTGAATGACTGGTAGGGCTCCATAGATCCATAGATGGTAACTCGTGCCTATGCGTGTTCATGTGCCTGGAGGAACAGGCACATGAACCTGTATATGGCTACTAACCTCAGGGGTGAGGGCAGAGCCCTCATGCTTATCACTGGCCCGAATGCCCTGAATATCTTTTAATACCCTGTCGTGAGCTGTAGATCTCAACAGATGAACTGGGGTTGGGGTGGGGATCCCAGCATCTAGGCTATAACATATGCCGAGAGGGCTGGCAGCTAGTGGCCCTACATATCTTCGGGAAGGGGGAGGGGCTGGCCTCCCTCCCTCCCAGAAAAACTAAGGTATGGCTTTCAGCCTTGTCTCCCCGGGAAAAATAAAGGGACTGCAGGTAAGTCAGTACAGAATAGCCAGTGATTTCCAGTCACACCAGGGTAAGGAAGACTCCATTAAAACCTGAAGAACAGGGTCCTGAGTGTTCTGGATTGTTGAACTCAGCAGTACCTGGAGGGGGCCCTCCTAGAGAGGATGTGAAAGTTCCATGCTCCTTCTCCACAGTCATATCTGTCCTTACCTGGCTGTCGATCTGTATTCTGTGTAACATGCCTGAACAACTCAGTAGCCACGAATCACATTTCTCCGAGTTCTCTGATCCACATAAGCAAATTAATCCAACTGGAGGAAGGGATTTTGGTACACACACCCAGGGAAGTTGGACACAGAGGCCATAACCTAGGGTGCCACCCAAAGGCGGGGCTGTCCTATCTCTGTTCCTATTCCCAGGGACTCCTACCAGCCCTGGCAGCTGCAGAGTCAATGACTACAAGCCTGTGCATGAGACCAGAAGCCAGTCTTCCAGCTCCCGGGAGCTTTAGGAGTCCTATGAGGATAAACTGGGGATGGTGATGCCCCCAAAGGAATGTTAGTGGAGTGGTTAGAAGTCTATCTGAGCCGGGCAGTGGTGGCGCACGCCTTTAATCCCAGCACTTGGGAGACAGAGGCAGAGGCAGGCAGATTTCTGAGTTCGAGGCCAGCCTGATCTACAGAGTGAGTTCCAGGACAGCCAGGGCTACACAGAGAAAACCTGTCTCGAAAAACCAAAAAAAAAAAGAAGTCTATCTGAGAACACTGCTCTGAACCTAGGCTTCCTGCTTGACAAGATGTAAGATGCTAAGCAAGTCACTTCACCTAAGACTTTTAAAAAACAAAAAACAAAAAACAAAAAACAAGATTTCACATTGTAGCTAAGGATAGCTTTGAACTTCTGTTCCCGTCTCTATATCTTCCAAGTGCTTAGATTACAGTTCTGCACCATCATCCTAGGTTTACATGGTGCTAGGGATCAAACCCAGGGCTTTGGACTCTGTGCTTGTAGGCACTCTTCCAACTGAGCTGGATCCTCAACCCCACTTTACAGCTCCCCACCCCTGAGCCTCAGTTTCTTGTTCTGTGCAATAGTGTTTACTTCAGAGAATTTCCCTGGGATTGAATGGCATAATGCATGAAGATGCTTCACCTAGCACCTGGTCACAGTGAGTACAGTCCATAGGGACCCCACCCTATCTATGAACTGACCCAAGAAGAACCCGGGCATCATGTGAGCCAGGACTGGACTCTTGAGAACAGGGCAGAACAGTCATCTCTCCACCCTCTGCTCAGCTAAGGGCTTCCTCATAAAAGCTTCTCCACTGTCTGCTAGCACCTTGTTGGTGTTTTGATTGCTCTGAGATCTCCAGCCTAGCTGTTGAGCCTCTCTACCAGCTGGGGCTTAGTTCAGTTCCTCTAAGCTAAGAAACAAGCAAGGGCCCCAGGGTGGGGTGGAACCCACCTTTATCCTCTTCCAGAGATGTATATAATTCAGCAGCTAAGAATGCCAACAGCCTGGCTCAGCCTCTTCCCGGCTTCAGGTGGGTCACATGGCATTCTCCCAGTGACTTAAGGTGGGTCACCTGGCCTCTATGCCTCAGTTTGAGGGTTTACAAAACCAGACCAGGAATGGTCATTTCTGCTAATTAGTTAATGAACATAAAGTGGGTGTGGTGCTCTCTGGTACTATAGGACATCAAAAGTATTTGCTATTTTTATGTTCATTGTTTCCATTTCTCTAGTACATGGCCAAGTGCACAGAAGATCTCAGAACATATTTATTGAATGAGCAAATACATGGATGGATTCATTAATGAACACGCCAGCCTTTAATACTCCTAGTTCACTTGGTGGCTTTGGGTTTGGCGCACCTCATGAGTGCCAGGTATACTGTGACACGTGATCTAACTGAACCTTAGAGGTTCACTTGTCCAGGATGACGGCCATTCCTTTCCCTCCCGCTTCATTTTTAATTATGCACATGATACAAAAATCACTGAAGAAAAAACATTAATAGGAGGAGGCAAAATAAAAAACAATCGATGTAAAAATCACCCACAATTCCACACTCTGAAATTACCATTGTTAAGCATTTGCCAACCATCGGCCAGACTGTCTTCATGCAAATTTTTTAACAAAGATGGGCTCACATTATGCATACATTGCACCGCAATGGAGTGTGACTCTCTCCATGTCAATAAATATGTATCACAGGCAGGGGCAACTATTCCATTGTAGAGCAGAATCACAATTTATTTAACCAATTTGCTGTTGGGGGATGTTTAGGCTGATCCAATTTCTCACCATTTTCTATGATGAATACCCTCCTTATCCAGACAACTTCTTGAACTTGCCCAATTATTTCCCTAGGATAAATCTCCAGAAGTGAAATTTCTGAGTCAAAGACAATACACTTATTTAGGGCTTTTCATCTATGCATATGGCCTCATCGTCTCCCGGGATGGCTGTACCAATTTATACTCCCACTCTTGGCACAGGAGATGTGGACCACAAATATGGAAGGTATGGGAAATACATCAGGAAGATGACATTCATCGGGAAAGGCTAGGCCATGCCACAGTAACAAATTAACCCCCAAATCTCAGTGGCATAACACAGAGAAAATTTATGTATGGTACAAGTGGCAGGTTCAGTCTGGCTCAGGAGAGTCCCTGCCTTGAAGAGTGAACTGAAGGACACAAGCTTCAGAGAGACCTGCCCATGTACAGCTGTAGTTTACAGAGCCTGGGACCTCCAAGGCTCCCCTAGAAGGACTTAAGGGGTTAGCACCCTCGTTGTGTGTGTGTGTGTGTGTGTGTGTGTGTGTGTGTAGGCCAGAGATGTCTTCCTCGATCATTGTATGCTTGCTTTATTTATTTATTTATTTATTTATTTATTTATTTATTTATACCTGAGGTCTTACTATGTAGCCCTAGCTGGCCTAGAACTTGCTATGTAGACCAAGCTAGCCTTGAATTCAACAGGGATTGGCCTGCCTCTGCCTCTAGATTAAAAGTGTGTGCCACTATGACCAGTCACTTTATTTTTTGAGATAAGATTGTTCTTTGGACCTGGAGCTTCTTGAGTCAGCTAGACTAAATGTTTAGCAAGCTCCAGGGGATCCTCCTGCCTCTGTCTCCACAGTGCAGGGATTCCAAGTACACACCTCCTCACCCAGATTTTTACATGGGTTCTGGGGATCTGAAGACTCAGGTCCTGGTATATATATGGTAAACTTTTTAATGATTAAACCATCTCCCTGGACCACTGGTAGGTTCACTTTCGATGGCTTGGTATAGAAGCTACAGTTTATCAGCTGGAATGATCACGTAACCTTTCTAGCTGCACAAGGGATGGGTGATGTGACCTTTCATGTGTTCAAGAAGGAAAGAGACATCTGATATGAGTAGACAGTAGTGACATCTGCTACAAATAGAAAGCATTAGAAAGCACAGAGAGTTGTCTTTGGGCAGGAGAGATGGGAACTGAACTCTGTTGAATGTGTGCTGGTTTCTATGTCACCCACTCTGATGTAAGGGTTATTTTGCCTCCATATACTGAAGATAATCAGGGAGGTCAGACTATGGGTGGGGAAGTAGATTGAAGACAGCTCTTCCCTTACATACAAGGAAGCTCATCTCCATCACTTACCCTGAGCCACAGGTCCAGAGCCAAGGCAGGGTGCCTAGTTACCTTGAAAAGTTCTGAGTGGTCCAGAGATGGGGGTCCATGAGAAATCCTGACCCCTGCTGCCCTCTCTGCCACCTTTGCTTTGTCAACAGTCATGAAGTCACGAGTCCCACCCCACAAGTCAGGGACATATAGGAAGCCATGGCCAGGCAGATGACAATGGTATTAAGGAGATGGCTCAGTTATTAAAGTGCCTGCTGAGCAACTGTGCAGACCTGAGTTCAAATCTTCAGCACTCACATACAAAGCCAGCTGGGGTGGTACCTGTCTATAACCCCAGTGTTGATGGGGGAGGGGTGGAGACAAGAGAACCATAGGCCTGCTGGCCAGCCAGCCCAGATGAACCAGTGAGTTCCAAGTTCAGTAAGAGATCCTGCCTCAAGATAGATGATGAAGAGCAACCAAGAAAGGCACTCGATGTCAACCTCTGGCCTGCATACAGACACATGCATGGGCGCACCTGCACACACACATAAACAAGTAAATGTGTGCACACGCATACAAAGGGGAATCTTCAGGTCTGACCCCATTCTATGTGCCTTCACACACATCACAAGAGCCAGTGGCCCCACCCTCAACGTCTGTCCCCACCTCCTGTTTTTACCCTCTGCAGTCACCTGACTCCTGCCTACCTTAGTCTTTAAGATAAGGCTCAGATTCGCCTCTCTGATGAGAACCATCCATATGCAGTATAGTCAGAAGTTACTTTCAAGGGCTAGAATATCTTGCAACAGTAGAACATTGGCCCAGTGTGATGGATAACGCAAATTGTCAAATTTACAAAACCTAGAACCCCATTTCTCTGGGAACCTCTGAGCATGCCTGTGAACATAATCAAGGAACTATCTTGATTATGTTGAGGTGGGAAGGCCTGCTCACTATGAGTGGAACCATTCTCTAGGTAAGTGATCCTGGACTATGGAAGAGAAGAGAAAGTGTTTCTCTCTGCTATCTGTACGTTCGTCCATTGCTCTCTGCTTCTTTACTGCTGATATGATATAATTAGCTGTCTCCAGTCACTTTGACTTCCCCAGCCATGACAGACTGCAACCTCGAACTCTGAGCTGAAATAAAGCCTTTCCCCCTCACATTCCTTTGTCAGCACATTTTATGATAACAACAGGAAAAGAAACTAAGACACTGAGTACACTTGAGGCTCAGACTTCCATCCCTAATGCCATAAAGGAAACAACCAGCCACCTCTGCCTCTGTGGTCCTCCTGCCCTGAGCACATCACTAGCTGCAGGTCTAAGGAACAATGACTCCAGCTTAGAGCAGGTAGTGACATCCAGAGATGAGCAGCCACTGCAGCTGCAACATTCTCACAGAGATGTAGCTTCTAGAAACCACAAGCAAGAGGCTTATTGTCCTCTGCTCCATCATCCTGGAAGCCAAGGAGATGCACACTCCACCTTGCCAGATGCAGAACATTCTGGAGATAGAAGAGACCAAGGGTCATCCACAGGGACACAGAGGCAGTTCTAGTGGCCCATGTAGGTCATCTCTTAAGACAAACCAAATTCCAACATGACTACAACTTATGCTGTAGGCCCTGCCCAGTGGAAATGAGACATTCATTTTTCATAGTAGTGGGCTGGACCAGTGAGGGGGAGGGGCCTCCACTCCTGGGCAAGGACTAGAGGAAAGTGTCTAGGAACCCCAACTGAAGGAGACAGGCATGCCTTCATTCAACTCAGAATCAGCACTGGGACTGGGTTGGTGGGAGGTCTGAAAATAAGGTACCAGATGTTCCCACAGAGCCCGGAGGAGGCCACTAAGCATCCAAAGCCCTGGAAGACCCCAGGAAAGAATAAGAAGAACAGTCTGTGAGAACCAGATTGTAAGACCTCTAAGAAGTGACCCCTAGCTCGTGTTGTGACTCATGTTTGCAATTTTCCAGTGAATCGGCCCCAGCAGGGCTAGCTCTAAGTACACAGATAGCAGGGAGCTTCTAACACTAAGCCTATAAACTGTGGCATAAAGGAGACTGCAACAAAGAGCTTTGACCACTCTCTGGTGAAGTGTCCTGTGTATCGTAGGCTTGTGGGGGTCAGCACAGGTGGCCACAGCTTGCCTACGGACTGAAAAAAAAAAATGCCCTAGTTTTATCCCCAGGGGAAGGGAAAATAAAATCCAAACAATGCAGGCTGCTGTGGTCCAGGAATCACCATTGACTTCAATCACTGGCTTGGTGGAGACTATCAACAAGGGCCTGGAGCAGGAGGCTCAGAGAGCCATGGTCCTTCTGCTCCAAGGAGCTTCTGCCGGGGTTATTCACTGGCTGCATTCAGTGGTTTTGACACCCCTGTGGGTTTTTCAAGAGAACATGGGGAAAATGGCCTAAAAGGGGACTCTAGGGGAGTTAGGGGGGTTGCTACTGTTTTTTTTTCCCTGTTGTGATAACACCATAACCAAAAGTAACTCAGAGAGAAAGGGGTTTATCTGACTTGCACTTTCTCATCACAGTCCATCATGAAGAAAAGTCAAGGCAGGAACCTGGAGGCAAAGACTGAAGTAGAGTCAGTGGAGGGACACCGCTCACTGGCTTGTTCCCTATGGTTTGCTTATTAATCAAGAAAATGCCCCAAAGTCTCGCCTGCAGGCTATCTAAAGGAGTCATTTCTCAATTGAGGTTCTTTTTCTCCCAGAGGACTCCAGCTTGTATCAAGTTGACAAAAACCTAACCAGCACAAAAGGAAACCTAATCCACATGATTTGGGAAGGAAAAGGGGTCACCTTGCCCCATGAATACACCACTCCCTGAAGTGCCACTCTCTGACAGTGCTCTAACTGTAACGCTGGTCTGAGACGCACTTCCTCCAAGGCAGCTCAGACCGTACAGGCTGGGAGCCCATCCGACAGGGCTGCCCCCCACTTCAGACCCCCATTGCAGTCTCCTGGTTGTAGCCTCTGCTTCTGATCAGCCAGCTATAAATCAAGGTTTCCACGACCCCTTCCTAAGGTTTGATTAATTTACTAGACCAGCTCCCGGAACTCGGGGAAATACTTGATTTAGGTTTACCCATTTATCACAAAGGATATTATGAAAGTTCAGAGGAACAGCCAGATAGACGACATCCATGAAGTGGAGGATGGAGTGTGAGCATCCAATCCCTCCCAGGTGATCCCACGCAGTACATAGGGGCTGGGGGGCAAAGCTCCCATTCTCTGGGCTTTGGGGCACTATGGAGAATTCACTGTATAGACATTATTGATTAATTCATTGGCCTGGGTGATTAGCTCACCCTTTGGCCTTCTCTTCTTCCTGAAGGCCTAGGCATGGCACCAACCCTCCAGTTACATAGTTGGTTGCCCTGGTAACCACTCTGGAGCTGTCCAGGAGGGACATAGAGCACCAGGCATGTCATTACCACACAAATAGGCATTTAAATAGGATAATCTATTAGATCATCCTTAGATACCAAGGAATCTAAGAACTCTGTGGCAGAAAATGAGGGGAAGACCAAATATATACTTCAGAGGGGCACAACAAGGAAAACTATCTGCCATTCCCAGTGTGGGTGGGCCACATCCAGTCAGGAGAAGACCTAAGGGAAACAAAAGATGGCTCCGCAGGTAAAGGTTTTTTCCTGCCACCCTGATGATCTGAGTTTGATTCCCAGGACCAGCATGGTAGAAGGAAAAAGAAGTCTCCTATACTCTTTGTCCTGTGTCCACACTTGTGCCATAGCATGTAAACACCTACACATGTATGTGAACACACAAAAATAAAGAAACAAATATGTTTCTAATCTCAGAAGGGAAGAGAACTGCTTTCTCCCATGTCCTCGTTAGGGCTTTACTGCTGTGAGGAGATTCCAAGGCCACGACAACTCTTATTAAAGGAGAACCTGAATCCGGGCTGGCTTACAGTTTGGAGGGTTTAGTCCTTTATGATCATGGCAGGAAGCATGGTGGCATGTGGACAACCGTGGTGCTAGAGACAGATCTGTGAGTTCTACATCTAGATCTGCAGGAGGCAGGAAGTAAACTGGTTTGAGCTTCTGAGACCTCAAAGCCCACCCTCTAGTGATACACTTCCTCCAGCAAAGCCACACCTACTCCAAAGCCACACCTCCAAATAGCGCCACTCCCTATGAACTTATAGAGGCCATTTTTATCCCCCACATCCCATAAGGACAAGAGCGTCCCCTCTGCCTTGGTCTGGGATACTAATCTTTGCAGCTGTCAGCTCTGATGGGAACACTGGCTTCTGTGTCTTAAACCTACCAGATTAGGGATTAGCTGGTGATGGGGTTTCTCAGTCTCTAGACCCATGAGAACCAAGTATTTATACTACATCACTATGCATAGATACTCTCTCCTGATACAAACACAACAGCTACAGATTAAAAAAAAAAAATCAGAGAGGACATGGGGGAGAGGAAATAATATGGCCAAAATATATTGTGTGAAAATTTTTAAAAGAAAGAAAATTAATCGCCTTTAAGCTCAGCACTCGGGAGGCAAAGACAGGCCGATTTCTGAGTTCGAGGCCAGCCTGGTCTACAGAATGAGTTCCAGGACAGCCAGGGTTACACAGAGAAACCCTGTCTTGAAAAAAAAAAAATTAACAAAGAATGTAAAGTTTTAAAAAATCCAAGGATCTAGTTGTGGTAGCACATACCTTTAATCCTAGCTCTTAGGAGGCAGAGACAGTGAAGCTGAAGCAAGGATGGGCAGGCAGGCCTGGAATGTAATAGGGTGAGTAGGCGTTCCCCTCAGTCTATAGGGCTGGAGAAAACTAAGAATAGGATATCCTTAGCCCGGAAGCCTGCAGGAACCGGTCCTGGGCTACCCCTTCTTGTCCCTCTGATGGACCCATACCTTAGGTGTCAGGATGGAGACCCAACTTCACTCCCTCTCCAGCCTTCCCTTTGCCATTCCTACCCACCCTTCCTTAATGAAGTTCCCAGCTGACACCTTCTAATTCCCCAGTGATTAACTTCTAGTGGATTAAGAATGGGACAGCTATTTAATTAGCACACATGTCTGAAATTACTCAGGACTCATTACGGTTCTATGATTGACTTGTTAATGTGCAAGAATTCAATTACGTGCATGGCAATGAACTCCTGGCCAGGGTATGCCTGAGCAGCCTGGGAAACTAGCACTCAACCCTGGAAGGGTCTGGCTCAGCCTGGTGACTCCAGTTTGAGGAAGGACACAGCCTAGAATGAAGGGGTTGAGGTCTAGTCTGAAGGAGGAGACAATGCTGTCCCTGAACATCCCTGCAGGAGACATGGCTTGACCCCAGGGGAACCCTGGTCAGAGGAGAAGAGGCCCAGGGCTGGATCTTGGGGCCCAGGGAGACACTGTTCTGAGGAAGGACAGGCTAGCTCTCTCAGATGCCCTCTTGCTCGCTCACTTTCTCTCTTTCTCTCTCTCTCTCTCTCTCTCTCTCTCTCTCTTTGTGTATGTGTGTGTGTGTGTGTGTGTCGCTCTGTGCCTCTCTGTCTCTGTCTTTCTCTCTCTGTCTCTGTGTGTGTTTCTCTGTCTTTGTCTCTGTCTCTGTCACTCTCTTTCTCTGTGTGTCTCTCACTCTCACTCTCTCTGTCTCTATCTCTTTGTCTCTGTGTGTGTGTGTGTGTGTTTCTCTGTCTTTGTCTCTGTCACTCTCTTTCTCTGTGTGTCTCTCACTCTGTCTGTCTCTGTCTCTCTCTCTCTCTCTCTCTCTCTCTCTCTCTCTCTCTCTCTCTGGAGACCCTCTCATTCTGAAAGGAATGCATAGCTGTATGAGGACATCTCAGTCAGAGAAGTAACCCTCCCACCCTGGGAAGCTTCTGTCTGGGACAGAGACCCAGATCCCCAGTAGAACTCACCAGTCTTAAAGGGGGACTGTCACCAGACTGGGGTAATCTGGCCTGCAGGATCTTACTTACCAGCAGATTCCCTGGGCCAGATGAGGCAAAAGGTCAGAACTGTCGGATGGGGAGGGGGCTTGAAGTGTAAGCATAGCCTAGGTTCAGATCTCCAGCACCCGTGTAAATCATGGTGGGAGGGATGTAGCTCCAGAGCTGAGGAGAGGAGGCCACAGAGTCAGGAGATCCTTGGAGCTCACTAGCCAATCAATCTGACTGAAGGAACCAGTAAGCTCCAGGTTCAGTAAGAGACCTTGTTTCAAAATACACAGTGGACAGCAATAGAGGAAGACACCAAAGGCAAACACCTGCTGGTAGGGAGGGGAGGGAGACTGACTCTCTTACAGAGAACTAGAGAGATGGATCCATAGCAGGGCAGGGGCATGTCTGGGGACTGTCTCACTCAGAAAATGGGGACAAGCAGGGGAGAGAACAGAGTGGTCCTACCATCTCCCTCCTTCAGGCCTCACCCCCTCACCTGCCATTTCCTGGGCCCCTGACTATACTTACTATGCTGGAGCCACTGAGGCAGGCCTAGGATTTGCAGCTACCCATGACCCCACCTAGCTGGGGACTGACATACACTGTACACAGAGAGGAAGAGACCAGGGAAGTGGTGGGGAAAGATGGCCCGGGGGAGAAGCCTCCAACTTCTGAATTTCTGGCTGGCTCCTGTAATCACAGAAGTACCTCTCCAATGTGCAGAGTCTCTCTACATCATCTCACAGATACTTTTTTAGAGAAATTGACAGGATGTCCAGAGAGGCTAAGAAGCTAGTCCAAGAACACACAGCGGTAAGGGATAGAATGTGATTGGTCTGGCCTCGGAACCTGGGCCCTTCAATATGACCCTTTACCACAATGTCTCCCATTGCCGACCTCACCCCCACCTCCATGCCTTGGCCCTAAAAGGCAGGCACCACCCCAGGCCAAGGAACTTCTGGGGAGGGGGAGTCAACCTTCTTCAGTGGTGTAGCTACCAACAAGTTGCCCATGCTGCAGTAAATAAACTCACATCCCTGCCATATTTAAACTCTGTGGGTAGTTTTTTTCTGAAAAATCATGACTGTAGCAGAGGATCACTTTAGGAGGAGAAGGGCTCCAGAGGGAGTGGACTGTGAGAAAGGAGGACGGAAGGCAAGTATGATGGAAATAGACCATATGCGTGGGTGAGACTGTCAGTGAAGAGTCTTTAAAAACTTTCCTCAAAGTGAACAAGGGAAATTCTCAAAGGAGGGGTGTGACAGCCTATGGGATGATGGCCTTAGAGTCCGGCGAGGAGAACGCTCCACCATGAGTCAGGGAACTCTGTGCCAACCAGGCTCAGCAGAAGGAAGAGTGGCCATGCAGGGGTGGGAGTTTGGGGCCTGAGCTGGCAGAACTCTGCAGGACATAAAACCAGCTGCAGCTAGGGAAACTCACTGACTGGCCACCAGGCCTGGCTCAGCCTCCCACACCCGTATGGCCTCAGGCATGTTACTTTACCTTCCTGAAACCCTTTCCTCTGTGTAACTGAGCCTGATAACAGTCCGTTCTTTAGGAGGTTCCTGGATAGAGTAAACCCTGTCACAGGGTTCATCCAGCGCCTGGCAGGTAGAGCACTGTTTCATGATTGTTAGCATGGGCAGGAAAAGGAACCCCAACAGAGGAGCCAGGGGTACATGCCTGAAATATTAGCACTCCAGAAGCAGAGGCAGAAGGATAAATAGCCATGAGTTTGAGGCTAACTTGGTCTACATAGTGAATTAGACTAGTCTGGGTAACAGTGACCCTATGTCATATATATACACATACACACACACACATATGCATACATATGTATATACATATATACACACATACATACTACATACATACATACACACACACACATATATACACACACATATATATACATACATACACGCATACACAAAACATTTCATCCACTATGTCCATGTCTTAGGGTTTTACTGCTGTGAACAGACACCATGACCAAGGCAACTCTCATAAGGGCAACTTTTAATTGGGGCTGGCTCAGAGCTTAACAGATTCAGAGCTTCAATCTATTATCATCAAGATGGGAACGTGGCAGCGTCTATGCAGGCACGGTGCAGGAGAAGCTGAGAGTTCTACATCTTCATCTGAAGGCTGCTAGCAGAATACTAGCTTCCAGGAAGCTAGGACTAGGGTATTAAAGCCCACACTTATAGTGACACACCTACTCCAACAAGGCCACACCCTGGTCCAAGCATATTCAAACCACCACAGTCCACAAGCACAAGCTTCCGGAGAGGGTGAGAACCAGAACCCTGCCTCACAAGAGCCACCCAGGTGCTTTTATTTCTGTGGAATGTGGGTGGGCGGGGCTATCATAGCCATTGGAAGCTGTTGGTTAAATGGTCCACGGGCATTGAAGCTATGGCAAACGTGTGTGACAACGTATTTGATGGTGACAGGATGTGGTAAAGCTCGATGAGCCAATAGAAGAGTGTCTGGTGACACCCAAAACCTTAGACAGCATGCTTAGACCAAGATGTCCAAGTGTAAAAGGGATAGGTAAGTGGCTGTACTTGCAAACTGCAGGAAAAGGATTCTACACAGGCTGCTGAGCAAACAGCCAGAGAGGAGAGGGTGAGAGAGAGAGAGAGAGAGAGAGAGAGAGAAAGAGAGAGAGAGAGAGAGTCAAAAGAGCCCTGATTTATCTATTATAATTTTTTTGTTTTGTTTTTGTTTGGGTTTTTTTTTGGGGGGGGGGGGTTGTTTGGTTTGGTTTGGTTTGGTTTTTCAAGACAGGATTTCTCTGTGTAGCCCTGGCCGTCCTGGAACTCACTCTGCAGACCAGGCTGGACTCGAACTCAGAAATCCACCTGTCTCTGCCTCTCAAGTGCTGGGATTAAAGGCATGTGCCACCACTGCTCGGTATTAGTGTGTGTGTGTGTGTGTGTGTGTGTGTGTGTGTGTGTGCGCGCGCTCCAGTGCTCCTGTGCATGCATAGGTGCAGGAATATGAGGAGGTCAGAAGAGAGGGTCAGATCCCCTGAAGCTGGAGGGACAGGTAATTGTGAGCCACCTGAGCTACTGAGAACCAAACTCCACAAGAGTAGTCAGCACGTGCCCTCCACTCCTGAGCCATCTCTCCAGCCCCCAATCTAGCAATATCTTAAAATAACTTTATAAAAACACAAAATATCTGCAGATAAACACACAGGGAATTAATGACTTTTTTTTTTCCTCTTCGAGGAGAGAAACTAAAAGACTGAGATGCGGGAAGGAAATTTCTCACTGAATAATACCTCTTTATGATTTTTTTAATTTTGAACCCAGTGAATGTATTGCCTATTCAAAGATTAAATTAACAAATGCTAGCGCCGGTTGGCTCTGGTTGCAGAGCGATGGCTTTACTTCATTCCCCTGTTTTCCTGCGTTGCCTGAAGTTTTTAATGGGCATGTATTACATTTTCAAATCAAGAAAAATAATAACATTATTAACATTTTTCTTTCAATGTCTGCCTTGTTTGTATAACGCTGAAGAACTGGCCCGGCCCCAATCTGTCACTGAGTAAAAAGTCTCAGTGTCTTTGTAATCCAAGAGAAACCATTTAGAGATGACAGCCAGCAGGTTTGTTTCAGGGCTGCAGAGGGTGGGTGGAGGGCAGAATGATGCATACCCTCAGTTCAGGACAGCAGCCAGAGAGTGCTTCCTGCTCCGTAAGGGATGAGCTTCCCATCAGGAGAGGTATGCAAACGCATTCTGACGGAATGCTGGCCAGAGAGTCCACACTCCACAAACATTTGAGGGGTTCCTGAACTGTGACCAAGATCATCATCCCCGGCACTGACCATCAGCTTTCCAGTCCCATCAGTGTTAAACTGCCTGAGAGGTTAAAAATTCACCCAGTCTCTGGCTGCCTGGATCACTCCTCACTACAGGTACAGCATAAGGGACTCATCTTAAGAGACTCTTGCTAATATCAAATAATAGATATCTTAGTCAGGGTTTCTATTCCTGCACAAACATGACCAAGAAGCAAGTTCGGGGGGAAAGGGTTTATTCAGCTTACAATTCCATGCTGCTGTTTATCACCAGAGGAAGTCAGGACTGGAACTCAAGCAGGTGAGGAAGCAGGAGTTGATGCTGCCATGGAGGAGATGTTTCTTACTGGAGGAGGAGAGGCCATGGAGGGATGTTTCTTACTGGCTTGCTCAGCTGACTTTCTTATAGAACCTAAGACTACCAGCCCAGAGATGGTACCACTTACAAGGGGCCCTCCCCCCATTGAGAAAATGCCTTACAGCTGGATCTCATGGAGGCATTTCCAGCTTGTGTCAAGTTGACACACAAAACCAGCCAGTACAATAGATGATCATCTAAACAGTTTATTGAGCCCTTAGTATATGCTAAGCTCTGGCTTGAGCACGTGCCATAGATTAATGGACTTAATTTGATGGCCAGTCTATAAGGCAGGTACAGTTATTTTTTTCCCATTTTATACATAAGGAAACTGAGGCAGGGCAGAGGCATAGTATTTCATCCATGTTCAGCCTTGCAGCCTTCAGAACTTCAAGGGAAACAAGCCTGGGTAGTTGAAGCTGCACCTCCAGGACAGCCGTAGGAAACACAAATGGCCACTGGGCTTCAGTACCTTTTAGCCTCGATCAACTGTGAAGGGTGTGAGGGGATATAACAGGGCTCGTGCCAGAATGCTTGAGCACATGCGTGCACATGGTCACACACCGGCACTGTCTTAGTTAGGGTTTTACTGCTGTGAACAGACACCATGACCAAGGCAACTCTCATAAAGACAACATTTAATTGAGGCTGGTTTACAGGTTCAGAGGCTCAGTCCATTATCATCAAGGAAGCATCCAAGCAGGCACGGTGCAGGAGGAGCTGAGAGTTCCACATCTTGTTCCAAAGGCAAACAGGAGAAGACCGGCTTCCAGGCAGCTAGGACGAGGGTCTCAAAGCCCGGATCCATAGCAACACATCCACGCCATCAAGGCTACATCTCCAAATAGTGCCACTCAGTCCCTGGGCCATGCAATATTCCAACCGCCACAGGCATGTCACACCCACTTGGGGACATGTTGGAAAGCAGGAACTGGCTTGAGTGTCATGTGTGAGCACAGACTTGGCTATGTGTGGGTGCATGTACACACTCAGGTGGGTGGGGCTGTCAGTATACAGGAATGTGTCCCTTCATCCCAGCTGTGAAACAGAAAGAAACTGTGCACACAGATACATCCTCAGTGGCCTCTCCTGTGTGACCAGGACAGCTCGGTGTGAAAAGCATGAAGGTATCCCCTGTGAGTCTAACATTAACCCCATAGGTGCCCAGGGTAAGAGCTCCCTTGTTAGCCTGGCACATAGTAGACCACTCATTAAATATCTCAATTCCACAAATGAGAAAGTAGGCAAAAAGGGTCTGTTCTGTGTCCATATACAACAATAGAATCCAAGCTCAGAGGACCTGGCCAGGGCCAGCTGTCTGCCCTCTGTAATTGTCAAGTAAAGTTTGTAAGAAGTTTTCAATTTGGGCTGTGCTGAGCCAAACAGACTAAATCAAAATGGAGTTTCCTGTGCTAATGTTTCAGCCACCAGGAGAGTGGGAGACACCAGCCAATCTTCCAAACAGGCCAAGAATTATGTTAGCTACAACCCCCCCCCCCTGCTTTAGTCTTTGAAGTAAGCAGTCTGTGCTCTGTTCCTGCCTCTGTTGGGCCCTCTCTATGTAGAATGCCCACTCAGCCCTGCCAAACAAGGGCTGCCTGGTTCTGTATGGGAAAGAGAAGCCAGCAAGTCCTTGCAGCAAGAGCCATGTCCCATGTCTTCAGGTTTGCAATCTCATACAGTAGAGTAGCCGATGCAGGAAACACAAGTCCAAGGTCAGCCTTGGCAAGTTATGGAGAGTCTATCTCAAAACACATTTTTAAGGGTTTAAAAAAAAGCCTGGAGTCGGGCAGTGGTGGGGCACGCCTTTAATCCCAGCACTCAGGAGGCAGAGGCAGGCAGATTTCTGAGTTCGAGGCCAGCCTGGTCTACAGAGTGAGTTCCAGGACAGCCAGGGCTACACAGAGAAACCCTGTCTTGAAAAACCAAAAAAAAAAAAAAATTGCTCAGAGACAGAGTGCTTGCCTAGGCACAGGGCCTGGGTTCAATTCCCATATCATGAAAGAAAGAGAGAGAGTGGGGGGTGGGGGGAGAGAGAAAGGAATGAATTAAGGTTGTTGTGATTTTTGTCATTAGACAACATATAAATAACCTGATACACATAGGGTCCCTCATACACAATCACAACTGTCTACCATATAAATATTTATGGCATATAAATATTACACACACACACACAGAGAGGCATCCATAACATGTGTCCATTATACATAGACAGTCATCACATATACACATACAGATATTGGGGTGTCCATCACATATATGTCAATTACACACTGGCATCCACTTCATGTACACATACATGTGTGATATGCACTCACATATGCACATATCCATAACATACACGTCCAGATTTCCATCGTGTATATCAGACACCTGAACGGAACAATATGCCAAATAATTTTTAGGAAACAATGAGTTTAGCCTCTTACACACACAGTGGGACTTCCTACTTATGAAAACCCTGCAAAGCAGATGCCCTTCTTACCGTAGAGTCATGGAAACTGAGGTGCAGAGGGGTGAAGTTCTCCTCTCTGTCAGAACAGAAGCCTGTGCTGAGCCCTGAGCACCCTCCTCCCACAGGCACCTTCATTCCAGCTCTCATGTGTGCCACTCACTGAGGTGTGTAATTATTCACCATACAATGGTCTGATACGAAAATGAAATTACCAATGACCTGGGCGTGGGCAGCTGCTTTCCAGCTGGAATGATTCTGAACAATTCAATGATCAGATGTCTGCACACAGTCTTTCCTTTGTTCTGATTAAATTGGCCTGAATATGCGCTTTTGTTATGCTGGAGCCAGGAGCTAATTTTTATGCCTCATCTGTAAACAGGAATATGTCTGTGAAAGGTAAAATAACCAAGCCTCGTAGGATCCATCAAGAGGTGGGAGATTTTCAAATTGGCCTCAGGACTCCCAGGAGTCAACTGGTGGCCCTCTTGGAAGATTCGAGGACAAGCTAAAAGCCTTCAGAAAGGAGACCCAAAAACATGAGGACATTTGTTTCCCTGCAAGCCAGGACATCATGCTGAGTTGCGGGTCTGGTAGAGGTTGTCTGCACATAAGACAGCAGACCTCATGCGCCCCACCTCCACCCCAGGGCTTAGGAAGAAGGGAAAACCTCTCCAGTAGGGTCATCCAGGTCTTGCTGACCTGTATCCCTGTCCACAGCCTTCCAGAACAATCTGCCAGCTGAGCAGCCTCTGTACTTGCCTCTGCTGTGACCCACAGGATGCTAGAAGCCCTGGCTATGAACTGATAGATCCTGGGATTGTAGCATGTTTACAGAACAGATTCCATGCGCTTGGTTGCTAGATGTTGCTAAGAACCACTCACCTGGTTCATGGTCTTGCAGGCTCTGCAGAGGCTTTTCCTGGCTGATGGCTATAAGACTGGGCTTGGTTCTGACTCAGAGACACACACCAGCACTGGAAGCCCTCAGAAGTGTATCAGAGGACGAGAAAACCCAGACTGAGGGAAAGGGAGAAAAGAGAGGCTCTGCCCCATCACCTCCCCTCCCAGCCATCCTCTGTGGTCTTTGAAGACCACCCCCACCTCTAGATAGAAAGAGAGAAAGAGACACAGAGAGAGAGAGAGAGAGAGAGAGAGAGAGAGAGAGAGAGAGATGAAACAAACCAAAACTTTCAAAATCCAAATCCACCCCATGGCCTCACCTCGGATCAGGCCTTATTAGTCTGTCTGGTCTCTCTGTCCCGGGTACACACTCTGCCTTGGCCATGGCAACCTGATCTACTGGGAACTTACTTGAGGCAGTAGTCCTCTTCAGGCTAATGAGTTAGCAGAGGCTCCCAGCAAAGTATCTTTATGAGGTTAAATAAACAGGCATTCCCTTCCTGGTCAGGCATCATGTGGCCAGAGCCTCTACAGCATTCTGGCTTCATGGAAGCTACCATCTATGACTGAGGTCACTGTTAGACGGGAACCAAGTCCCTAAGGCCTCAGCTCACTTGTTCTTCACTGTATAGTCTCCAAGCCCGGCACACTCATCAGTATCCATTCAACCACAGAAAAATTCATGAGTGAACATGCACAGCCACATGCTGGGCTGTGGGGATGGAAAGTACTCAGGTTTGCCAGGGCTCCCGGGAACATTTGACAATGCTCTGTGGGAATTCCACTTATGTATATAGGGAGCCCATTCAGAGAGAGGGGTACAGCTGAGTCCTCAGGAACTGCAGTTAAAGAAAGACATGACCATCTCCTTAGGAAGCCTGGTCTCAGGGAATCAGGTCCTGACCTTTGGAGGCCCAATCTGAATGTGTGAAGAGAAGCTAGGGACTCACCATTCAGAAGACAGTAAAAAAGACAACCCTGCAGGGAGGGGGCAATTGAGTGGTCATCTCTGCCCTTCACCCCTCAAATGAGCAAGCTATCGATGGGCCTCCCGAGTCTCCCGGAATGAGCATCATCAGCCCCAGGGCACTCGCTAGGGAGTGCCAGGCAGAGCTGTCACTCAACACGGCTGCTCCCAGGGGAACATTTTACAACTTCACCTATTCTGTGTCGCCTGCTTGATGGAGCATCCAAGGCAATTCCAAGACTATATTTCATTGTCACATTTATTTGCAAGGGGTGTCAGTCAGGCCCCGGAAGTCAGCTGCCCTGCTGCTCCGTGCCTTTTGTCTTGCAAACAGACACACACACACACACACACACACACACACACACACACACACACACACGAACCCACATTCAGGTACCTCAGGGCACATGGAGGACACCCAGAAACACATAACCATGCACATGTCACAGCACACAAACCTGTGGCCCATATTTGGGGGTCATCACATTGCTAACTCAAGAAGCACCGCCCACTTTCTGTTACATACTTGCCATTTGTAAGCAAAAGCCAATGTCCCTCATTCACACGGGTACCCACATGTGTACACTCAACAGCAAGTCTGTATCATATATACTTACAGAGTCAGAGTCCTCAAGCCAGGATGATGGAGACCCACCCTCCTGGACCACACACACACACACACACACACACACACACACACACACACACACACCAGCAGGAGCTTCTTCAGCTGCCCAGCTGAAGCTAAACCATTAGCACTAATCACCACACTTGTTGGGAAAGGGGTTTAATTAACTCTCTACAGGGGCTCGATGGGGAGCCAGGGCCTTGGGCCTCTTCTTCTTCTTCCCTTCATGTAGCTTTTTGGGTGTGGAAGAAGGGGTCTCTGGTGACTCAGGTCTGGAAGTGAAGCTCTATACTGACACATGCCATATACATTCAAATATGCACAGCATGTTTACAGACATGCTTGAAAACAGCCCCACATACATGTGACTCCATGCTTTCAAACAGATGAGAAATCACAGAGACAGCGAGGCAGATAGATGATGGATGGACAGACAGATAGAAAGAGACGGTGATTAAATAGATGACAGATGGGTGGATGTAACATGGTAGATGTGGCTGACAGGTGAATGAGCAGTCACAATGGTTCATGGAACACGTCCACTGTGCATTCCTGCCAGCTCCACAGCGGCATGTTAGAACCACCCAAATCTCCCCCACCCCGTATGCATAATCTCTCTCCTCTCTCTCTTTGGCCCCTTCCTCTTTTGAAGATGAAGGAGGCCCCTTGGAGTGCATAGAAAACCTGACATGGTGAAGCCCCCACAGCCTTTGGCTGTTACCATATGTGGTGGTTTGAATATGCTTGGCCCAGGAGCAGCACTATTAGGAGGTATGGCCTTGTTGGAGTGGGTGTGGCCTTGTTGGAGTGGGTGTGGCCTT
>JADRCH010000183.1:800229-819569 GCA_019843965.1 Rhynchomys soricoides | reverse complement strand
GTTGGAGTGGGTGTGGCCTTGTTGGAGTGGGTGTGGCCTTGTTGGAGGAAGTGTGCCACTGTGGGTCTGGGCTTTGAGGCCCTCCCCTGAGATACCTGAAAGACAATCTTCTCCTGGCTGCCTTTGGATCAAGATGTAGCACTCTTGGCTTCATCTCCAGCACCATGTCTGCCTGGAGGCTGCCATGCTTTCCGCCATGATGATAATGGACTGACCCTCTGAACCTGTAAGCCAGCCCCAATTATATGTTGTCCCTTATAAGAGTTGCCTTGGTATTAGTGTCTCTTCACAGCAATGGAAACCCTAACTAAGACACCATACCACCAAGGTGGGTACTGCTTCTTCTGGGGACAATCTGGAGGTCCTGGAAATATGAGGGAAAGCTGTCCCCCAGAAAGAGGTAGAGCCCCCTTCCCCTCCCTAACACCACCCTGTCTCTTGTGGACACATGTCTTAACTCAACTCCACTTTCCCATAACAAAGTTACTTACCTTAAAAAAAAAAAAATTAAGAAGCAGAGCCCCAAGGCTGAGAGGGAAGTCCCCTGTGGGTGCGTGGGGGTCACAGTCTAGCAGGCAGCCGGCTGTGGACCAAGAAGGGCTGGCCAGGCACCAAGCTGGAGTTAAAACAAGGAGAGCCACTTTCCTGGAACCCTGGACCCCCAGTCCCAAACAATGATATATATTTTCAATTTTCTCAAAGATTATATTTTTTTTTCCTCCAGACGTTCATCCTGTGCTTTTTGACCAGTATAAACTGAAAAATAATAGAATCCAGATGGGAGAGAGATACTCATTCGTCCTGAACAGACGGTGGTGCCAGTGGGAGCTCCAGCTCCAGGGTAGGTAGCTGCAGAATGGGGGCTGAGTTAAAGCAGGGTGGGGGATGGGTGCACAGGACATTGAAGCCCACTGTGGCTTCCTCATAATGTTATGGGGAGAGCCTGGTCAAAGTCAAGGCACAGGGTCTTATCTCCCAAGGTGACCTTAACAGACACACTCCCCTCTTGGAGAGCTCACCTGGAAATTGGGGAGATTCACTGCAAGAGTGGATGGGGGTTAATCCAGAATAGAGCTGTAGGCTGGAGGGCTTGTCAGTCAAGATTCCACGCAAGAGAGGCAACACCTCTAGTTTATCCCAAAGGCCTGGCTCCTCAGCCTAACCTCAACCCCGGGCTGAGTCTTGTGACTGCTTTGGTAGCGGTAATCTCATCGAGCCTCCTGGATCCCATGAACACGAACACACCCAGCACACTCAGATTTCAGCACCAGAACCCTGCCTGACTTAGGAAGACTTCCGGGACTTCAAAAGACCCTTAAGGAAGATAAACACAAGTTCTCAGCCCCTTCTTTTAGGGACTGCTCCTTTGGGAAGTACTTTCAAAAGTCTAACTCTATTCTACTTTCCTGTAATGCAGTTGCTTACTTTAAATAATAATAATTGTGCTCATGCTTGCATATCTGAGTGTGGGTTTGTGTCCGAGAGTTTTGGAGTCTCCTGGAGCCAGAGTTAAAGAGGCAGTTGAGAGCCACCTGACGTGAGTGCTGGGAACTGAACTCAGGTCATATGTACAAGCAGTATGTGCTCTGAACCACTGAGCATGTCTCCGCCTTGTAGTTGCTTTTTGTCATCCGTGCTCCGTAGAATTAAAGCCTGGTAGAGGAACTGGGGTGACAGCGCTGTCAATTAAGTGCTTGCCCCTGAAGCATGATTCCCAGAACCCATCTGAAACAGCCAACCAGGCACAGTGGCTCATGTTCGGACTCCCACTGCCAAGGGAAGCAGAGAGACAGGACAACGAGACCAGTGGATGCTTTCAAGGGTAAAGGCTGCTGCCGCCATACCTAATAACCTGAGTTCCATCTCCTGGATCTGCATGGTGGAGGAAGAGTATCAACTACAGCAAGCTACCTTCTTACCTCCAGAGATCCTCAGGGTGAGGGAGGAGGTGAGAGCCTGGGGGGAGGATGGGGGGCAGTGATTGGGATATAAAGTGAATTAAAAAGCAAAAACAAGGTGAGCAGACACCTAAGATGTGACACCTAAGATCCACCTCTGCCTTCCACACCCACAGCAACACAAATGTTCAAACACACAAGCACACACATACCAATACCTAGTAGACCATAACTGTCATTTTCCAGAGCTCAAAAATCTCCTATCTCAATGTTCCTTGCATAGAGAGAAAGGTGCCCAATAAATAAAAGAACATTAGCTGGGCAGTGGTAGCACAGGCCTTTAATCCCAGCACTCGGGAGGCAGAGACAGGTGGATTTCTGAGTTCAAGGCCAGCCTGGTCTACAGAGTGAGTTCCAGGACAGCCAGGGCTATACAGAGAAACCCTGTCTCGAAAAAAAAAAAAAAAAAAAAGAACACTGGAGTCTGGGGTTCAAGAACCGATTGTGTCCATTCCTGGCTGTGTGACCTTGGGCAACTTACCTAACTTCTCAAAGCCCCATCTCTCCAGAGCTCAACACAGCACTGACTGCCTCTGGAGTAGCTGTGTGGAAACAGAAGCCCTAGTTAAATGAGATAATCCCCACAGATACCAGGAGTGCCCGGATCTTCAGGACCACACAACAGCTCTGAGAATCCCCCACAGTCCCAGCTCCAGCATCCCTGCCAAAGGTTAGACTTTATCTGCCAGGAGCAGGAGAAGGATGATCTGGAGAGAGAGCAGAGTAATTGGTGGTAATCCCACAGCTGCTCGCAGCCCCACTCCCGCTTCGGGGACGCTGTGGCCTCATCATCCGTCATTAGCCAGAGCTCTTCTGGCCGCTCAATTGCAGAACATGATTTTAATAACCCTGGCAGGAGGGGACCGATTCTTCTTTTGTCACTTAACTGTGATTCTGTTGGAGAGAGACAAGGACGTAAAAGAGAGAAAGACGGGCTGACAGAGTGGCAGAGACAGGCGTAGTAAAAGGGGTGTAGGTAGGGGCAGAGTTGGGAAGGCCTGGTAAGGAGCAGGGAGAGGGTGGTGGAGCTTGGGAAAGGCGGGGCCAGGAAGAGGCAGGATGGGAACCGGAGGCCAAGACAGGCTCCATCCTCAGGGTGGGTCCCACTTTACTCCTTCATCCTGACCTTGCCTTGTACAAATTCCCATCAGACAGCCCTAGCTGCCATCTGGGTCTGTCATTTTTGACATAGGTGGACAATGTACCCCAACATTAAAGATAGTTGGTAAGTGGGGAGGAGAGTCTCAGCCTTAAGATCATTGGTCCAAGACAGAAGCTAAGAACAAAGCAGGTGTGCAGTTTTCCCAACCTTGGTAGTCACCCCACAAGATTTTACCCTGGCTTTGTCATACCACCTCCTGCCATGGGTCCCTATTTTGTATGGTTGTTTGGTAGACAGGAGATCTGACTTCTGTATCCACCAACAGGCAAAATACATAGAAATTAAGCTAGAGACTAAAGTGTCCGGGACACAGAAAACAGCCCAGGCAGCTAGCTGGGTGGTTTCTCAGGATAGCAAGCAGCTGAAACAAAAGGCATACTGTGAACTTGGCCCTCAGTGATGTCCCTCCCCACTAGATAACAGGAAAAGGGTCCTCAACTGCAACAGTTGACCCACCCCAGACAGTAGACCAGCCCCCAAGCAAGAGCAGCGACAACCCTGCAAAACTGGGACTGCAGCGCCACCTGCTGGCCACCAGAAGAGAGAGCCAAGATACCGGCTTGGTTAAGAAAGATGGGTCAACCCTCCAAACGACCAGCTCAGAAGTCTCTCAGAGAAAGTATCATACTGGAACCCAGGATGCTCTTTCTACTTCAGGGGCCAACACAATCTCCTTCAAGTGACAAGGCACAGCAACACAAAAGTAAACTCCCTGCTTCAATTCAAGTCTCAGATGTTTTATGTAGACTTAGGTAAGGAATGAACTGCCCAGTTCTTGACATAAAGGAGCCTCATCTGGCCAGACTCAGCAGTTAGAAGCAGGGTAGAAAATTGAGAGTGGTATGAAATGTGCAGCTGGGATCAGGCAAACACAAATATGCAAATGAGGGAGCCTGGGTGCTGATGGCTGTGCAGGAAAGGGGACCTCATCATGACTGTCATGAACATGATAAGACTCAGCTCTCCCAAGTGCCAAGCCCATGGCTGGGGTTATATGACTATAAATGTCATCGTTTCTCTGTTTTCCCCATCTGTGCAATGGGTATGATAGGTTGAAGGCTGTGCCTTGGGCTCAAGACTTGTAGACCAGTGCTGCCCCTGATTTTTGCTTGTTCATAGTCAGGAGGAAGCTAAGCTGCCCTGAGAACTGCTATAATTCCTCTTTCCCAGAAATGGCACGCCAACCCAGCAGTGAGCACAGAACCTGGGCTGAGAATGGAGGAGGCATGGGAAGTGTGTGGCATCCATCAGAGCCAAGGCTTGACCAGGGATGGGACTAGCCTCGGCTTGATGGGGTTCTGAGAGAAAGGTTGTCTGAGAGCAGCGAAAACATGACTCAAAGTCAAATCATGGGTCTAAGCTGGCGACCTGTGCTGTGCTGAGAGGGTTTTCCAGACTCTGTGTATGTCTGTCTGTCTGTCCATCCTGTGTTCTGTTCTTCTCTAGACAGCTTTTTTTGTTGTTGTTATTCTAAAAAACTCTGGTTGAGACAGCTACCTTTCTGTTTGAGACAGCTCTCTCTGCTAGTAAAAATTCTAAAAGCTCTCTGAATTGCTCATGGGTTTTCTGACCAAAGTCAGAAAAGCTGCTATAAAAAATTCTTGATCTTCCAACCAAGTCAGAAATCCTGTTTTAAAAAAAATTCTAAAAGTAACTCTTGGGTTTTCCGATCAAACTCAGAAAGCCAAAAAAAAAAAAAAAAAAAAAAATCTAAAAGAGTTGTGTTCGCTCTTCAGACAGCCTTCTCTGGATAGCTACTAGAAAACATTCTAAAAGAGTGTATCAGCTCTCTAAGTAACTCCTGGGATTTCTGACCAAGAAATCCTGTTAGAAAAAATTCCAAAAGATCTGTCTTTGCTCTCCATGTATTTTCTGACTAACACCAAAAATCCTGTTAGAAAAAGTCTTGAAGAGCTGGGTTCAATCTTCAGACAGTTCACCTCTCCCTAGAAAAAAAAATTCTAAAAAACAACTGCCAGCTCATCTCGTGTAGACCAAAAGGCCAGATTTTATTTACATACCAATTCAGTTATTTATTCCAGGTTCCCTCTTGACCAACCCAAAGAATCAGCATTCCATGACCTTTACTCCTTGACTCTTAGAGACAGCAATCGTAAACACAGACTATAAGAGAGCTGGGTGGGATTCCACCCTGGGGTTCTGCCAAGGCAGAGACCTAAGTTTGCTCTGTCCCAAGCTGACCTTGAACTCGGGAATCTGCCTGTATTTGAATCTTCCTGACAGGATGGCTCACAGCCCAGCTGCCTCTGTTCCTTTCGATCTGTGAAGCCCCTTATACAATTCATATTGTATCCTTATATTTTTGCATAGCTGAGAATTACATATTTTCAAACTCATGTTTTTAGAGTTCTTTCCCACAGCCTTAAGGGTTGTCCCAAAGGTCCCAGGGTTTACCATTTTCCTGAGACATTAGCCACACCTTCGCCTCCCAGACTCATGTTAACAGGGAGGACATTCCTCAGAGGAACATGAAAATATGTACATTATTATACAGACAAACCTTATGCCCACATCTGCTGGCCCTATCCCAGGGGTAGGAACCATGTCATTCTGTCTCTACGGAGACCATGCCAGACTAGGCACTAGCCTCCAATCAGGAAGCTGAAGCCTATGGCTTCTGGATGAGTGAGTTCTAGCCTCTGGGAATGACCAGGACCAAGGAACATGAGGAAGGCTGTTCCAGGATCTGGGGGTGCTGTCAGGAGCAGCCTGAAGCCAGGCATTTAGCCAGCTGTGACCTTGTCCTCAGGATCCCAGTGCTAGCAGGACCTCACCATCACAGACTGGGCTCCAGAGTGCCAAGGATGAATCACCAGCCTCTTCCTTGAAACAGGTTCCACTAGGCTCTCCACCTACACATTGCTTTGGAACTTTGACAGATGAAAAGGGACATAAGACACAGCCCATTGACTCTTTCTCTGAGCCGGTCCTTTCCCTGCCTCTCCTTGTCAAGCCTCTGAACCAAAGTATTTTACAACAGGGGGTTCCCTCAGAAAGTTCCCAGGATGGGTTACTAGGGAGAGGGCTCAGTTGGTGAAGTACTTGCAATCATGACAACCTTAGTCCAACCCCTAGAAAGGACTTAGTTCGAGCCTCAGAATCCACATTTAAAATATAACTAGATAAATTGAATGGCTCTTTGGGCTCTATTGATTTTGGAAATATTAGTTTGTTACTGGAATATATTTGTTAGCATTTTGCCTAAGCTCCACCCCACAGTTACCTGGTGTAAGACTCTGGGGAGTCTTAACTTACCAAAGACCCCCTGAATGGACACACAGAGTCGGGGTTTGATGCAAAATGCAAGAGAAATTTATTGATTCATCAGCATGCTGAGGTCGCTCTACATACCAAGATGGGAGGGCGACCTCATGGAGCCCGTTCAGGGACCTTATATAGGATTTTAGAGCAGCTGCCATTAGGTACAATGTGATTGGCAGAACAGTGTGACTTTTAAACAGATTGTTCTTTAGGGAATGAGGTACCAGGGGCTTAATCAGCCCCTCCCTTCCAGCCTATGTGCTTTCTAACCTGTTTCTTCCATGTGCTCTGAGGGAGGGAGGGGACCCTGGTGGAATATCTCAAAGTTCCCGAGCTGACTTCTTACTGGCAACAGCCAGGTGTACCTGACTCACTATAAAAGGGGCTGCTTGCCCCTCCTTTCTCTTGCTCTCTTGCCTTCCTGCTCTGCTCTAGTCCCTCCCCCCCCCCACATGCTCATAACTGGCCTCTCTCTACTCCTCTATCACCCCCACACACCGCCTTTCTCTGTCTCTACTACCCTCTCAACCTTCCCCATGCTCTGAATAAACTCTATTCTATACTATACTGTGGCTGGTCCCTCAGAAGGAAAGGATGCCTCAGCATGGACCCTGGGAGGCATCCCCTCCCTTCATATCCGACTACATATCCACCAAACATACTCTTCTCTCCTTACCTTTTGATTGTTTGTTTTTGTTTTTCGAGACAGGGTTTCTCTGTGTAGCCATGGCTGTCCTGGAACTCACTCTGTAGACCAGGCTGGCCTCGAACTCAGAAATCTGCCTGCCTCTGCCTCCCGAGTGCTGGGATTAAAGGCGTGCACCACCACTGCCACTGTGTTCCGGAAGCAGTCATAGCTGTACTTCCTGTTAGCACCTGAACTTAGTGGTCTAAGAGTCTCCCAGGTGGTACTGGTTTTGAAGGCATGAAGGAGTCATGGAGAGCAAGCAGTCTAGGCTTGGTGCTCTGTGGCAGGGCTGGAGTCTCTGAAGAAATCCCAGGAGGCTATCAGTGAAAGTGAAGTCCAGTTGCAACAGAAGACCCCAGCATTTTAGAGATGCCAGTATGATGGGGTGACCGCCAAGGACAGAGGGGATTATGGTGTGAAGCCAGCCCGAGCCTAGGAGACAAACTGTGTACAGCACCAGGGGAAAAGCGCTTAGAGGGACCCAGAAGATCATGAGTGGACCCCAGACATTAGACACTGAGTCATTTACACAGCAGGAGTTTGGTTTTGCTTTTATTTCATTGTGACTGTGCCCTGGCTCTTCCCTCTTGAAGTAAGAAAGTAATTTTTTTCGTTCTTTCTTTTTTTAAAAATCTTACAGAAGCCCACAGTAGAGAGACCTTGAATTTTAAAAGATTTTTGGATTTTTAAAGAGACTGGCTACTTTAAAGGAAGTGAACTTTTAATGTGTTTGAATTTGTAAAGACTGTGGGAGTTTTTAAGTTATTTATGTTTTTAATGTAAGATCTTGAGGATGGATAAGAAAGGAAAGGTTGTGGTTTGTTGGTGATGTGTTTGTGTGTCAGGTTGACAAAGGGTCAATTGTGCTGTCTTAGTTTTATGTGCAAGCCATGGGAAGCAAGCCAGCACTGCTCCCTGGCCTCTGCATCCACTCCTGCCTCCAGGTTCCTGCCCTGTTTGAGTTCCTATCCTGACTTCCTTCAATGATGGACTTTAATGTGGTAGTACAAGTCAAGTAAACTCATGCCTCCCGACTTGCTTTTGGTCAGAGTGTTTCATCACAGCCTAAGAAACTCTAATTAAGATAGAATTATTACCAGCATAGTTGGGTGTTAATGTGACAGACCTGACCATAGTTTTATTTTGGGGGAGGGGGGATGTGAAAGAAATTTGGAAATTTGGACTAGAAAAGCCATTGAGTGTTGAAAACTCAGTATGATGTTCTGTAGGAGCCTGGAAGACAACAATGTTGAGAGCAGTGCAGACAATGGAGATTTGGCTTATGATGTTTCAGAGAGCAGCAAAAACTTTACTGGGCCATCTGAGTTAAGAATCCATGGTTCTGGCTAACTCAGGCTGAAGAATTGGCTTTAATTAGAAGAAACAAGCATCACTGAGGTGAAATATTCTGGGAAGTCTTTTCTCAGGGTCAGCACATGGGTCACAATCCAGCTAATCCAACAACAGCTGTCTATGAACAGAAGGTCTACGAATTCAGAAGCTGTGCAGTTCAGGAGACTGGATGTCTAGGCTGGTCTTCAGAATATGTCAGAATTAAGAAAAAAAAATCCTTCACAGGTGTCCCTAGTCACCTGGGTTTTAGTTAATTCCAAATGTAGTCAAGCTGACAACCAAGAATGAATAGTCATCACAGCTGGAAAGAGGGCTCATCTGTTGAGAACATGAGAATCTGAGTTCAACTCTAAGCACCCATGTTAGACAGTTCACAACTGCCTGTAACTCCAGTTTAAAGGATCTCTGATGCCCCCTCCCCCTTCTTCTCCTTCCCTCCCCCTCCTCCTTCTCTTCCCCCCCACATACACACACACTTTAAAGATAACACTAAATTTAAAATAACAACCCAGTCCAGTGGTGTGCACTTGTAATCCTAGTGCTGGAGAAGTAAAGACAAGCTGATCCCTGGGTTCACTAGCCTAACTTGCCAGCCAATCAGTGAGCTCTAGGCAAAAATAAAATATTAAAAAGAAGTCTCAAAAATACAAGGTGGACAGCTCCTAAGGAATAAAATCCAAGAGTCTTCTTTGGCATCCACATACATGTGCACCTCCATATACATAAATATACACACACACAAGAACCTCCATGGGGTGTGGTCACCAGTCTTTATCCTTAGGTACCCGGGACCCAGAATCATGCTATTTCTTCCTCCCATGAGGCAGAATCTGGTCCCCATGTCGCATCCAGTTGATTTTTTCCAAGTCTTTTAACTCAAGTTCCTGTGTATCTAGGTATAGACATCCCTCTATATCACATTTTTAGAGACAAGGTCTCATGTAGCCCAGGCTGGTCTTACACTCACTAGGTAGTCAAGGGTGACCATGACCTGCTGATCCTTCTTTCCACCTTCTAATTGTTGGTACTATAGGCCTACAGCTGTTTCTCCCATCCTTGTGAGCCTGGCTGCCCTTCCAACAGCTACACCCCGCTCCAGCACCACGGACAGCTCCAAGTCCTCCTGTGGTCCTCATGTGCACCACATCCCTCTTACCAACCAGAACCCAGCAGCTCTGCTACGTTTTTTAAATTCCCCTAGAGGACCACACAGTTTTGGTAAGGACTTTACTAAGTGGGGTGATCAACCCCTGCCAGAAAACAGAAAAAATCCCAACAAGGCACTTAGGACCTGAGACTGGGTGTTTTTCTGACTCAGGCACTGGTATGGTACCCCATGTGGTAGGAACATCCCACTGGAAAACCACTCCAGTTCAGAATCCCAGCCTCAGGACCTGACCCAGCCTCCTTCTCTGTACCAGCTTCTCCTCCAGTTTTTCTCTGTGCAGATCTAAGCCCCCGTTCCCTGTATATCCCTCCTAGGCTATGAAGCCAGAGACTGATCCCGAAGGCTACAGGTACCAAGCTCCTGACCTTATAAGAAGGTCAATGTTGGGAGATTGGAAGATGGGAGGACAAATAAGCCATTAACATACTTGGCCTCACTCCCACCTGGATAACACCTCTGATGGCCATTGTATCCAGTTCTCACTGCCAACCCTTGCTCGTCAGAACCCCAATGGGGCTGAAACAGTCACAAGGTCCTGGACCCCTCCCTCCTTGTCTTTCTTGCCTACAGGTACTGATTCCTGTACTACTGGTTGCCGAACTACTGGTTCCTGGCTTTGTGTTTGTCTCATTGCTCCCTTTTGGCTTCTCAGCCCATGCAAGGACCAGCCTCGGCTTAGAGAAGGTTCCGAGGAAGGAGTGTCTGGGAGCAGCAAAAACAAATGACTCGAAGTCAAATCATGGGTCCAAGCAGACGGCCTATGCTCTGCTCCAGATGGCTTTCTAGCCTGCTTTCTCTGTTCTGCTTTCTTTTTCTAGGATATGTTTTCTTTGGAGATCTTCAGACTGCTCTCTCACTCTTTATGTATGGCTCTAGACAGTTCTCCAAATGGTTCTCTCTTGCTATTCTAAACAATTCTCTGGATAGCTCTTCTCCTGCAGCTCATGAGCCCCACCTTCATCCCCTGCATCTTTTTACATATCAATCCAGTCTTTTACTTCAGGTTTCCTTTTGATTCCAGTGAATCAGCATCCCGTGAGACCAGCCCCTTAATTCCCCAGTAACAGAAAGCCCATATTTTCTTTTAACATTGCAAAAGAATTTAGAGATCTTCCCACCTGTGTTAGGCACAGGTGATAAGGTAACAGGGTAAGACCAGGTCCTGACATTACAATTTCTACCACACCTGGACCTAAATTTGCTCAGTCCCAGGCTGACCTTGAACTCAGGAATCTGCCTGTCTTTGTATCTTCCTAACCGGCTGGCTCACAGCGCAGCTGCCTCTGTTTCCTTCGATCTGTGAAACCCCTTATACAATTCATGTTGCATCCTTATATTTTGCATAGTTGAGAAATTAGATATTTTCAAACTCATGTTTTTAGAGTTCTTTCCCACAGCCTTAAGGGCTGTCCTGAAGGTCCCAGAGTTTACTATGTTTGGCCTCCCAAACTCATGCTGTCTCTGATTATCATGGAGTCACTAAAGTTAACAGGGAGGACATTCCTTAAAGGAGGAACATAAAAATATGTACATTATTATACAAACAAGCCTTATCCCCACAGCAGCCATTGACACTTGTGGAGGCCCATGCCTGCTGACCCTGTCCCAGGGGCAGGAACCATGTCATTCTGTCCCACCAAGGGGGGACAGACCTAGTAAGCCAGAGAAGCCCATACCCCACATCAAATTCCCTGTTAACATATTCTGGTTTGCATTTCCCTTCTGGCCCTTCCTTCTACAGGGCTGATCTACACAGATCCTTGACTATATGTCTCACATAAGTGCTTAGGGGATAACTGAAAAGTTCATCAGGAAAGCCCATCCATCCCTTCCTTCATGCAGACACACGTGCACGTGCTGTCACATATTCCTTGATACCAAGAATCCCAGCCTTAGAAACAAACAGGGTCTTAGCCCCTCCAAAATCCACCTGCCTCTGCCTCCCAAGTGCTGGGATTAAAGGCTTTCTCCACCACTGCCCAGGTTTTGATGGCCTTTTCTTATTCTAGGGTGTGCCACTGGCCTACAGAGCAAACCACCAGGAGTGAATGCTATCTCTCCCAAGCTCCCGCTGTGGGAAATTCTACCCAGAGGTCTGACAATGTGGCACAAGAGATCCTAGGCTGCAAAAGAGTGGCACTGTCAAGTGGACCACAGCCAGCAGGCACGTATGTACCCTGTAACTTCTCTCTGCTGAGCTGTGATATGCTGTGACTAGTTCTTCAGAACTCTTGTGGGATAGCACACTGGATCATGGAACTCCAGGCTGAAATACACTCTTTCTCCCATAAGATGCTTTTTGTCAAGTAGTTTAATCACAGCAACAGAAATGAAAATGAAACAAACCAGCTGCTACTCCCCCCTACCTGCTGTTAGGTAAGGAACAGGTGACCCACGGCTGCCTTGCCACCTCTAAAATATCCTCCCCCTAAAGAGGCCGGTTGACCTTGGGGGACCATTGCAGAGGCCCTTAATTGAAGGGTAGTAACATTAGGAAGGTTGAGAACCCCCGGTCTAAACTGACCTATAGCCCTAGGCTGCCTCCTTGTAAATGAAACCGCTGAGACCCCAACCACTCTGGTTCTGGTCCTACCTGAGTGGAACCCACATTCAAAGGTCCCGGTTTCTTCAGTAATTAGCCTCCCTAGAGGACACACACACACACACACACACACACACACACACACAGCTGTTCCCCTCCACCCCAAACATTCAGGACTCAGCCCTTGGCAGGGTAGCTGTGTGGGAAGATTCAGTGGCCATCTTCCAGTGCCACCTCTTGGCTGTCAGGACACAGCCAATTGGGGTGTTAAACCCACCTATTTAAGCCCGACCCAATTTAAGCCAAATCCTGTAGCCTGAAGGGATGGGGCGACACACCCTGCAACCTCTGGGCATAATTAAGAAACTATTCAGTGGCTTGCTAACTCTTTGGTTATGTCCTTGGCTATGTAGACTAAATAACAGATGTGAGCAGGCAGTGGTGGCACACACCTTAGTCCCAGCACTCAGGAGGCAGGGGCAGGTGGATTTCTGAGGTTGAGGCCAGCCTGGTCTACAGAGCTAGTTCCAGGACAGCCCAGGTTACACAAAGATATCCTGTCTGGGGGGAGGGGCAGGGGAAGCAAACATAAAAGACATGATATGAATGAAACCTCATGCCAGCCCCCAGAACTTTGTCCCAAGAGGCTCCTCCCCCCATCATCTTTCTCATGGTGGCTGTCTCTTCCCCCCCACCGTCTCTTTCTCACTTCTTTTTAGAGGAATTCATATTTTTATTTGTATGTATGTGTTTGCCTGTGTGAGTGAATGCTACACGTGTGCAGGATCCACAGAGGCCAGAAGAGGGCACTGGGCCCCCTCCATTAACAGACATTGTGAAGTTCTTTTCCAAGTTTTAATGGAAAGCCTCCCCTTCCCTTTAAGACCCCACTGTGTTTGAGCCTTGAACACTACCATTTTCTGTCTGATGCTCTTCCTCCATGGACAGGTTCAATCACGGCCTCGAGGCCCTTTCTACAATAAGCCTTTCCTGAAATGAACTACGTGGCAGCTTCCTTCTCCCTGCCTGGCCACTACTGCTTTATCATCCTTTCTGTTGACAGGGAGGGACTAGATGCCAGTTAACCTGACCCCACCCAGGAGCATGCTGGCCTTGCCACATCTCACCTCAGTGTCCCCTCCACTGCCACCCCCAACCCTCAGGCAGAAGCAGCCCCACCCACAGCAGTCCAGTGTTTTTGCCTCAGTCAGGTTTGCCTCTGGCCACAGAAGGCTGGGGGCACAACAAATGCTGTCCCAGCCATGGGAGCCACAAATTAGGCTTGGGCTAGGAGAGGGTGGGGACATTCCACCATCTTCACTAACACAGTTGGCGGCTGGTAGTGCAGTACCAAAGTGACTCATGGAACTTTATAAGTGCATCAGGCTGTTGGCTCCATAAACACCCCTCCCCCCAGGACTCTGTCTCATGAGATGCCAGGAAAAACAAATGACAAACTGACACCCCCCCCCCCCATCAATCCAGCCCCTATAAAATGTCACTTATTAAGTTCCGCTGTTCTTTCAGAGGGGCTGGTAAAGACACACATCAGAGACATCACTCCTCCTACTTCCTGCCATCCAGGCCCAATATGCTTAGCTTCTCAGATCAGACAAGATCATTAAAGTCAGGGTGGATTGATACAAACCCTCCCTTATACTCCCTGTCCCCAGCTCCCCTCCTGAGGCCCAGAACCCGAGAGTGGGGATCAGAGGCTCTTCTCTATTTGTCCCTTCCAATGTTTGTCCAATGCTTGTCCCTTGACTTCCTCTGTGGTGCCCTTCATCGTGAAGGGGATTTTTACTTTATGAGATCAAACCTAACTGCTTTCCTTGACGGTCCTTGAGTTATCACCCTTGTTCAGAAAGGTCTCTGTTCCTAAAGACATTTTTCAGGAAGTGTCACTTGGAGTGCAGAGAAGGTGCTGGTCCTCTGCCTGGAGTGTGAAGGCCACCAAGGCATGGGTATGGGGGCCACTGTCTCAGAACTTCCTGGAGGCTGCTGGAACCTCTAAGGGACTAGAGATGATGATGTTTTCTTTCTTCTTTTGGAGACAGTGTCTTACTCCATAGCCCTGTTATGGAACTATGTAGACCAGGCTGGCCTTGAATTCATACAGAACAGCCCGCCTCTGCCTCCCAAACACTGGGATTAAAGACAAGTGACAACATGCCTCTGAAAGTTAATGATTTCTTTGCTGCAGCAAAATGGCTGGGTGCTTTTCTTTTCTGGGCCCACGGTTTCCTCAGCAAGCTTAGGGTCTCTAGTCCTTCTGTGTTACATGCCCAGCTTACACACCCCAACCCACAACACATGGCCTTCTTCGCTCAAGTCTACTCTTACATACAGCTCTTCTTTTGTCTGTCCCATGTCCCTTCTGGGAACACACAGCCTCACCCAGCACCCAGCGAGGACTTCTGTTATTTTGTTTCCTACATGTCACCTGTTGGAAAATGTCTGCTTCCTCAGTACCAGGGCCCTGCCCACAGGGACTCCCAGCGGCGCTTCACTTCTCCAAGCAGGCCTTGCCTGAGTTCACTAGCCTGAGCAGGAGTCAACTGGTCTCCTAGGCCCTCATCTGTCATTAGGTTCTTAAGAACTGGCAACAGTCCAGAGCCATCACAAAGCACTGGGAACGGTGTCCAAACTCTGATCATTCTGACCCCCATCCTGTGAGCCCCAGCCAGGAGGAAAGACATGGGTAATGGGGGGCGGGGGTGGAGGCATCTCCTTCAGAGTTCCCACTCTCCCTCCCCTCTGTTCGACCTGTGCCAAGAGCTGTGGACTCCTCTCTCCTTCCTGTCCCACATTTCTGTTGGCTCCCTGCCTCCCTGTCCCCAAAGCAGTGCTTTTAGGTCACCTGCTCTTCACACAGAAGCCTTCTCCATCTCTGCCCTCCTTCAAGTTCCTGTGAACTTAATTTACATATGTATTAAGAGGGGCCCACAGCTAGGCCCCTAGGACCAGAGTCCTACCCCATCAGCTCTCTGGCCCAGACATCACTATACCCTTGCTCATGAGCCCTGAGGCAGTGACAGCAAAGTTGGGTTTGGGCTGAGGATGCTCCCAGAAGCTCCCCTTGTGGCTTCCATGGACCACAAGGTTGTTACAAATTTAGAACCTGCAACCATTTAACTTCTCTCTCTCTCTCTCTCTCTCTCTCTCACACACACACACACACACACACACTCACACTCACTCACACACACACACACACCACATACACACAAAGGCCATGAGACAGCTTGACAACAAGACAGATTAATTCTGTCAACAGATTCAAGATCCTGCAGAGAGAGAACGGCACTCCTAAAGATTCCCTGTAGATGCTGTGATAGATCCTGAAATTCAGCTTTGAGCTTCCTGGAAGGCAGGGTGAAAAGGAAAACACTGAGTTCCGAGATTCTTTCTACCAGAAAGGGGAAGCTAATCAGTTTCTTCACAGAGACAATACTTCCAGGAACTCATTTACATGGATGGCTTAATAAAATCTTCTAAAGCACTAGATAGCAAGATGAGGCATAGTCAAGAAGCAGCAAAGGCAGGAGGTTCTGGAGGGAGCATGTGTCTTGCCTGTTGCTCAGGAAACCTGAAATGTCCAACTGTCTCAGCTCAGCTGGATCTTGTCTTTCCCCACCCCTACCCCTTTTGAAAGGTCTTAAATTTGTGGCTCAAGGGGAACATCAACACAGATTGTCCTTTGGAGAAGAGATTAAGACCCCACTGTGGAGGTTCTGAGGAGAGCTCATGTCATCTGGCAGAGTCAGGGAAGATTCCAGGCCTTGTGGTTGATGAGTAGCACATAGTTTACAGTAAGTCTGTGTCTGATTCCCAGGTGGCAGGGGGAGGGGAGAGAAGATATGGGGGGAGGGGGGACTTCATGCATTTCCAGGAAGAAGTGTGGGACCCTGAGTGTGGGGGAAGCAAGAGGCCCCTGTTTAGTCAATATCCATTCCAGAAAGCGGCTGACAGCTTAGAGTCTGGTACCCAGCAGCCTTTGTGGAGACCCAGCGATGAGGAAGCTATGAAACACAGGTGTGACTTGAACACAGTTGTTTGTTTGGGGTTGGTTGGTTTGCTGTACGTGTGCTTTGGCTTGGATTTTTAGAAACTGGATCTCAAGGGAATCCTCCTGCCTCAGTTTCCCTAATGCTGGTATTATAGGCTACACAGCCTAGTCAAACTTCTGGTTCAATGAGAGACCCTGGCAATGAGGCAGAGACAGAGGACACACCCAAAGTCCTGCTCCGGGCTCTGAAAACTCATTTGGGGGCTCATATCTACACACACATACACACACACACACACACACACACACATGACGTGCTGAGAACAAAGAAATAGGTCAAGTGGCACATTTGAAACACTGGGTGATGCAAAAGGAATGATGGGATGATCCCAGCCTGTGGTTATAGTTCGGTGGACTAATACTTGCCTAGCACGAATGTGAGGCTCTATGTTAAATCCCCAGTACCAAAAAATATATAAAAATATAAAAAAAATTTAAAAATTAAAAAAAAAAAAGGTCACTAGAATGAAAGTCCCAGAAAGAGACTAGAGAAAGAAAGGGGAGGAGTAATTTGAAGACACAACAGCTGAGCACTTTCCAGAACTAATACAAAGATGGCTAGGAGTGACCAGCATCAACAAGGTCGGTAAAGGAAACGTACATGGTCACGGGGCTGAGGCTGCACACATGGCTCCGCAGCTCTGCAGTAGGGTGTCTACCTCCAGCCACAGGCCTCCAGAAGAGCAGCAGAGGCAGACAGAGACAGAGAAGGTTAGTCAACTGTAAAACTGCAAAGTTGGCAAAACTCACCATGCAAGGTTGAGGGTGAAGTACAAACACCAGGATTTCTGCCCCATAAAGAAAACTAAACAACAGCCCGGCAGCGGTGGTGGCACATAGAGGCAGAGGCAGGCAGAGTTCCAGGCCAGCCTGGTCTACAGAGCCAGTCTGGTCTACAGAGCGAGTTCCAGGACAGCCACAGTTGCACAGAGAAACCCTGGGGTGTGGAGGGGAGATGGTGGAGAGAAGAGAAGAGAAAAAAGAAAAGAAAAAAGTATAAAAGTAAAAAAAAAAAAAGTATAAAAGTATCTTTTATTCATCTGATGTAATTGTCATCCTGGAGGCTTACTGCCTATGTCTGCTAACCTAGGCCTAGTCTCAGAAGCTTCCAGCCTCCATACAATCTAATCTAGGCCTAGAATGTTTTCAACCTCTGAGACTTACTGCTGAATAAGCTCACCCTTTCCAGCTCTTTCTGAACTCTGGTTGGCTGGTCAACTCAGTTGTTCTGGCTCAAAACTCCTCTCAATGCTGACTGATTCAAATTGGCTTCTTTTAGCTTCTGACTGAATTGTTCTGCTTAGGGTCTCTTACTAACTTTAGTAATATGTTCTAATCTTCTGACTCCTTGTTGTCTGGCTCATTCTGTCTTTACCTGTGTCTAGCTTGTTCTCTCTTTGAACCCTGTCTTTCTACAACTGTCCTGGTAAAACTGCCCCTTTCTCTCTCTTCTCACTCTTACCTCTCCCCTCCTCCCTCCTCTCTCTCTCTCTTCCTCTCTCTCTCTCTCTCTCTCTCTCTCTCTCTGCTACTCTCTCTTAAGTAGCCTCTCTTCCCTCTCTCTTCCCATGAGGTTGGGCATAGCCTATTCTGTCAAATCTTTCTCTGATTCATCGCTTTTTCTACCACTCAATTAGACATCATTTTCAAACATGGCTGCCTCCTTCTACAAACTAACTTTACCTTCATTGTTTGGGATTAAAGGTGTGTACCAAGGGAGTGTCTGTATTCCAGCCAGAGTTGCCATGTTGCTGGATTAAAATCCCTCTACAAAGAAAAGAAAAAAGAAAAAAAACCAAGGGGTTGGAGAGATGGCTCAGCAGTTAAGAGTGCCAGCTGCTCTTCGGAAGGTTGTGAGTTTAAATCCCAGCAACCACATGATGGCTCACAACCATTTGTGATGAGGTCTGATGCCCTCTTCTGGGGTGTCTGAAGACAGCTATAGTGCACTTACATATAATAAAGAAAGAAAGAAAAGAAAACCAAACAGAATGAAAAGTCATCCCAGAAGGGGTGTGGCAGAAAGAGCTGTGAGCAAAGAAACTACGATGTATCTAAATCTGTACAAACATATAAGGTAAAAGTAATTGTGGGGACAGAGAGAACTAAAAGAAATTAGAGATTAAAAGAAATACAGTCGTGCCACTCTGCAACAGAGTCAGGTGTGGCTTCTAATCACCTAAGACTTCTATGCAGATAGGCCCATATTGCCCAGGCAAATCACTGGGGCTGGCAAGGTAGCTTGGCAGAAAAACATTTGCCCCACCAGCCTGACAACCTGAGTTCTACCGTCATGGTGGAACCTAGAGCGGAAAGAGTCGGCTCCCCAAGTGCTCCCTCAACACATTTGCTATGATGTGCACACACATACCTCATACACATATAATAAAAGTAAAAATCATTTTTAAACACAATCGCCCGAAGTACAGACTTCAGTATGTGCATTCCTAACCAGCAATGGGAGTAGGAGAGAACAGCTGAAGAAAATTAACAAATGCAATAAATCCAGCCAGTGGAAGAACAAGAGAGGGGAGAGAGCATACACAGGGGGAGGAAAATGAGGTAATAAAAGCAAGTCAGAGTACATCAATAACCACACTCCACATAAAAATTCTCAACGTGCCCTTTAAGAGACATGTTGTCGGATAGGATTTTAAAGTTCAGCTCTTCTCTGTGTTCTTCTAACACATAAAGAGACAGGTTGAAGACCATCAGAATACCAAGCAAAAGAGTTCTGGGACCAGGCCTGGCTGCACAGGCCTGTCAGCCCAGCAGCTGAAACCCTGTCTCGAAAAACAAACAAAAAAATAAATAAATAAATAAATAAATAAATAAATAAATAATAAATAACCAAAAGAAAGCAATGATGGACTCCTGGGGATGTGCTTTCATGCTTACCTGCCCATGACTTTCCATGGCCAAGCAGCCAGCATAGGAGTCCGGGGTATCCAACCACATATCTCTCAAAGCTTGATGGAAGTTTAGAGAATGTCATTGCAGACGAAACGTTCAGCAAGCATTGTGCCCCACCCCCATCCCACTCCACCTTCTTTTTTTTTTTTTTTTTTTTTTTTTTCAAAACAAGGTTTCTCTGTATAGCCCTGGCTGTCCTGGAACT
>JADRCH010000183.1:766471-795384 GCA_019843965.1 Rhynchomys soricoides | reverse complement strand
GGGTGGATGGTTGGATGGATGGGTGAGTGGATGGATGGATGGATGGATGGATGGATCGGTGGATGGTGGGTAGATGGGTGGATGGATGGATGGATGAATGGGTGGATGGGTGGATGGATGGGTGGATAGATCGGTGGATGGTGGGTGGATGGGTGGATGGATGGATGGGTGGATGAGGAGTTGAGTGGATTAATGGGTTAGCAGGTAGATGGATAAAGGGTGAATAGATAAATATGTGGACAGATGTGATGGGTAGATAGGTGGCAGATAGAAAAATAGATGGCTAAGAAATGAATGGGAACAGGAAAGATAATCCATTCATGTCATGAGGAAGTTAATGAATGAATTAAATAAACTGGGCATCCCAGAAAGCATGGGAGGACTGGAGAGATGGTTCAGTGGTTAAGAGCACTGACTGCTCTTCCAGAGGTCCTGAGTTCAAATCCCAGCAACCACATGGTGGCTCACAACTATCTGTAAAGAGATCTGATGCCCTCTTCTGGTGTGTCTGAAGACAGCTATAGTGTACTAATATACATAAAATTAATAAGTAAACCGAAAGAAAGAAAGAAGGAAAGAAAGAAAGAAGGAAAGAAAGCATGGGAAAATAGCACAGGAGGCCAGACAGCTACTAGAGATCACAAACCCAGCCTTGGCCTAGCAGTCTAAGCTACTCAGAAGAAGAAGACTACAACCACAAGATTACAAGTCACAGACAGCCCTTCTACCCTGTGCCTCCCAGCCTGTCTGTGCCTCCCTACACTCCCTGGGTCCAGACTACAGGGGCAAAGGACAAAGAGGCAATGAACTAGCTATTCCTATGTACAGCACCCCTCTTTCTTCAGGATTCAGTTCAGATAAGGAAGCAGGGAGTCTGCAGATAAAGACAATGAGCCAGAAGCTCCATTCTGCTTCCCCTTTCTCTACTCTTCAGCCAGTTGTTTTGCTTCTGGCCCCTTTTCCTGGTAAGATTTTTAGGAGAAGAGATACACAGATACACCCATCTTCTTAGTTATCTGACCAGCTCAGAGCAGTAGAGTCTAAGGCTGTTGCCTGGTTAGGAGTTGGCAGTCTCTGGACAAATGGATCTAGATCCCTCCTCCAAAGATGTTCAAGATGGGCAGATGCAGCCTGGCCTGGGGGCATATACATTCACCCAAGGGATAGGATTCCTGCAAGGCAGATGTGAATCTAAACAAGTCTTAGCCTCTGATTTCTACACTAGTAGCCACCAGGACAGCCTTCCCCAACAAAAGTATAGCAGCCAGGTCCTAAGATGCAGAGCTAAGTCCCTCATGGGCAGCAGACCACAGACAGGAGACATGAGAGAAGAGAGAAAGTTAGAATTCTACTTCCTTCCCCAAGGGAGCCCCTGAGCAGCTGGTAGAGCATCTTCTCAGCCTGCGATCCTGTAATCGACTCAACAGCATTTAGAGGCAAAGTTCTGGTTCACTCATTGCTTGCCCTGGAGTGACCATCAAAGGCACAGAGGGAATCCTGTCTATCTGAGCACTAGGGAAACAGAAGAATATGCTGCTGACTACTGCAGAGGGGACAAGACTACACTACACCTCTGTAACTGGATGGCTGTTGGTACATCAGCCTCTTGTAGACACCTGCTCCATGCCAGGCTCCAGAGGGTGCAGGAATCACAGGTCTATCTCTGCCTTCACAGGGACCTTGAGAGCCCAGTGGACCAGCATCCAACCAAGCCAGGATAGCTGATGCTGATGCTGATGCTGAGTTTGCAGGCATGAGGGAGACCTCAGTAGATGCAGAAATTAGAGGAAAGGCGCTCCAGGCAGAGGGAAGGTACAGAAATGACCTGGAGCTATAGAAAGGCCATTATGAGACTCTAACAGGATGGTGAATGGTTCAAGTGTTAGGCAAACTGACAGGAAGAACGCAGGGAAGAACCTCTGGAGCTGAGAGGCAGGGTCCCAAGGGCCACTTGGAACGTTACCTGTGGGCAGTAACCCAGAGACAAGCAAGAGACCAGCCAGAAGCCATTACAGCCATCCAGATCCCTGAAGGACAGTGTCTGGTTTCCCTTCCTGATGCTGTGATAAAGAACTCCAACCAGGGACTGGAGAGGTGTCTCAGCGGTTAAGAGCACTGACTGTTCTTCCAGAGGTCCTGAGTTCAATTCCCAGCAACCACATGGTGGCTCACAACCATCTGTAATGGGATCCGATGCCCTCTTCTGGTTAAGGTTATATAGGTTGTACTTAATCCAGGATGCAGGGCTTCATACACCCACGTGCGCACGAGCATGCGAATGCTCCGCGCACAGGCCTTTGCTCCCGCGGTCCTTCCACTCAGCACACCCTTCTCTCCTTTCAAATCCCACCTGCCCCTCAGTTCCCAGCTGGAATTCCACTCCAGGACCAGAATCAAGTTCCAGAGTCAGGAGTGGGGTAGGTGGCCTAATTAGAGCCCCAGCTTCTAGCTGTGTGATGTAAGCAGGTCATTTTATCCCCTCTGGGCCTCAGTTTCCTCCCCTCTCAGGGGCAAATCAGGAAAGATTGTTGAACTTGGGAAATCTGCCATCTTGAAACAGCCTTAAGAGAGCTTCAGAGATGGCTCAAAACATTAAGATCACTTGCTGCGGGCTGGAGAGATGGCTCACTGACTGCTCTTCTAGAGGTCTTGAGTTCAATTCCTAGCAACCACATGGTGGCTCACAACCATCTGTAATGGGATCTGATGCCCTCTTCTGGTGTGTCTGAAGACAGCGACAGTGTATTCCAATACATAAAATAAATCTTAGAAGAAGAAGAGGAGGAAGAGGAGGAGGAAGAGGAAGAGGAAGATCACTTGCTACTCTTACAGAGGACGAAATTCCATCCCTTGTCAGTGGCTCACAACTTCCTGAACTCCAGTTCTATAGGACCTGAAGACATTCTCTGGCCTATAGAAGGACATGCATATGCAGCTTTATTAAAAATCCAAAAAAAGATACAGATACAGATAGTTTTTAAGAGCAATCCTGTGGATGCCTTGAGTATGCAAATGAGAGAAAGTTTATGATGAAATGCTGGAGGGAGTTGCCTCTGAGCCTTGAAATAAGAAAGGGTAAACTATTGAGTTCTGCATAGCAAGATACTGTTTGTTGGTGGGGATGGTGGTGGTGGTGGTGGTGGTAACGGTGGTGGAGGTTTTCTGAGACAGTCTCCCTACACAGCCCACAATGGCCTGGAACTCTGGTGCACTGGGAAGATAAACACATCCAACACACCCAAGACACCCAGCGTAGATGTTGGTTCTGAGTTGACAATGCTGGCACTTTTTGTAAACATGCTGCCCCAAGCTGGGTAGTCTCCAGTAAACACCTGTTTGCACAATCATGGTCACACACGGGGATGTGCTTGCACAATGACCTGTTTGCACAATCTCAGCCGACTGCTATATTCTACCCAGAGCAAGCCCTGGTAGAAATATGGAGTCTCCACTTCTGTACACTCAAGCTGTCTGGCTGTCCTGCAATGCCTGCCCAAGCCCCTCTGGACCCGGCAGCTCCCTGATCCATGCAGCAGTCCCCCCCTGGTCCAGGTCTTGATGTTCCAGGCTTTTGAGAACAGGGCATTGCTGAGAAGGGGTGAAGGAGGTTCCAACCCACAGAGGTTTCCTTTGATGGAGGAAGAACAGGAACAAGAGGAGGAAGTACCTTACAGCAAATGCCTGATGCAGGTGAAGGAGAGCGAAGTCTCATTGCCTTGAGCGCTTCCATTCCTCATAGTTAAATACTCCTTAAGCGTTTGCCCGGTACCTCACTCTGTTCCACGGGCCTGACTTCTAACTAATTTCACTCAAGGGTCTTGTGAGGCAAATACTGTGATTCCTATCTTTAAGCTGTCAAAACAGCCTGGGAATGTGGCTCATTTGCTGGAGCAGTTGCTTACCTTACCGTATGATGGGTTGGAGGCCAACCCATCATAAACTGGGCATGGTAGCACATGCTTGTTTGTAACCTCAACACTCAGGAAGTGGAGGCAGGAGGATCAGAAGTTCAATACACTGATAAGATAGTTACTATATAAGATAGTTAAATGTCAGCACAGACCACAGGAGACCCTGCCTCAAAAAAAAAAAAAAAAAAAAAAGCAGGAGCTGGAGAGGGGTCTCAGAAGTTAAAGGCCCTAGCTGCTCTTCCTGAGGACAGGTTTGGTTCCCAGCACCATACAATGGCTCAAAACTATCTGTAGCTCCAGTTCCAGGGGATCTGACACACTTTTCTGGCCCCCAAGAGTACCAGTCAAGCACATGTTATACATACATATATTCAGGCAAATACTAGCATACGTAAAACAAAACCAAAAGATTCTTTAAAAGGGTAGAGGAGACAAGAGAGACAACGTAGCGGTTAAGAGGGGTCGCTTCTCCTGCAGAGGACCCAGATCCAAACCAAGCACCCACATCAGATAGATCACAATGACCCATAGCTCCAGTTCCAGGAGATCTCTATGCTACTCGACAGCCTCTACAGGCAGCTGCGTGCATGTGGTTACACGTGCACACACTCTGGCCCACACAGAGATTTAAAAAAAAATCTTAAAAATAAAACAAAATATGACAAAACTGGGGCTCAGAGACCTTAAATAACTTGCCATGGTCACATGAGAAGTGACAAAAGCCTGTGACTCCTTAGCCCAGGCTCTCAGCCTCTCTACTCTCTTAACCTCGCCCAGAAAAGTTCTTCCACAAACCCAGCTTTCATTTCCTCACAGCGAATTTTCATTTCAGCCCCAGCAGTTCCATTTCCTAGTCTAACCAATGAGATCAGAGAAATGGTTCTCTGAAATGGGCAAGGGAGGTTGAATTTCTTTTGGTTGTTGTTGTTTCCTTTGGTTGGCTTATGTTATTCTGGGTGTGGGTGGGTGTGTTGGTGTTGATGTTTTTGTGTTTGTTGACTTTTGAGACAAGGTCTGGATTGGTAGCCCAGGCTGGCCTGGAACTTGAGGTCCAGTAAGGTTTCCTGAGTTCCAGGATTGACGGCCTGCACCACCATGGCAAGCTCTGACACTGCATTTCTGAGAGTTCTTATAATCTTCCCTTGGAGAGAGCTACTATTATTCCTGTGGCAGGTGGGAAAGCAAAGACTGGAGAATTAGCTATGTCCCAGGATTCTACAGCCCAACAGGAAAGAGTGCTCTCTGAAGCTTGGCACTGTGTGAGCTGGGAGCGGAGGCCAGGGTGTAGTTTCTGCCCCCATAGACTTCAAAGTTTAGTGGAGGAAGCAGACAGCACCAGTCCACTACTCTGTTACAAGGCAGGCAGGCAGAAGGACACCTGATGCAGCTGGAAGCCTAGGAAAGGAAGGCGACTCTCCTGGCAGAGAGATGACAGGGACTCACCTGTCTGGCAAGAACAAAAGCACAGAAGTGTCACAGAGCCTAGGTAGGCTAGAAAACACAAACCATTCAGCTTGGCCAGAGCAGGAGGCAAGTGGAAATGGAAGCTTACATAATGGCCAGGGAGGTGGGCAGCTTGCTAGAACCATTAAGGTGGTGGTTCTCAACCTGTGCGTCAAGACCTCTTGGGCAAACCTCTATCTCCCAAAATACTTACATTATGATTCATTACACTAGCAAAATGAGAGTTATGAAGCAGCAACAAAAGATTTTTATGTTTGACGGTCACCACAATGTGAGAAACTGTATCAAAGGGTCACAGCATCAGGAAGGTTGAGAAGCACTACTTCTTCTGACTTCTGAGGTTTGGCAAAAGGGGAGACAAGCTGCAGAACTGGAACAGGGAGGAGACAGAGTTTAGAATTCTGTCAAGGCCAGAGGTGGAATCATCTCCCATCCCCAGCCCCAAGAAGGAGAGGCAGGCATAGAGGGCACAAGGTCCTTGTTCTCAGATAAGTTCAGGGAAAGCAGAAATGTTAAACATGCAGGGTTGTATAACTTGTTTTCTACCCAGAAAGCTGGGAATGGAGGTAGTTTATGGGCTGGTGACCTTTGCATTATCTGTATGACTGAGATCACACCAGGCCCTTAAGGCATCACATGGAGTCAGATCTATAGAACCCATCTTTATGGATGGGTGTTCTTTACAAAGAATTTCAATGTAGTCATGCCTTAAGCTTTATTGGTGCATACAAGATAGAGATAATTGTGACCAGGAAACTTTTTCCAAATGGTGCTGTACTTAAAGATGCCTAAAATAATTTTAGACTCTTGAAGTTTGAACAAACACCAGCTACTGAGTCTCAGTAATGTTGAACCTGACTTTCTTCTGGTCTCACATGGAGGATCAACACTATGCTGGTTGTGGTGTTTTACAGAGACCCCACCCAGAAAGGGAAGGCTGTGATAAAATTCTGAGACAAGTCCATGGGAACTGGGACAGTTTTGACAAAGGAAGAACTTTGTCAGTCTTTCAAGAACTTAGTAAGCATAGGCTGTAGACTCACACCTGCAAGGTGCAGACACTGGGACCACAATGGTGTGCTGACTTGGTTTTGGTTTCTATTTGCTTTGTATGTTTTTCTTTATGGTTTTTATTTAGAATAATTTCTCTTATGTGCCTACTTTACTTGCATGCATGTATGAACACCGCACATGTGCTTGGTACCCAAGGAGGCCAGAAAAGGCAATCAGATCCCCTGGAACTGGAGTTACAGACAGTTGTGAGCTGCCATGTGAGAATTGAACCTGGGTCCTCTGAAAGAGTACCGAATGCTCTTAACGGAGCCATCTCTCGGATCCTGTATGTTTGTTTTGAGACATGGTTCTCATCTGTAATCCTGACTAAACTAGAATTCACTATGAAGCTCAGGCTGGCCTCAATCTCATGGTGATCCTCCTGTTTCAGCCTCCCAAGTGCTAGGATTACAAGGAGGGGCCAACACAATCATATGCTGTCTTGAACAGAACAGGCAAATGTTTTCCACTGTAGAGGTTCAATTCTAGCAGGGGCAGGGGAAATAACTATTGAGGGAAGAAGAGGCTGGGGGGGACAGAAGTGATGACGAAAGAGGAAATGAGGGACAGGGTACCCGGAAGACTTCAATAGGAGGGTGATATCTGAGCAAAGACCTGAAGAGAGAAGGGAGTGACCCCACGTTTCTCCCTCATTTGCGGGGAGAGTCCGGGCCAAAGAAGCAGCAAGCACAAAGGCCCTGGGGTAGTAGAGGGCCTAGCAAGCTCATTAAACAAGGAAAACAGAGACACTAGAAGCCAAGACAAGGTGGTAAGGGTGGGAGAAGGGGGTCTCAGAAGGCCAAGGAAGCCAAGCCGATCACTGAGCAGTCTTTCACATGGGCTCCAAGTGAGATGGCAGCCATCAGGGAGTCTGGGGCAGAGGGCATCAGGACAGTGACTGCTCTAACATGTGATCATGACAATACTCAGACACAGAGGAGCCACGTTGAATTTTCCTGTGAACACCCACACACCCAGGATGCTGGGTATATTGTGAAGGAAGAGTCATGGGCTTAACATGTTGCAGGTATTAGTGTGCTGGTACCTAACCTTCATCAGTGATGAACTGTATATATATCGTTGAGTAGGTGAATCCTCAGAAAAGTATCTGTAGGTAACTGCAGGAGAAACGTGAACATGAACAACAAAAACCCTCCAACTGCTGGAAAGATTCCATGTCTCTGAATCATTGTTAAGTCCTACTGTCTCAAAACACAAAATAAAGGGGCATCAGTCTTTAAGCCCAGGACCTGGGAAGCAGAGACAGGTGGATTTCCTGTGACTTTGAGGCCAACTTAGTCTACAGAGTAAGTTCCAGGCTACATAGACACTGTCTCAAAAAACCAAACACACACACACACACACCACACACCACACACGCACTCAGACTCACTCACACACACACACAAGAAAGATACTCAGGGAAAGAATGAGACAGACCTAAAAGTATGGGTGGGACCTTCTCAAAAACAGTCACACTTAGATGTCTCTAGCTGTGTTAGTTATGTTAGTGTTTAATTGTCCATCTAACATAACCTACAGTAAGGTAAGAAGAGGGAGCCTCAATTAAGGAATTATCCAGATCAGATTGTCTTGATTGATGTAGAAGTTGCCAGCAAAATGTAGACAGTCCAATCCTTGGGGATGAGGTCCTGTATTATATAAGAAAGCTAGCTGAGCATGAGCCAGTGAGCAACCCAGTAAACCTTCCCCCATGGTTCCTGCCTCTGCTCCTGCCTTGAGTTTCTGCCTTAACTGCTCTCAAAGCTGGACTGTGACCTGGAAGTGTAAGCTGAAATAAACTCTTTCCCCTCTCAAAATGCTCTGGTCATGTCGTTTTGTTTTGTTTTGGAGACAGGGTTTCTCTGTGTAGCCTTGGCTGTCCTGGTACTCACTTTGTAGACCAGGCTGGCCTCGAACTCAGAAATCCACCTGCCTCTGCCTCCCAAGTGCTGAGATTAAAGGCCTGTGCCACCACACCTGGCTGAGTTGTGAGCCTTTCAAAGTGTTGAAATTTTTAAGAATTCGAGAACTTATAAAGGTTTTACACTGTGATATACCCATGAGACTTGGGGGCTTAAAGAGGTGGAAGTTTATGTTTTTTACCTGTTTGTGTATCATTGACAAAGGATTGATCATGATGCTTGATTTTAAATGTCAACTTGCCACAATTTAGAATCTCCCAGGCAGCAACCCTCAGTTGAGGAATTATCTTGACTCCCTTAATTGATCTGGGAAGACCCACCCCAGATATGGGCGGCACCTTCTGGTTGCAACCCAGATCAAAAGCAGGACATGGAAGAAGGAAGACAGCTCAGCCTTTGCTTCCCTGACTGCTAGTAGTCTACCCTGCTGCTGCCACCCCATTTGATTCCTTCACTTAAGTCAAAATCAGTGTTTCCAGGCTTTCAACATTGACTGAAGACGACACCCTCCAGGTCTTCAGTACCACCTTGGGAGTGCCAAGGCACCTAAGGATTTCCCAGGTGGGTTCTCAGTAGCTGTGCTCCTACTTCGTCTGTATTGCATAAGCTAATTTGATACATTCATGTACATGTGTGTGTGCTCATTCGTTTACTATGTTGGTTTCTCTAGAGCAGCAGTTCTCAACAGGGGTCACCTAAGACCATTGGAAAATACAGCTATATATTATGATTCATATCAGTAACAAAATTACAGCTATGGATTAGCAAGGAAAATAATTTTACTGTCAGGAGTCACCATGACATGAGGGTCGCAGCATTAGGAAGGTTGAGAACCACTGCTCTAGAGAACCCTGACTAATATATCAATATATACTATTTTGGTGATTTTCAAACTAAGAATCATTTTTCCCCTGTCTTTCTTGATAGTTGTAGGGTGGGTCCTGGGGCATTCTGAAGATATAACCAGGAGCCACTAGGATTGCACAAAGGGGTGAGGGCATGGACCATGGACTGGGGGACAGGGGTCTAGTGAGTCCTAGAAAATGGCAGGTTTTCAGCCAACCAGGGAAGAAAACCTTAAGTAAATATTACCTGCTCTGGAATCTTGATTCTTCATGGGCAGAGGCTTCAGCCAGACTCAAAGGGGAAGGACTCTTCCTTCACCTCCTTCACCCCACCCCACACCTCATTAATTTTCCATGCCTTTTTGTCCTGCTACGTTTTGAGATAAACATTTGAAGACCCCAGCCCTCCCCTGGCCCTGTCTGGTCTCGGGTGTTCTGCCCAGTCTCAACGCGCGTGGAGCTCAGGAAATCCGGAGAGAAGGGAGGGCGGGCCTCGGGCCAGGTTGCTACAATGCCCAACCCTCTAAGACCCCTGAAGCAGGAAGGTCGCTAGCTCACCAGTTTCCCTCAACCTCCTTCCTGAGAGGAAGGGGCTGTCTATGTCCCCCAAGGGTGAAGGCCCAGCGAAGTGCAGCAGGGAAGCCAGGAAGGTGTCGCAATCCTGGGTCCCCCCGCCTGTCATTAACGACGGGGCTAGAAAGAGAAGTTTCGGGAACTTGCCCCAAGAGGAGAGGAGACAAGAGAAGAGAGCGCAAGCGTGGGGCTGGGCACAGCGCCCTAGCCCCGATGTAAGTAGGGGGAGGGCCGAGCCCTGGAGGCCTCAGACCATTCCCCAGCCCTGCCAAGGCCACATCAGGGGGCCCAAGACAGGGTACCTTGGGAAATGGGAGTCTTTCTGAGTGTATAGCATCAGGGAAGTCAGACAAGCTCGATCTCTTTGGGAACAGGAGCTGAGCTCAGGTATGAAGACATCCCTCCCAGAGTCCCTATCCCTCAGATTGGCTTACTCCCTGTTTTCAGACACTTGGCCTGCTTCTTCTCAGCAAGAATGGCTGTCTCAGAGTCTCTGGGCCTCTGTTTCCTCTCCTGGTTCCCTTTACCTCTTAACTTTAAACAGTTGATGCAAGACTTGGCCTGCCAGCCCTCTGCCTCTCCAGATCCACTGAGCTAGCTTTCTCGATCTGCCTCTCCACTTCTCTCTGTATCTCTCCAGCCTCGACTTTGTTGTTGTTGTTGTTGTTAAGGTATGTAGCTCTCATGCAGATGAGGCTTATCACCATGTAGGCAGATAAGAACCTAGAACTTCTGATCCTGCATCCCAAACGCTAGTCTGCAGTCGTTACACCACCATGCCTGATTCTCAATGTGTTCCTGGGGATCAAACCTAGGCCTTTGTGCCTGCTAGACAAGTACTCTACCAACTGAGCTCTATCCCCAGCCCTGATTGCTGTATATTTTTTGAGATAGGTTTCACCAAGTTGCCCAAAACAGATTTGAATTTCTTCTATAGCACAGGCTGGCCTTGAACTTGTAATGTACACTTGCCTCCATTTCCAGGGTAACTGGCCTCAGACCCATGTCACTGGGCTAGGCTCGGCTTCAGTCTGTCTCTGTGTATCTCTTTCCCGCAGCCCATCTATTCACCCATCTACCGATTCATCGCTCCTTTATTCCTGCCACATCTGGGGAGCCCTCTCCCTTAGTTCATTCCCAAGGTCCCCTCCCTCCTTGTCTTCCCACAGACAGAATTCCAAAAGAGCAGGACAGGAGAAGGGAGCCCAGGGGGAAGGTTGGCAACGATGAGCAAAAGGAAAAGGCAGAGAGGAGGCTGTGGCAGCCGTGAGTCACGGCGTCAGCTGTGTCCGTGGGCATGCAGTTGCAGAGCCCAACACATGGCCAGAGTGGTAGGAACAGCCTGAGAGCCTCAGAGCTAGAAGTGGACCTGAGCAATGTAGCACAGACAAAAGGCATAGGCTCCAGCAGACCCAAGCTTCTACTCAACTGTGGCCATCCCCAGGGCTTCCATAGGGGACTGTTCTGATGTTAAACATGCCAGCTCCAGGCAACCTACAGAGGATGTCTGATGGTCTCTGTTCTGTTTTCTGCTCTTGACATAAGCCTGTGGGAAGGATACAGTGGTACCAGTTATGAGCTAGGCCTACTAGAACCACAGATGAGCAGAGAGGGGAACCAGCATCCTGAGTCCTGGGGGCTAAGTCTTTCCCACTCAGTGTGTACATGTGTGTGTGCACATGTATGCAGGAGATAATCAAACTGTCATGTTGGTGTGAGGTTATTGCCTGAGGTTTCCATTGCTGTGATAGAACACCCTGACCAAAAGCAACTTGGGAGGAAAAGGTTTATTTCACCTTACACTTCTAGGCAACAGTCCATCACTGAAGGTAGTCAGGGCAGGAATTTGAGACAGGAACTGATGCAGAAGCCATTGGTGAGTGCTCCTACTGGCTTGTTCCCAATGATTTGCTCAGTCTGGCTTCTTGTAGCACTGGGAGCAACTGTCCAGGGGTGACACTACCCACAATGATCTGGATTCTCCCACATCCGGCATCAATGAAGAAAATGTACCTACCAGGGGCTTGCCCACAAGCTAATCTGGTAGAGGTATTTTCTCAACTGAAGTTTCCTCTTCCCAAATGACTAGCTTGTATTAAGTTGACACAAAAACTAGCCATAACAGTTACAAATCGAAGATTGGTAAACGGAGATGTGGGGGGCAAGAGGGAAGAAAAGCTTGCACCCCTCCTAGCTCTGATCCCTGTTCTTTCTGGGAGCCAGATTTGACCTTGGCAGTGCGTGGCACACACACAGACATTTCCTTGATGCCCAGGTTAGGGGAAAGCCATTGATTTGAACATTTCATGTCTTCCTCTCATGGGCAGTGTAAGCCAATGTTACCTCCATGTTGCAAACACTGAAACTCAGGGGTCAGGTAACCTGCCCAGACAGGGGCAGATCAAGGTTTTGACTGAGCTCGGACTGCAAAGCCTGTTCCTAACCATCTCTCACTCCCTTCAGGTAAGCACCAAGCTGGCGACATGGAGGGGCTGGGAGCCTGCAGCCTGACTGGAGTTACCCTGATGGTCTTACTACTCCCCAGAAGTAAGTCAGGGGCTGGGGAGGGGGATTCAAAGGGAGGCACTGGTCTCCCAAGCTGCTGTGTGCCAGACCCTGGGAGTGTAGCAGTGAACAAAACAGCCAAGGCCTCTACATCACAGAGCTTAGAGGCAGCAGGGCAGTTATGACTCTAATTACAAAGGGATGCAGAAAGCCGGGATACAGTCTGGTTTACCAGGATGCTCATATGCTAAGCTGGTGAGAGAGGGTGGAAAAAGCATCATGAAGAGGGGGCAGCAGGGCAAAGAGCCACAGATGGGAGAGAGTATATCAGTTCTCCAGAAACAGACCCTGTGTCTGCGAGCAGAAACCACTGGGTGAGGTCAGGAACTACGTGTAGGATCTGGGACTCCTTCCTAACCGTGGCTGCCTGTACTAACCTGACGGCTACTGTTCTTCACAATTATGGTAGAACATCTGAGTCTCTTAGCTGGGTGGAGGTGGAGCACACCTTTAGTCCGAGCACTGGGAAGCAGGGGCAGACGAATCTCTGTGAGTTCTAGGCTAGCCTAGTCTACAAAGTGTGTTCTAGGATAGTCAAAGAGTCGAAGAGAAAGCCTGTCTCAAAAAAATGAAACAAAAATAAAAAATAAGGAAAACGAACCTGATGTTGACTCATCATAGACAAGCACTGAGAGTTATTGTCTGCAGTCAAGGCCTTGATAATGCCAGCCACCGAGCCATGGGAGGCAGGAATATGGCAGAGATGTGACAGCAGTCCACAGAACTGAGAAAGTTCCTTTAGAACAGAGGGGTCTCTGGGTTGAGCAGATTAGTGGCAGTGCTTGCTAGGAGATAAGGCTGTAGAGTAGGAAGCTATCTATCTTAGGGGCTGCCCTATCTTAGGGGCCTGTTCGTGCTAGGATCCTTGCAGCTTTGCGGGGGTACTAGGTAGGATGTAAGGCATGACTGGTCCACTCTATAGGGACAGCTCTGGGATCTAACTGGTAGAAACTGTTTTGCTTGGTTTCTTAATCTCCATTCACAGATGAAAGAAACCAGGCACACGGGGTCCCACTTACATATGCCATGATCACTAACAATAAGTAAGGCACACAGTGTAGTCCAAGTGTCCAGGCCCACACCCATCACACCAGCCTGCCTTTCTTTACAGACAGTCGGGGCCGAGCACCTTTGAAGTGGCACAATTGCACAGGGCTCTTACAAACAGATCTGAATCTGACAAAGATTGCTGTGGCCTGGGGGTTCTTATCACTCTGACTGTGGTTTTCACCTCCGTAGTGGGGAAGTGGAGCTGGCTAGGAGGGATAAACTGCATTCATAACTGCATTCTGGGAGAATGCACACACAGCAGGAAATATTCACATCATGGGGAGGACATTTACATGGTGGGGAGCATTTATACCACAGAGCATCCACACCATGGGGCACACTCACAGGATAGGAAGTGCTTGTAGCCTGGGGAGTGTTCACACCACAGGAAGCGTTCCTACTTTCTGGGGGTGTTCACACCATAGAGAAGGTTCGCACCTCTGCAAGTCGGGAGCTGCTTTGCTCTGCCTAGCCCATGGATAACTATTTATGGGCACATGGTTGTCTCTGTCTCTCACTATAGTACATCTTACAGGTCTTACACTCTTCATGTTTAACCCCCAGGTCCTGATGGTAGGGTAAAAAGGCAAAGATGTGCTATGAGGCTAGGAATCTAAAGATCTTGACCTGGCCCCTGTTGGCCTGGCAAAAGAGTCCTCCAGGACCCACCCTCTACCAATTCAGGTCTGGAAAGCTGCGGGCACATCAGGATCTCACCCCCAATTCTCCGCCTGGGGGACCCTGTCCTGGCCTCCTGCACCGTCAACCCAAACTGCAGCAAACTGGATCAACAGCCAAAGATCCTATGGAGACTGCAGGATGAGCCAAACCAGCCTGGGGACAGACAGCATCGTCTGCCTGACGGGACCCAGGAGTCCATCATCACTCTGCCTCACCTGAACTATACCCAGGCCTTCCTCTTCTGCTTAGTGCCATGGGACAACAGTCTCCAGATCCTGGATCAAGTTGAGCTTCGAACAGGGTGTAAGTCCCTCCAGCTATCTACCCATCTGCTTCCAATGCCCCTCTGCCAAAACCAGAGATAGCTAAGACCTCATTCAAGTAGCCCTTTGTAAATATGAGGGTGTGGTTCTTCCTATCATTCTATAATTCTCCAGTGAAGAAGCTGACATCTGGTGAGGGCAAGTGACCTCCTGAAGGCCACACCCACAGGGGTCCTTGTAGAACCACTTGTCTATTTAACTGTTTAGCGAGCTCAGGTTCTTGGCCATAAGAGGGGCTTACTTCCAGCTCCTCCTAAGTCTAGTCCCAGTTTTCTTTCCAAATTGATCAGGATGGAATTTGTGCCAAGCTGAGGTATAAGGAACAAATAAGAACCCAGGTATAATGCCACCTCTTTAATCCCAGCTGAGGAAGGTGGCTATCTGTGGTTTTTGAGCAGGATTTCTCTGTGTTTTTTGTTTTGGTTTGTTTTTGTTTTGGTTTGTTTTTGTTTTATTTTGTTTTGTTTTTCGAGGCAGGGTTTCTCTGTGTAGCCCTGGCTGTCCTGGAACTCACTCTGTAGACCAGGCTGGTCTCGAACTCAGAAGTCCACCTGCCTCTGCCTCCCAAGTGCTGGGATTAAAGGCGTGCGCCCCCACTGCCCAGCAGGATTTCTCTGTGTAACAACCCTAGCTGGCCTTGATTCAGAGATCTGTCTGCCTCTGCCTCCTGAATGTTGGGATTAAAAATGTGCAGGTGTGCATCACCACCGCCTGGCAAATCAATCTCTCTCTCTCTCTCTCTCTCTCTGCCTCCCATGATTTCTGTGATCTTTGAGGACAATGTGATCTGCATAGAGAGTTGTTCCAGGGCAGCTAGGACTATATAGTGAGACCCTGTCTACCCCATCCCCTCAAAAAGAAATGGGTGCCAGGTTGAGGATGTAGCCTGGTAGTAGAACACATACTCAACATGAACAAGGATCTGGGTTGTAATCCACACCAAGCAATTACAGAGCCAGGCATGGAGCTACACCTCTGTGGTCCTAGTACTACTTGGAAGCTGAGACAGGAGGCTGGTGAGTTAGAAAGTAGTACGGGCTGTATCATGAGTCCTGTCTCCAGCAGAAAAGAAGTGATCCTCGAAGCTGTCACCTGCATGAACACAGTTGGGAGGAGCCTACAGATAGGAAGTCAAGCAGCCCTCGTATGAGTTACTTTTCTGTTGCTATGACAAGATGCCATGACTAAGAAAACTTATAAAAGAGAGCATTTAATTGGCCTTGCAGTTCCAGACAGAGTTCACGATGGTGGAGCAAAAGCTTAGTGACAGAAGCAGCTGAGAGTTTACATCTTGAAGAGCAGGAAATAGGACAAATCTTTTGAAACCTCAAAGCCTACCCTCAGTGACACACACTGCCTCCAACAAGGCTTCCAAAACAGTTCCACCAACTGGCAACCAAGTATTCAAACATGAGCCTTTGGGGGTCCATTCTCAATGAAACTACCACAGCCCTTACAGAAGTCTAGGAGAGCCAGGTGGTATCACACGCCTTTAATCCCAGCACTAAAGAGGCAGAGGCAGGTGGATCTCTTAGTTTGAGGCCAGCCTGGTCTACAGAATGAGTTCCAGGATAGCCAGGGCCACAGAGAAACCCTGTCTGGAAAAACCAAAAAAAAAAAAAAGAAGAAGAAGAAGAAGAAGGAGAAGGAGAAGAAAAGGAAGAGGAGGAGGAGGAGGAAAAAACCTAAGAGAGAGAAGTTTATTAGCATTACCTCCTCTTTACAGATAAGGAAACTGAGGCAGAGAGCAATTCAGTCACTTAAGGATGAAATGGCTAATGAATGACTGACCAAACCATAATAAAACCCAGGCTGTACTGTCACTGACAAAGGGGCCACCAGAGTGCTGAGGGTCTAGGATGCCTGCTCCTGTACCTGACAGTAACACAGTTGTACACACACACACACACACCATGAGGGCTCGTAACATTCCTTTCATCCTATCCAGATCCTCCTGCCAGCCCTTCCAACCTATCCTGCCTCATGTACCTCACCACCAACAGCCTGGTCTGCCAGTGGGAGCCAGGTCCCGAGACCCACCTTCCCACCAACTTCATCCTAAAGAGCTTCAGGTATGTAGGATTTCCATGCCAGCCCCTTCCTCCAGGTCATGGTTTGGGGCACAAGTCCCTGTAGGAGTGAGGAGACACGGTGAGGCAGTGGGCAGGGGGAGAGCGGAGAAAGAGAGAGAAGAGAGAGAAGAGCCTTGCCTTCTTCCTCTGCTTGGTACCAAAGCCCAGCCTGTTGGCAGGAGTCGCGCCGACTGTCAGTACCACGGGGGCACCATCCTGGACTGTGTGCCAAAGAAGAGGCAGAGCAACTGCTCCATACCCCGCAAACACTTGCTCCTGTATCAGAATATGGTCATCTGGGTGCAAGCAGAGAATATGCTAGGGTCCAGCGAGTCCTCAAAGCTGTGCCTTGACCCCATGGATGTTGGTGAGTGACAATGGGTGTGAGAAAACGGAGAAGTCCCCAGATTGGAAGACCTAGAGGTGCACAAGGAGGAAATACAGACCTAGGCACAGGCAGATAGATTTTAGAAGACCTGGAGAGAGGCAGAGAAGAGAGAAATGGGGACCAGAGGCTAGGGACATGTTCATTCTTTTATTTATTCATTGGTTTTTCAAGATAGGGTTTCTCTATGTAGCCCTTGCTGTCCTGGAACTTGCCCTGTTTGAGCAAGTTCCAGGCTGGCCTCAAAATGTGCCACCACCACCTGGCTCCATCTTATTTATTTACTTATTTATAGGGGCAGCGCACACACATATAGCACACTTCTGGAGCCAGTCTCTCTCCTACCTTGAAGGCAGAGTCTCTCTTGTCTCTGATGCTGCCCTTGACTCCAGGCAATATGACCTGGAAGCCTCAGAGTGCTTTTCCTGTCTCCACCTCCCAGTTTGCTGCAATACTGATAGTATTACAAATAGACACCATTACATTGAGCTTTAAAAAAAAAAAAAATGTACATTAGTGTTTTGCCTGACTGTATGTCTGAATAAGGGTGTCTGATCCCCTAGAACAGGAGTTACTGACAGCTGTGAGCTCCTATGTGGGTGCTGAGAATTGAACCTGAGCCCCCTACCTCATGCTAAGCTGTGGCAGTCCTAAAGATAGATAGGGCAGTTGAACAAACTTCAAAAGTCCCACTCTTGGAATATTACAACAATTTAGGTGGCAAAATAAATAAAATATGATGTCAGACGATTTTAAGATATTAACAGCTAACCAGGCCCTTGGAGGAGCTGAGAGCAGGCCCCTGGATATCTGGAAAGAAAGTGGTATAGGCAAATGTATCAACCAGTTAGATGTAACAACCTAGTAAGAAATACAGACACTCCTACCCAAGCACAGCTAGAGACCATGGCAACAGAGAGAACCAGACTGAAAGAGACCTAGGAAAGAAAAGGAGCTAAGCCAGAGCCCTCTCCATCAATCAGGCAGGGAAAGTTTGACCACCCCACCTCCTGCAGTGAAATTGGAGCCTCCCATGCTGCAGGCCCTGGACATTGGCCCTGATATAGTCCCTCACCAGCCTGGCTGCCTGTGGGTGAGCTGGAAGCCATGGAAGCCCAGTGAATTCATGGAGCAAGAGTGTGAACTCCGCTACCAGCCACAGCTTGAAGGAGCCAACTGGACTCTGGTGAGGCAGAGAACAACCTGGAGATGGAGTTGGGGGATGGACAGAGGGCAAGGTGGATTTAATGTAACCTTCCATACACCAGGTGTCCCACCTGCCTTCTAGCACGGACCAGTTCGAGCTCTGCGGGCTCCATCAGGCCCCAGTCTACACCCTACAGATGAGATGCATCCGCTCATCTCTGCCTGGATTCTGGAGCAGCTGGAGCCCTGGCCTGCAGCTGAGGCCCACCATTAAGGGTAAGAAGCCAGGAGAAGCCATCAGAGCTCAGTCCAGGACCCTACCCTCTCCCCCCCACCCCCATCAAAATCCTCTTATCTTGTGGCTGCTCAGCAGTTAAGAGCACTGACTGCTCTTCCAGAGATCCTGAGTTCAAATCCCAGCAACCACATGATGGCTCACAACCATCTATAATGGGATCCAATGCCCCCTTCTCGTGTGTCTGAAGACAGCGACAGTGTATTCATATAAATTAAAAAAAAAAAAAAAACCATAAAACAAAAAACAACAGCAAAAAAAAAAAACAACAACAACAAAACTAAAGAAAGCAAATGGTCATACCTTTTAAAAAAGATTGATTTATTTATTTTTGTATGTGACACACCAGAAGAGGGCATTGGATCCCATTACAGATGGTTATGAGCCACCATGTGGCTGCTAAGAATTGAACTCAAGACCTCAGGAAGAGTAGTCGGTGCTCTTAACCATTGAGCCATCTCTCCAGCCCCAAACAGACATACAAAAAAAAAAAGCTCTATCCATCTATATCCTCCTCCATCCATCTACAGCCCCCACCATCAGACTGGACACATGGTGGCAGAAGAAGCAACTGGATCCTGGGACAGTGAGCATGCAGTTGTTCTGGAAGGTGACTCTCTGAAACCCCCTCTAACCTTCCTAACAGAGGCCCAAAGTAGGGCTCAAAACTGCAGCGTGCCTGGGAGGCAGTTTGCAAGGCTTTGCACATACCTCAGAAGCTAGGTAGTGGCCTTGGGGAGAGATTGCAATGCAGGGTTCTGGGGTCACCTGTACCCCAAAGGGTCCACTCAGAGAATAAGTTAAGCAAGTGTCACATATGCTGACTGGCTTCTTCCTTCTTTCTCTCCTAGTTCACAGGGGAAGGGGGTGGAGAGGAAGGACTTAGGGCCCCATTCTTATGGCAGGTCCATGGCCCTCAGGTACTGACTAATTCACAATGAACTAGACAACTCTCTCACCATCTCCTTTCTCACCTACCACAGCCAACACCCCTACAGGAAGACAGTGGAGAGATCCAGGGCTACCTGCTCTCCTGGAGTTCCTCAGAGCAGCAAGGGCGGGAAATACACCTCTGCAACACCACAGAGCTCAGCTGTATCTTCCACCTGCCCTCAGAGGCCCAGAACGTGACCCTTGTGGCCTACAACACAGCAGGGACCTCTTCGCCGACTCCAGTGGTTTTCCTGGAGAATGAAGGTAAAGGGGGGGAGGAGGGGGCCTGTCAGCTGAGCAGCAGAGAGCAGCATGAGAATTTGAAGGCTGGGCTGCCTACGCTCCCGCCTGTCTGGTCAGCTACTTGCTAACAGAGTGGCCTGGACAGGTGATTTCCCTTCCTGGCCCCTGTTGTCTCTAGAATCTGCAAGTGTATACACTAAACCTCTGGGGGCAGTAAACTTTAACCTAACTTTTAAATTATAATTATTAGCCAGAACTAGGTTAGTCTGGAAGAATATACATACCTGCACATACATGTTGTATATATGGATAGATAGATACATAGAGACATAGAATATAGAGAAACTATGATTCCGGCTTATAAGTTGTGTCTGTGTTTATGAATATAGCAGCTAGCAGACAACCTCAAATGTCATTCTTTGGGTGCTGTGTACTTTTTTTTTTTTGGAAGATAGGATCTCCCACTGGTTTGAAATTCACTGATTAGAGTCTCCCGTCAGGGATCTACCTGCCTCCACCTTCCCTGTGTTGGGTTATAAATGCCACATGCCTATTTGATTTGCTGTTGTTTCCACATGGAAACTGGGGACCAAATTCACTGCTTGCCTTATAAACACCTTGCCAATTAAATTAAATGATCTTCCCAGCCCTGAGCTGTGTGCTTTTTTTTTTTTTTTTAATTTGTTCATGTATTTTATGTATATGAGCGCCCTGTCTTCTTGTAAGGAGGAATCAGACCCCATTACAGATGGTTGTGAGCCACCATGTTGTTGCTGGGACTTGAACTCAGGATCTCTGGAGGAGCAGCCAGTGCTCTCAACTGCTAAGCCATCTCTCCAGCTCCCGAGTTATGTGATCTTTAATAAGCCTCTCAGCCTCTCTGTATCTCCCATTCTTACTTGTTTATAAAATGGAGACAACCATACCTCCCTGGTGTGACTGTTAAAGAACTCAGTGAATCACGTATATTAAGCTAAATGGTGCCAGGCTCTGTGCTAGGCTTGTTCTGTGCACCCTCCTGTAACACACAACAAGCCTCTACAAAGTGGGATTTTCTTGTCACTTCCACTTTATAGCCGAGGAGCTTGATGATCGGGTGTTAACATACCCTGAATCACAGGTCTGTCGGTAGCCAAGGCAGGATTTGGATCCAAGTGTCTAGTACTGACAACGTTTAAAAAACTGTGTACGTTTTGTCTTAGCTCCTATTTCCGGCTTTGTCTCCAGGCCCAGCTGTGACCAGTCTCCATGCCATGGCCCAAGACCTTAATAGCATCTGGGTAGACTGGGAAGCCCCCAGCCTTCCTCCTCAGGGCTACCTCATTGAGTGGGGCCTGAATTCCCCCAGCTACAATTACAGCTATAAGTCCTGGAGGATAGAGCCGGACGGGAACACCACTGGAATTCTGTTAGAGGGTGAGACAGGCCTGGGGCGGAGGGATGGGTTGAGGCATAAGAAGGAACAGAGGGAGGGGTGCTTGTCGAGAGGTAACCAGGGACAGTTGGAGCCTCCCTCTAGAGGCTGCCTCTCCAGCCTTTTCTGAACCCTTAAAGGGGAAAATTCTTCCTCCCCTCTGGCCCATACCCCACTCCTGTCCTAGTTCTCTGCTCCACGTTCCCTTTATGACCTCCATCAAATGATCTAAAAGAGATCTCTGAGCTTAGCCCCATAGTCAAAATCAGGCTATGCAGAAATGAGAGTCTGAAGGCTGGGTAGCAGAGATTAGCCCCCAACCTTGGTGTCCTGTTTTCTCTCTGCAGACAACATACATCCCTTTCAGCTCTACAGAGTCACAGTGGCTCCCCTGTACCCAGGCACCGTGGGACCCCCTGAAAATGTCTACACCTACTCTGGAGAGAAAGGTTTGTCTATCCTCAGTGTTCCCAGAATCCTCTCCTCTCTCCCTATCTGGGCTCTAGCGACTGGGAGCATGAGGATGGCCTCTGAGGTGGGTGCTTTCCACCTCAGAGTGGCTCCCCAAAGCTTCCCATGGTGCTTTCCACTGGGCTCCCCAAAGCTGGGCAGAAGATTGGGTAGTAGACAGGGAGCCACAAATTGGGGATGGATCGAGTTTCACAGAACCAATCCAAAGCCCCAACAGAAACCAAGGTCACATCTGAAAGAACTGAACCAAGTACCTGACATGGTTCAGAAGGCAAGTGGCTGAAACCAGATGTGGCAGAAATCAGACAGCAAAGATTCCCAAGCAGATAGAACTGGATTCAACCCCAGGCTGTGCCTCTGGGAGACACAAACTGAATTCACATGAAATCCTGGTCGGGGTGGGGAGCTCTGGACAAAGTGGGGTCCAGAGCAACTCTGGTGAGGTAGCATTGTGATTTTGAGGACAGTCTGAGCCATGTGAGCCCCCCACACACACCTCAAACAAACAGACTGCTCTCTTAGAAGGGTTATCTATCTACCTGTCACTATCTCTTCCCCCCACACCCCACGTTTGCTTTTGGTTTGGGGTTTTGTGTTTGATTTTTGTTAGTTTTGCTGTTGCTTTAATTCACTTATTATTGTGTGTGCATGATGTGTGTGAATGGACACACACGCTGGAGGGCCTGTGGAGGCCGGGGGACAGCTCTGTATACATAGTTCTCTCAGTCCACCTTTGTGTGGTGTGCTAGTTTTCATTATCAATTTACCAGAACTTAGACTCACCTGGTCTAGGGAACCTCAGTTGAGCAACGGTGCACATCATATTGGCCTGTAATTACTTCTATGAGAAATCATCGTAATTTGATTGATGGTTGATGTGGGAGGGCGCAGCCCACTATGGGAAGAGCCATCCCTACTTAAGTGGTGGATGTGGGCCTGTATAAGAAAGCTAGATGAACAAGTCAGTAAGTAGCATTCCTCCATGGTTTCTGCTTCAGTGTCTCCTTGAATGCACTCTCTGTCTTCCCTCAACAAGGAATTAAGACTGGAAGTGTAAGTTTGAAAGAAACCCCACACCCAAGTCACTTTTAGTCCTGGTATCATATATCCCAGCAACAGAAAAGCAAAGAGCATGCAGGCTCCAGGGATGGAACTCAGGTCTCTAGCCTTGCAGGAAAAGAACTTTACCAGCTGAGACATTTTGTTGGCTCCTTTTAGAGGTGTTTTAGAATAGGGTCTTATACCATAGTGCAGGCTGGCCTCAAGTACACAGCAATCCTCCTGCCTCAGTCTCCAGAGTGCTAGGATTAAGGACATGCACAAGCACACTCAGCTCCTTGGGCTCTCTCCTCTCAGTCATCTATAGTATTTCCCAGGTTCTGAGTCCAGAAACCCACCTGAGCCCAGTCAGGCTCACTTGCCCTGATCATATCAGCGCTCTCTCTCTCTCTCTCTCTCTCTCTCTCTCTCTCTCTCTCTCTCTCTCTCTCTCCACAGCCCTTCCTCATGCTCCAGAGCTACATCTAAAGCATGTTGGCAAGACCTGGGCACAGCTGGAGTGGGTACCTGAGACCCCTTGGCTGGGGATGATACCCCTCACCCACTACACCATCTTCTGGGCCGATGCTGAGGACCACTCCTTCTGTGAGTTGATCCTTAGCTCCCCACAAGCCCAGGAGGCCTGGAAAGGGTATTCCTCAGCATATACAGAGGTACGTTTGCACCCCATCCAACCATATGCTCCACCCACAGCCATCATCCTGAACATCTCCTTCCATGGCTTTGTCCTGAACAACCTGAAGCCTGCCAGTTTGTATCATGTCTACCTCATGGCCACCAGCCGGGCAGGGTCCACCAACAATACAGGCCTTACCCTGATGACCATGGCCCTAGGTAAGGGGGATGGTTGACAGTGTTGGCTGTTGGGAGGGTGCCCCACTTTGGCTTTCAAGAAATCCTGATTTTGCCAGGTATGGTAGCACACATCTTTAATCTCAACACTAAGGACACAGGAAGATAGAGGTCTGTGAGTATACAGTGGTTCTGATCTACACAGTTTCAGGCTGACCAGGTCTACAAAGGGAGATCCTCCCTCAAGAAAATAAGTAAATAAAAAGAAATCCCAGTTTTTAAAAAAGAGGAGAGGAGATTATTATGTATGTTTTTGTTTTTTGTTTTAATTTAAAAAGTTAAAAATCAGGGGCTGGAGAGATGGCTCAGCAGTTAAGAGCACTGACTGCTCTTCCAAAGGTCCTGAGTTCAATTCCCAGCAACCACAAGGTGGCTCACAACCATCTATAATGGGATCTGATGCCCTCTTCTGGTGTGTCTGAAGACAGCGACAGTGGACTTATAAAAATAAAATAAATCTTAAAAAAAAAAAAAAAAAGTTAAAAATCTTGCAGGGCAGCGGTGATGCACGCCTCTGATCCCAGGACTCAGGAGGCAGATGCCGGCAGATCTCTGAGTTCGAGGCCAGCCTGGTCTACAGAGTGAGTTCCAGGACAGCCAGGGCTACACAGAGAAACCATGTCTCAAAGGAAACAAAAAAAAAGGAGTCTTCATTTTGAGAACATTAGGAACTTGCCTTTTGATCTGCTAATCTGAGGGGAGACCAGGGCCTATCCAAGAATCTCTTTCTGTGAGAGGAGACACAGCCCTACCCACCATTCCTGACTTACATACACTACTGCCTGGGACTCTTTAACCTTCCCACGTTTAACCCCCTTTCTTTCTTCTTTGGTTTCCTGGGACAGGGTTTCCTCTATGTAACAAGCCCTGGCTGTCCTGGACTCGCTTTGTAGACCAGGCCGCCCTTGAAGCACAGAGATTCACCTGCTTCTGCCTCCTGGATGCTAGAAATAGAGGCGTGTGACGCCAAGCCCGGTTTAGCCCCTTTTCACACAAGAAATTTTTACATAATTCTGGGCCTGTACACATGTAAAACATATCCAGATCAAACACTTAACTGATAACAAACCATACATTTATTTTGAAATGATTCTTTGGTAGGCATATAAATTTTCCTTTATTAGAGACTAAAGCAAGCCTGCATATTAATCACATGGGTGTGCTTGCTTCTTTTTACACAGATAATTAAATGTTGACTGGATGTTGGATACAGCAGAGCAAAGAGCATCTTGGCCACCTTCAGCATTTTTCAGGGTTAATCAATATTTTGATTTTGCAGTCATCAATGCTGAGGACACATTGCATAAAAATATAATACTGAATGGCAAACGTATGCTTAGGGCCATTCCAGAACTTGGGAATTCTGGCCTAATCCCAAGCCAGGATTCATCCAACAAGTTTATTCTCTTTTATGTGAAATTCAAGTCAGCAACTCAAAAAGCAATTTTTTAAAAAAAAAAAATTATTTATTTATTCTGTGTTTGTGAGTACACTGTCGCTCTCTTTAGACCCACCAGAAGAGGGCATCAGATCCCATTTTGGGCTGGAGAGATTGTTCGGAGGTTAAGAGCACTGGCTGCTGCTCTTCCAGAGGTCCTGAGTTCAATTCTCAGCAACCACATGGTGGCCCATAGCCATGTGTAATGAGATCTTTTGCCCTCTTCTCGTGTGTCTGAAGAGAGCAACAGTATACTCACATACATAGAATAAATAAATCTTTTTATTAAAAAAAATCATTTTAACATGATTCAATCCAAAGATACACTGATTCAATATCCATATGGCTGAAGATTGATGGCAGGAAAATGTTAAAAGTCTTTGGTTCTGTGGTGGCACACACCTTTAATCCCAGCACTCAAGAGGCAGAGGCAGGTGGATCCAGCCAGCCTGGTCTACAAATCGAGTTTCAGGACAGCCAGAGCTACACAGAGAAACCCTATCTTGAAAAACAAAACAACAGTCTTTGCTTTGCTTTCCATATGAAAGCATATGTTTCTGCAATGGCAAACCCCTCTGAATGTACAGTAAACACACTGAGATTCTGGGCTTCGTAGCATCCAGTAGTCTTGAATCTGAGCCAAGGTGTTTCAGGCAGTACTTGGTGATATTGTGTGATGTGACAGTGTATGCACAGTGCAAAGTGCGTGTGTGCAAACCAAGTGCACATGGAATAGAACCAAGGCGGCAGTGAACATGTGTGATGTAACACATGTGATGTATGTTGGAAGTATGTGAGATTCATTATGTGTATGTATTGGATTTTTAAAAAATTATCAAACATTTTAATATCATGAGTTTTGCTTGCATGTATAAGGGTGTTGGATCCTCTGGAACTGGAGTCACAGACAGGTGTGAGCTGCCATGTGGGTGCTGGGAATTCAACCGGGTCCTCTGGAAGAGCAGCCAGTGCTCTTAACCACTGAGCCATCTCTCCAGCCTCCAAACCTTCCACCCTCACCCCCCTCCCCGACCTCCATGGTTTTTAAGATGGGGTTTCTCTGTATAACAGTTCTAGCTGCCCTGGAACTCACTCTGTAGACCAGGCTAGCCTCAAACTCACAGAAATCCATCTGCCTCTGCTTCCCAAGTGCTGGGACTAAAGGCATGTGCCACCACTGCTGGTCCATGCTTGGTTTTTTAAATTACCTTTTGGATGTTATTCTTTAGAAACCTTTCACTTCTGCCAACGTTTGACTTTCCCCACATTCAGCTCCACTGTGGGTTCATGACCCTCTGTGGAAAAGCCACACCCTAAACTCTTCTCCCTTTCTTTTTCTCGCCACAGATTCATCTGATGTAAACATTTTCCTGGGCATACTTTGTCTCATACTTTTGTCCATTATCTGTGCAGCTGCCTGGTTCTGCTGCATGCACAGGTGAGAGACTTCCTCTTACCCATGGGTGTGGAAGTCCCTTCCTGCCTTCCCAGACTTCTGAGCCCCAGTCTGGGAGGTCTGCCCTGACACCTCTTCAGCTGGCAGATGGCAAGCTGACCCAAACTTCACTTGTCTCCTTCTGCAGCAGAAAGACTTTCTTCTGGCCAAATGTGCCAGACCCAGCCCATAGCAGCCTGAGCTCCTGGGTGCCCACCATCATGACAGAGGTAATCATGAGGCAGAAAGGGGTATAGCATGTGACTGGCAGACAAGGCAGAGTCATTAAAGGATGGCCTTCTGCCTTTCAAAGGAACACACACCTGAGCCTCACTTCAAACCATACTCCCCCCCACCACCACCCGCTTTGAAGAGATGTAGGTCTGAGTTTGACTCTCAGAGATTGGTCATTCACTCCGCAATGGATGCATGGGTGGCAGAGGGTGGGGTGGGGGTGGGGGGTCATGTGTCAGGTACTGTCAGGAATGGACAGCTGCCAGGCAAGTCTACCCTTTTGTGTTCTGCCACAAAGCAACAAGTGAGACTCCATAACTGCCTCATCTCAGGAAGGAATGATGTGTGGAGCAGACATTTGAGATAAACCATGCCACATTTTGTATCCCTGTGTTCAGGAAACCTTCCAGCTGCCCAGCTTCTGGGACTCCAGTGTGCCATCAATCACCAAAATCACTGAACTGGAAGAAGACAAGAAACCAACCTGTTGGGATTCCGGTGAAGGCTCTGGAACCGGTAGCCTTCCAGCCCTAGTTCAGGCCTACGTGCTCCAAGGAGATACAAGAGAAATTTCCAACCAGTTCCAGCCTCCTTCTGGCACTAGTGACCAGGTCCTCTATGGTCAGGTGCTTGGGAGCCCCACCAGCCCAGGGGTAGTTCGGTACCTTCGCTGTGACTCCACTCAGCCCCTCTTGGGGGGCCCCACACCCAGCCCTAAATCTTATGAGAACATCTGGTTCCATTCAAGACCCCAGGAGACCTTTGTGCCCCAACTTCCAAGCCAGGAAGATGACTGTGTCTTTGGGCCTCCATTTGATTTTCCCCTCTTTCAGGGGCTCCAGGTCCATGGAGTTGAAGAACAAGGGGGTTTCTAGGACTTTTGGGGTTCTTACATCTTGAAGGCCCTGGCCTATTCAGAGGAGAAAAACCCTCCCCTGAAATCTACTGGTCCTGAGAGAAGCAGAAAGTCCCAATCTGTCTCCATCTCTGGCCCCTAGCACCTCTCCTTCACTCCACAGGCTACCCCCAGGTCACTCTCACACTCTAAGGTCCAGATAGATACTGCTTACATCCTACCAGTCGCCTTTTATCATTCATAGAATTTCAGTCTGTTAAACTAATTGTAGGTTTTGAGTTGGGGCTAGCATTTTCAGAAATTCTGGCTGGACGTGGTGGTACATGCCTAGCATCCCAACATCTGGGAGGAAGATGCAGGAAGATTGCAAGTTCCAGGCCAGCCTGGGCTACATAGGGAGACCTGTGTCAAAAATTAAGCAAAAGCTAAATAAAAAAGTTTTTTTTTATTACATTTATTTGTCTTGTTGGGAGTGGGGACTCACAGGCAGAGGTCAGAAGACACCTTGTGGGAATTAACTCTGGCCTCCAGCATGTGGATCTTGGGAACTGAACTCAAGGCTTAGTGGCAAGTACTTTTCCCATGGAGGCATCTCACTGGTCTCAGAAAGGAATCTCTTGAGCATATCTAAGTGTCTTTTACCCTTGTTTGTTTGTTTTTCTTTTTTATTTTTTTTAAAGATTTATTTTTTTATTTATTTATATGAATACACTGTAGCTGTCTTCAGACACACTAGAAGAGAGCATCTGATCCCATTACAGATGGTTGTGAGCCACCATGTGGTTGCTGGGAATTGAACTCAGGACCTTTGGAAGAATAGTCAGTGCGCTTAACCACTGAGCCATTTCTCCAGTCCTGTTTGTGTGTTTTTCAAGACAGGGTTTCTCTAAATAACAGCCCCACCTGTCCTGGAACTCACTGTAGACCAGGCTGGCCTCAAACTCAGAGATCCGCCTGCCTCTGCTTTTGAATGCTGGGAATAAAGGTGTGCGCCACCACCACCATGTAGTGGCTTTTATTTTCAGGGCCCAGCAGTCAAGAAGATATTTCTCAGAATCATTCATCTGTTCATTCCTTCCTCCCTCCCTTCCTTCTTTCTTTCCTTCCTTTAGCTAGCTCTTGCTTAGCATCTAAGATTCAAAAAGGACAACTCACTCCCCCATAGACAGCTGCCAGACTGGCAGTGGAGATTTGAGACTGATCATCAGAAAATAGGCAAGACTTACTTGGGAATTGGGAACACAGATAGACCTGGGACAATAGTAGCCCTGTTGCTGCTGCTGCTGCTGCTGCTGCTGCTGCTGCTGCTGCTGCTGCTGTTGCAATTCCAACATGTGAGAGGCTGAAACAGGAAGACTGTCTACTTGAGGCCAAGTTGTGATACACAGCAAGTCAAGAGCCACTCTCTGCTTCTGTCTCTCCCTCTCTGTGTATCTGACTGTCTCTCTCCCTTTGTGTGTGTGTGTGTGTGTGTGTGTGTGTGTGTGTGTGTGTGTGTGTGAGAGAGAGAGAGAGAGAGAGAGAGAGAGAGAGAGAGAATGGAGAATGTACGTAGTGGTGGCGGGAGAGATCCACTTCCAGCCTCTGTGACAACAGACACACAAGTGAGGCACAGATGTGCATGCAGGCAAAACACTCATACATATAAAATAAAATCTTACCGAGGAAGCATAACAAATAATAAATCAAG
>JADRCH010000183.1:749323-766461 GCA_019843965.1 Rhynchomys soricoides | reverse complement strand
TAGAACATTTGCCTAATATGTATGAATCTCAGTGTTTCATCCTCAGCATAAGTAGAAAAAATAAATGACTTTCTGACCCAGAAACCCTTTCCCCAAGGACAAAAGAATGAGAGAACTTTATTAGTTAATAAGCATTAAGCCGGAATGTAAGGTTCATGGCAGACGATCACTAATGAGGTTAATTACAAAGACAAGCTTTATCTTTTATTTTGGAAGGACGTAATATTCTTATTTTATGTGTTTAAGCACCTATGTGTATATATGTCTGTACTACATGTACACAGAGTCCACAGAGGACAGAAAAGGACATCTGATTCCCAGGAACTGTTGTTTCAAGTGCTTGTGAGCCACCACGTGGATGCTGGGAACTGAAATCTGGTCTTCTGCAAGCCCTCCTATCCACCGAGTCTCCTACCCAGCCACATTTTTAGGTTTTGGTTTGGTTTGGTTTTTGGTGTTTGGCTGCTTGGCTTTGGACTTTTCCCCTTTGGGGAGACTCCCCTAGTGATTTCTGTGGTGATTACACACACACATTCCCAGTAGCAATGTATAAGAACTTTTTCAGCTATGCACTACTAGTGCACACCTTTAGTCCCAGCACTTGTGAGGCAGAGGGAGGTGGATTTCTGAGTTCGAGGCCAGCCTGGTCTACAGAGTGAGTTCCAGGACAGCCAGGGCTATCAAACAAACAAAAAATAAAGATCTTCCTTTTCTCCCCATCCTCACCATTTGTTGTCACTCCTGGTCTTGGTGACAGCCATTTCTCCTGGGGTGAGATGACATTTCAATGCATTTTTCATTTGCATTTCCAGTGTGGCCAGATTATGGTGTGTTCAAATTATGGTGAACATTTTCCAAAGTATTTTTATTCCTTTTTTTATATCACTTTTTTTTTGATACTTTATTTACATTTCAAATGTTTCCCTCTTTCCAGGTCTCCCCTATGCCCTCTCCCTTCCCCTGCCTCTATGAGGGTATTCCCACACCCACCCACCCAAGATTTTTATTCTTATTTCTTCTTCTTTTGAGAACTATTTGACCAATTCATTTTTCCTTGCATTGACAGATGATTTGGTATTGGGAATTTAATTATTGGAGTTCCTTGTATAATATATGTAATTCCATTAAATGACTTTTTTGTTGTTGTTTTTTCGAGACAGGGTTTCTCTGTGTAGCCCTGGCTGTCCTGGAACTCACTCTGTAGACCAGGCTGGCCTCGAACTCAGAAATCTGCCTGCCTCTGCCTCCCAAGTGCTGGGATTAAAGGCATGCGCCACCACGCCCAGCTTTCCATTAAATGATTAACTGGTCTCAAATTCTCTCTCATTCTGATTGACCCACACAGGTGTAGAGACCAAAAGTTGAACTTTCCTTTTCATGGTTGTTGATTTGATTTGTTTTGTTTTGGAGACAGGATTTCACTAGTTCTTGTTGGCCTGAAACTTGCTATGTAGACCAAGCTGGCCTCAAACTCACAGAGAACCCCCTGCCTCTGTTTCCTAAAAGCTGGGACTAAAGACATGTGCCACCATTCCTATCCACCTTACTTTTCTTCTTTTTAAAAATATTTGCTTATTTTACATGTGTGTTTTGACTACATGTATGTATATGCACCTTGTACATGCCTGGTGCCCTCAGAGGTGATAACAGGGCATCAGGCCCCTGGAAGAAGAGTTACAGAAGGTTGTCAATAGCCGTGTGACTGCCAGGAACCAAACCCAGGTCCTCTGCAAGAGCAACGAGCGCTCATCTCTCCAGCCCTCATTTTGCTCTGTAAGCAGAGTCTCTCAACGAAGCTGGAGCTCCTGGATTCGGCTATCCTAGGGAGCCAATGAGCTCCAAGGATCACCTCCTCTACTTCCCTGAACCCCTGCACTGGAACTGTACACACTGTGCCTGGCTTTTACATGGCTGCTGGGATCTGAACTTGGATGTTCATGCTTACACAGTAGGCACTTTACCAACTGAACCATCTCCCCTGCCCCACCCCTTTTTGAGACAGGGTCTTATGTAGCCCAGGCTGGGCTCAAACCTGCTGTGCAACCAAGGATGACATCAAACAACTTTTAATCCTCTTGCCTTCAATTCCAAAGTCCTGGGATCACAGATATATGCCACTACACCCAATTTTTATGTACCACTGGGAATCGAAGCCAGGACTATGCACTCTAGACAGGGACTCTGCTAACCAAACTACATCTCCAGTTGCCCAATGTCATTTTAACTTCATGTAACCACATTTGTCAGGATTATTCCTGTGCTATTGGAGACCTCTTCACAAAAGCCTTGCCTATCTCTGGGTCTACTTTCCTCTGGCCCTGGTCTCACACTTGGGACAGTGTGTTCTTTCCTTGGCCCTTTTCCTTCATATTTGCCTCATTTCACTTTTATCACAGCTAACTGAGTACCAAACACTGACTATTTAAACATGTGTTTTGTATACAGCTGCCTCCATCTATAGACTGAACAGTGCAAAAGACGCTACTACCATTCTCTTTCTTTCTTTCTTTTTTTTTTTTTTTTTTTTTTGGTTTTTCGAGACAGGGTTTCTCTGTCCTGGAACTCACTCTGTAGACCAGGCTGGCCTCGAACTCAGAAATCCGCCTGTCTCTGCCTCCCGAGTGCTGGGATTAAAGGCGTGCGCCACCACTGCCCAGCTACCATTCTCATTTGATGTTTTGAGTACACAGCGGCAAAGAAAGGTAGACTTTGTCTACAGGGTCTCATAGTAATGAACGGCTCAGCATCCTTCCAAAATCTCCATTCTTAGTCACTGGGATACAAAGCCAACAAAAGAAGGCTGGAACCTAGGGGTTCTTACAGGTCTCTAGACTCTGGAGGAGGGCCAAGAAAGAATATTAGCCTCTGGAGAGGGAATGGCCAGTCCCCCAGAAGCCCTAAAATAACTAGGCTCTAAGGCAGTGGTTCTCAACCTTCCTAATGCAGAGGCACTTTAATACCGTTCTTCATGTTGTGGAGACCTCTAATAAAATTATTTTCGTTGCTAGTTCATAACTGCAACTTTGCTACTATTATGAATTGTGATGTAAATATCTGATATGCAAGATATCTGATGTGCGATCCCCGTGAAAGAGTCGTTCAACAAGCCCCCACCCACCCACCTTTGCCGCATGTGTCTTGACCAACATGTTGAGAACCGCGGATCAGGTCAAGGAATTTAAGAAGTGATTAAGGCCGGATGTAAGGTCAATAGATGACATTTTAGAGTTCACACAGTGCTCCAGGCCTGTAAACATAGAAGCACGCCGCGCACCAGGCCGAATCCCTGGGCTCTACCCCAGCTCCTCCACACTCAGGAGCCAATCCATTCGCTCAGCCCTCGGCTGCTCTTGTCGAGCTCTCACCTCGATTGGTCGAGCCTGAACCGTCATGGCTGCGCCCATGTAACCTGAAGCCACCGGGGAGCGGACAGTGGCGGCGCGGGCCCGCCGAGTCAGGAGTCACCATGCTGCGGGCCGCGTGGCGCGCGCTGAGCTCCGTTCGTGCCCAGGCGGTGACACAGGCCCCAGTCCCTGCGCTGAGGGGCGTAAGCAGCGCCAGTCTGCCCTCCGCACGCTGCGGCCTGCAGCCTCCGAGTGAGCTGCCGAGCTGGGTCCCATGGGACTGGGCGAAGATGGAAGATACCAGGCACCTAGAAACTGGAAAAAGGCAGTGACAGGATGAGAAAGAAAGGGTGATAGCTAGGAAAGGAGTGATGAAGCGGGAGATAGAGAAATAAGGCGCTAGTTAAGTGCAGGTGCACGCAGTCCGTGGTAGAAGGGTCATGGGGGGCTGTGTAAGGAAATGAGTCTCAGTCAGCTCTTTCTGTTCTGCGTAGGTCTCCTGCATGCCGCGCGTGCATACGCCATCCAGAAACCAGGTACGAGGACTTGGGTTGAAAACTTGAGGTAAAAGAGAGACCGCCTGGAAGGCTTGGGGTGGGCAAGGGGACAGAGGTGGTGCGCGAAGGGGCGGACCAAAAGACTCCTGCATTCACGTTATATAGAGCGTTTGTCTATGGGGTGCACGAGAAGGTAGGAGTAAGAACTTTCGAGTGGAAGCACTCGTCCGTTTGACAACACAGATTACCAAAAGCTCAGCTTTGGTGTGTGCTTTCCTACTGTGCCCGTTGGAAGTGAGGTCGAAGCCTGGGGTCCAACCCAGTCCAGCTTGGCTGGACCCAGTGAGTGAGTGCTTGGCTGGCAACACTAGAAAGAGTTACACTCTATGAATGTAACGCTTTTTATCTGCTGTTTTGAGATGAAGGATGTAGTTCCCATCCTAAGTTAGTATGCCTTAGGGCCCTCTAGCAAACAAATATTATTTGAGGCAAGTTGCCTTTTTGTGAGCCAGCGCTGAAATGAGTGTCAAAGGATCCATTGGAACACAGTTATTCGGATTCAATCATGGCAGCGTATGAAAAGCACCCTTAACCCTGTGCACAATAAACTGTGATATAATAGTCTTTACCGATACTAGTGTCCTTTTTGTAGTGCCAGAACAGAGTCTGGCTTGAGAGGAGAGAGATCATCTTGGTTGTGTTGGACTGGGTTGGACTCCAGGCTTCAACCTCACTTCTAATGACACAGTAGGAATGTACACACAAAAGCTCAGCTTTTGGTGATCTGTACTGGATACTGACATTCCCTTAAAGCTAGCTGCACTTCCTCTAACCCTTTATTACAATCATGTGGCCAACCAGCAAGCTTTGTTAAGTGCTTGTTCTAGGCTAGACTGTATACTAGGCTGGGGAATTGAGTAGCTCTAAAGAAGCCAAGTCCACTCCTGTCCACAGGAAAACCTGTCCCCTTAAGGAATCTGATGACTATAGAGCCAATTGGGTTTGTGTTGCAGGCACAGTGCTTGTCTTAGGAAAGGCCCCTTGTTTGAACATGCAATATAGAAGCAGGTGCCCACACGGTTTGCAGAAGAGAAACTAAGCTTCAATGTGTCCATTGCCTAGTTGAGACCCTAGGTACTTCCCACAGATTTGGGGAGTCTGTGGGAAGAGTGGAGCCTGGGAGAATAGGAGTTAACACTGAGTATTTTCCATCCCTGTATTTGACAGTCCAACCCAAGCGAGACGATGAACCACCCTCTTCCACATTCATCAAAGAATACAAGAACATCATCCCCAACATGGAGAAGTAAGTGGAACGTACTTGTGGGTACAGGAGTTCCTGGGAGTATGGACAGATAGTAGAAAAGGGGTGACTTAAAGACTTGGCTTGTTGAGCTTGAAGCTGGATTATATGGAGCCCTGGATGTGGTGAGCACTGGTGAGGGTCCCAGGTAAAATGGGCTCAGGTGGGCAGCTGGGGCACCTGGTGCTCATAGAGCTCAGCTCCCCTTTTGTTTCTGGTACTCTGAAGACCTCATACCAATAGATACCAAAGAACTAACATGCTCTGCTCGTCTTGGTAGAAATCTCTTCTTCTCTTGTCTTCACAAAAGCTCTGAAGGGAAGAAATTGTGTCCTATTTGTATAAAGGTTCTTTGTTAGGAGACAGAGCTAGGACTAGAATCCAGAGATGACAGACACCAAAGCCAGAGTCCTGCTTAGCCTCTGTACAGTGGGAGCTGGGCTGGCTCCAACCTTCCTTACTATGCAGTCTGGCTGTGTCTATTTGAGGTGGAAGTCCTTCTTTTGCCTTCCCTGAGACAAGACCAGAACATTCGAGCTAACAGCCCCAGTTGTCTAGCTGTCTTCAGCCCAACAGACCAGAGCTGAATTTCTTGTAGAAGTAACTATCATTTGTTCTTGCATTTTATTTTTGGGTTGGTTGGTTGGTTTTGTTTTGTTGAGACAGGGTTTCTCTGTGTAGCCCTGGCTGTCCTGGATTGTTCTTGCATTTTAAATGTTAACAATTTATTTTTATTTATGTGCATGTGTGTCGGCATGTGTATGTGTACCTATGTTTATTTATGTGCGTGTGTGTCGGCATGTGTATGTGTACCTATGTTTATTTATGTGCGTGTGTGTGGGCATGTGTATGTACCTATGTGTGGGTGCCCACAGGGGTCAGTATAAGGCATTGGTACCCTTGGAGTTGGAATCCCAGGAGGTTGTAAGCCAACTGCTGTGGGTGCTAGGGACCAAACCCTGGCCCTCTGCAAGAACAAGTGCTCTTCACCACTGAACCATTTTTCCAGTCCCTACTTTTTCTTTAATTTGTATTTATTACTGTGTATGTTTGCATGACTGGAGGTGGGGTGCATACAAAGCCCATATGTGGCAATCGGGGGACAACTGTGTAACTTCAGTTCTCCTTTACAGCTTTATGATTCCCACAGTTAGACTTACACAGAAAGCACCTTTATACATCTGACCATCCCTGCTCTTCATTTTCTGGCTTTTGTTTCAATATTTTTTTAGATTTATTTATGTATATGTTTTGCTCACGTCTATATTTGTATACCACATGAGTGCCTGGTGCTTACAGTCTGAAGAGGTCATTGGGTCCCCTGAAACTGGAGTTATGGATGGTTATAAGCTACTTTGGGGGCTGGAAACTTGGGTCCTCTGCAAGCACAGTGCTCCTGAGCCCTCTCTCCAGCAGCAGCACCACCCCCTTTAAGATAAGGTCTCAGGCTGCCGTTCTTCCCTTTGAAACTACTGTGAAAACAGCATGGGCAAGCTAAATGGCTCAGTAGTTAGTGTTGCTGCTCATCTGGAGGACAGAGTTTTGTTCCTCTACCAGACAGCTCAATCACTGATAACCCAGAGCTCCAGGGGTCATACACCCTCTCCTGGCCTCCATGGGTACAGTGTGCCCATGAATACCGTCTACCACATACACATAAACGCTCAGTAAAAAAGTTTCTTTCCCCTCCCCTACTTGTCTCATTGCTCTGGTTTTTTGCAGGGTTGATGATGTCGTGAAAAGAATCTTGTCTTTGGAAATGGCCAACAAGGTGAGTGAGTACCTGTGCCACCCTAAGTCATCTTCCTGGGAACTCCATCCCTCCGTCCCAGGCTTCCCCAGTCAGAACATTTATCTCACAGTCGTTCTCTATCCAAACCAAGCACCATGAAGAGTTTTGTTCCTCCATTGTGCCTCAGACATCTGATAAACAGTTGGTGTGCAGTAAAGATGTCTTGGTCATTTATTTATTTATTTATTTATTTTTGCTGTGAAGAGGCACCATAACTAAGGCAACTCTTATGAAAGAAAACATTTAATTAGAGGCTTATTTCCAATTTCAGAAGTTTAGTCCAGTATCATCATGGTGCAGGTATGGCAGCATGCAAGCAGACACCGGAGCAGTAGCAGAGAACTACATCGTGATCCATAGGCAAAGAGAGTCATTGGGACTGGCTTGGGCTTTTGAAAGTTCAAAGCCTGCCCTAGTGATACACTTCCTCCAATGAGGCCACACCTTGTAACCCTCTCAAATAGTGTCACTCCCTGAAGGTCCAGCATTCAAACCTAAGAACCTATGGGCCTTCTCATTCTAACCACCTCAGATGTGTACATGGAGGAGCAAGCATGTTTTCAGGACATTTAGCCAACAAACTAGTTTTCTTAACTTTAGCTCTAGCCTTGGGCTCATGAGGCTATGGACAGCCATGTGGTTGGTCAAGGCTGTAGTGAATACAGTAAACTCTGGCACCAATTTTTCTGGGCCTAGATGCTGTAACTGTAGCCTCCTAGTCAGAAAGGTTAGTCTTTAGAGGATTTCCCCATTCAGATTTCCCCCAATTTCTGTCTCCAACAGAAAGAGAAGTTAAAAATCAAGCAAGAACAACTGATGAACAAGATTGCGGAAAACCCTGAGGATTCCAGAACCTTGGAGGCTCGAAGTTGGTCCAGGGGCCCCTTGGTAGTGGGGGTTCATAGGAATCTTCTAGCTAGTATCTAGCCTAGGCTCTTGATGTGGCTTGGGAAGGGGAAAGACATTCTGGGACTCTGAATCCCATGTCCAGCTAGCTGAGTCCTGCCTGTTGCTCTGTGTGAAGGCAAACAGGTCATCTGTCTTCTCTGGAGTCTTTGCTTCCAGAGCAGAGTCTGAAGATGAACTTGCTGGGGACGGCTGATTTCCTACTTTGTGGCAAGACTGAGAAGCTAGAGAGTGTGCACATACTTTGGAAACAAAAATCAGGCCACTAACAGTGAGACTCACATCTGTGGAGTGCTGTCATGCCCATGAGCCTGGAACATTTCCAGGTTCCTGTTTTGGTTTCCAGCTGGAGTTGGCAGTAGCTCTCATTTGATGTGACAGCCTGCATCTTGCATTGAAACAGGGAGTAGCAGGGGGGTGACTTGGTGGCCTACGCAGTGTCTGCCGATTTCTTTCCCGCTGCCACTGGCCTGCATTACAGCTGGTATTACCTCCTCTGTCTTTGAGCCTCAGTCCCTTTTAAAAACGTTGTTAATGTGTATGGGTGCTTTGCCTGTGTGTATGTCTGTGCACTATGCCTAGTGCCAGTGGAAGTCAGAAAAGGGCTTCAGACCCTGTGAACTGGAGTTACAGTCAGTTGTGAGCCACCATCTGCTGGGAATGGAACTTGGGTCCTCCTGAAGAGCATCTTACCCCTGTGCCATCTCTCCAGTTGTATAAGTGAGAGTTTTAATTCTGAAGCCTTAATAATGGAAGCCCAGAAAAAAGAGTAACATTCTGACAGTTGGCTTTTATTATTATTACTGTGAGGAAGGATATGTGTGAGCGCATGTACACATGTGCCACACAAGGACAATTTTAGAATTCCACCCATCCATCCTTCCTTCTGTCTGTCTGTCCTTCCGCCCTTCCACCATGGATTCCCAGGATTGAACTCAGGTGTCACATTTGTGCCACAGTACCTGTACCCGCTGAGCCACCTTCTGTGTCCTCTGACAGTTTAGGGTTTTACCTAAATGATTGGCTAGGGTCTCTACAATAGTGAACATCAACCATGACGACATGATAGAGTTGCTCAATTTAATTCACCTGAGGCATGCAGGCTGCATGTGTCCCAGCTCAACACAAAATCATAAGCTTAGTTAAAACATTTGAGGGGTTTTGTTTTGGTTTTGTTGTTTTTAGGGTGTTTGTTTCGTTTTAGAGCAGTGCTTCTCAACCTTCCTCATGCTGAGACCCTTTAATACAGTCCCTCATGCTGTGGTGAGCCCAACTATAGCATTATTTCATTGCTACTTCATAGGTGTAATTTTGCTGTTATGAATTATAATGTAAATATGATTTGCAACCTCCAAAAAGGTTGCAACCCACAAGGTTGAGCCCCCATCTCACTATGTACCCCAGCTAAAAACTTGCAGTGTCAACACCACACAAACATCTACCTGCCTGTGTCTCTACTATTTTTGTAACTGAAGTGCATGGTTCTCAGGCATGAACTTTGTAGATGAAAATTATATCTCAGGGTCAAAAAATAGGTCGACAATTTTGCCATTGAAAGTGCTCTTTTACCAGCCAGGCCCAGTGGTACACAGCCATAATTCTAGGTAAAGGAAGAAAGGCAAGCTGATTACAAGTTTGGGCTACACAGCAAGTTTAAGGTCAGACCGAGCCTCATAACGAGACTTTTTCAACCACCTTCTACACACACACACACACACACATTATGCTATTTGCTATGATAGATAATGACATTTTTGGAATGAAGTATTTCCTTCTCTTGAGCTTGCTTTTCTAGTAGAAAGATGATCCAGTTTTGTGAGATCTTGCAATTCAGAGTGCTTTGGGATTTAGAGCTATACAAAAGCACTGCTGATGGTTCTTAAAACACGAGGTGGGCCTGGGCCCTGCCTTCCTCTCTGCCCAGCTTTTATCCTCTGTGGTTTGTGGTTTCAGTTGTTGCCTTGACTGTCAAGATCCGCAATTATGAAGAACACATGCAGAAACATCGAAAGGTAAACCCCGGGCTTCACTCAAAGCTGAACCACAATAACAAGGGGGGGGGGGAGTAAAGGGCTCTTAGTCCTAAGAAGCTAGTGACTGTGACATCAGAGAGGCCACCCTCAACCCTAGTAGGAAAACACTCCCCTCCTGCCTCTAGAGTGACAAAAGGAGTCTTACAGACTCTGTTGGGCATCCTCAGTGGTCGCTGCCTCACACATAGTGGGTGCTTAGTAAACTGTAGAGCATGGTCACTGCCTGACACATAGTAGGTGCTTAGTAAATCATTTTTTAAATGCATGGATAATAGCTCTGTCACTTCTATTTAAAGTCACGGTGACTTTGGGAAGCCTATTGGTCTGAGCCCATGTTCCCAACATCTGTAGAGTAGGAATCCTGCCACAGGACTGCAAGGATTAGAACTGAGTTAATACTAGCAGTCAGAGCGGTACACAGCATATCTCTAGGCTCTTAGTGGTGTCTCTCATAACTGTTAGAACCATTTTTTTCTAATCTTTCAGAGGAGCAATCTCGCCATGGAGTGAGTGACTTTATTCCTCAAGGAACACGGCTAGGGAGTGATGCCTGACACATGAAATAAGGCACTCTGTCCAAGGACCCATATTCCTACGCACTTTGTCATTGCGCATGAGCAGCACAACTGCTAGAAATGGGGAATTGCTGGTGTTTTGGCCCCTGTGCTCGTGGGCTGCTTTGAACTCTCCATCCTTTCGATTTAGCTGCCTGAGAGCTAAATTATAGGGTGCGCTATCCTACCCAACGACTTGTGGGGTTTAACAGAAACTAATCTAGCCTGAGTGCTCCCAGGAGCTGGTGAACATGCTCTTTGGAAATTAGTTTCTTCATTTGAGATGTGGAATCCCAGCTCCATTGAAGAGCCCCTCACAGAGCAGGACCTGGAACAGAGGATAAGGTTCTCTTTCTTCCTACTCAAGCTGACAGTCTCCTAAGCTCTGGAGAAGCTGAGTGGATGCATGGTACAGGGGAGACTGAGATGTGGAGTCAGCAGTCAGTAGATGCAGACTCAAGGCTTGCCCTCAGGGTCAACAGTCTAAAGACCTATGGCAGGCAAATACGTTCTCTAAACCTTTATTTTCCTGTCTAAACTATGAACATTGACAATACCTCCTGTAGAACTGTAGTAATGTTTGCATAAGATTATAGGGACATTTCAATGAAATGACCATATATCATTAATGGTAAGCAATGTTAATAATTATAAAATACTAAAATTAAGAGTACATATGATGGCTTAAGCCTGTCATTCCAGCAAGCAGGAAGCTGAGACAGGAGAACTGCCATGTGTTTGAGGCCAGCCTAGGTTACAAAGTGAGTCCTTGTCTCAAAACAACAAATAAGAGTAATTCAGCCTATTCTATAGGACAAAGCCCACAAACGCCGTCTGCTGATGAGCATCGACCAGAGGAAAAAGCTGCTCAAAATCCTCCGTCAGACCAACTATGATGTCTTCGAAAAGACATGCACGGAGCTGGGGGTGGAATATGCCTTACCCCCTCTACATTTCCAAAAGGTTCACCGCCGCTTCCTGGCCAAGAAGGCTCTGTGCATTCGGGTACGAATCATACTGTTGGTTACTTTGGTCAGCCTCCCTAGACTGAGGTGCAAAGAGTAGAAGAGAGAAGTGGTCTGTTTCTGACCAAGGCCTAGAACTGGCTCAGGTCACCAAAACATGCAGAAAGAATGGGGTTTCCACTGAAATAGTTCCCAAAGACCTGCTCCAAATCCGAGGTTTTGCATAAAATTATAAAGTCTTTTTCCACCCCCTTTCAACCACCAGGTTTACCAGGAGGTGCAAAAGCTGAAGAAGCAGAGAAGGGCCTTAAAAGCTGTTGCAGCTGCTGCCAAAAACCAAAAAGATGGGGGGGTGCCAGAGAACCCTTCAAATGCCCTACCAGAGAAGACCAAAGAAAACTAATAAAGTCTGTTCCTTTGAAGACTGATGGAAGATGGCCTTCTTTTTAACCTGAGGAAGAGGAGTTTATTTTTAATTTTGCTCTGGGATCTCAGAGGCAGAATCCCTGCCATCACCCCAGAGGATGCAGTCATAGAAACAAATACATGGTATGTTTCAGAGTGGTAATGCTGGCAGCTGAAGGAGCTGTCTACTGGACGGCCCTAAAGGATGAGGAGGAGTTCACTGGCCGAGAAAAATGGCATTTAGGTAGAAGGATCTACAAGTTAAAGGGGAAAGAAATCTAAAGGCACACTTTCAGGGACAGTGGGGCTCAAATGCTATAGCTTTGGAGTTAGAGCTTCAGCCTATGAATGGGACTCAGGAATAAAAATACTCAGTTTGCCAGCCAGTGGTGGTGCACACCTTTAAATCCCAGCACTCAGGAGACAGAGGCAGGCAGATCTCTTGAGTTTGAGCCTAGCCTAGTAAATTCCAGGACAGCCAAAGTTACAAAAATCAGTTCATCTTACTGAAGAAAACTCTGGACCTCATTCTGAGAAGGGAAACCCCACAGAGAGAAAGATATGTTAAAGTGTTGTCAAAGAGCAGTTGAAAGATGAGGACTGAGGCCTGAACCAGAGCAGTTTGGGAGTTGTTGAGGTAACCGAGGCCCTGGGTGTGTATTGCCTATGGATACTGAGCTTTAGTGTTTGAATGACTCGTTCCAGCACTTGGGAGAGACATTTAAGACATTTAAGGCTATCTTTGGTTGCACCGCTAGTTTTAGGTCAGTCTAGACTACATGAAACCCTTTCTCCAAATTGCCAAGGAAAGAAATGTTAAAAGAAAAATGGGCCATGTCAGGATGGGAAAATAATTTCTAAGGGCACAAGAGCCCCTGAGACAGAGGAGGAGGTGAGTGGGTGGAAAGAATCAAAGATGAAGTTGAACTGTTTGGTTATCACCTCCAGGAACACAGAGGAAGGCCTTAATGAGATGGACCTAGAGTGGACTCCTATTTAGAGGTCCTCTGCTACAGGACCAAGCGCCAGCCTTTCAGGGTACTAGGGAGTAAAGAGAAAAAGCCACAGCAGTGGATCAGGCCTGTAGCAAAGGCACTGTTTTAAGTGCTGCCTTGGGCACTTTAATATTGCCTGATACTTCATTTCTCAAGCTGGCTGTCTTTCTCTTTTTTTTGGTGGGGAGGGAAGAGTAAGGGGGGTTCCAGACAGTGTTTGTGTAGCTCTGGCTGTCCTGGATTTCTGTAGATCAGACTGGCCTTCAATTTAAAAATCCACCCACCTCTGCCTTCCAAGTGCTGAGATTAAAAGCTTTGCCACCACTGCCCAGCCCAATGATCTTTCTATTGAAAACGCTTGGAAACTTAGACAACTGTGGGGCAGTGGAGTATGGGAAGCTTGGTAAGGTCCAGCTAAGGCTTGAAGCCCCAGGGACCCTGAAGGGACGGTAGGAGCTTTGACTGCTCCTGGCACCAGGCCCCTGTCACCTACCCACAGCCCTCCATAGAGAGAATTGTGGCCATCAGTCAAGTAGGGGCAGCACCTCCAAGCCCCTCCTCATGTAAATGAGGCATCCCTAACATCTCAGACCAAGCCAATAGGAAGCACCTACTGTCAGACACCAACCCACCCCCAAAACTGTATATAAGATCCTATTCAAAAGGTGTGTGAGAATTACTCCCTCTGAGATCATCTGTCACAAGAGCTGTAACACTGCCTAGGAAGAGAACACTCTCCCAAAGCTTTCACCACCAGAAACTCGCCTGCATGCCACTTGTTGGCTAGCCAGCCCCCACCCCCAGACAAGCTTGGCTCAGGTAACCAGTACAGCATCTCCGAGGAACATCAGCTGCTGGGGCAGAGGCAGGGGCCATGGCGGTGGCAGCAGCAGCAGTAGCAGCAGTGGAGGTGGCAGAGGCACTTCTCCCTCCCTCCTAGTGCCCTTTCCCCTTCGTTTGAACCCTCCCACCTTGCCGGACCAGAGATCTCTGCAGATAGCCTCTGGTACATACACCGGCAGACAACTTGTCCAAATTCAAAAACTGATTAGGGTTCAAACCTAGCTTTCTCTGGTCTTGGATTTTTGTTGTTTTTTACGGCAGGGTCCCTGTCCTGGCTGTCCTACTTGCTATGTAGACCAGGCTGGACTCTGCTTACAAAGTGCTGGGATCAAAGGCAAGTTCCACCACACCTTGCTCCTAGCTCTGTCTTGATTCTAAAGTCCATATATACAGTCTGATATTACCCAGAGGAAAAAGTCCAAGAGAAAGAGAGTCTGTTTTGCCAAAACTTGAAATACTTTTGGGAGCTAGGCAGGTAACAAAACGCATAAGGCTCACCATAAGATAAAGATGTTTACTACAGGTAGGATTGAGATGTTAAGCTCAAATTGTGCCCGGGGAGGGGCAGGGAGGAGGGGGGAGAGGCAGGGGCAAAATCTGAGTTTGAGGTCAACCTGGTCTACAGAGCAAGTTCCAGGACAGTCAGGGCTACACAGAGAAACCCTGGGGTTGGGGTGGGGGGAGCTCAAGTTATACTAGACAATTTCAAAAAGCTTAGCTCGTAGTAAGAGGAGGAAAGAAAAACGACTAGGTGTGACGTGGAAGATGCCAGAAGCAGGAAGGAAGACACTAAAGGAATGTGCTGTGTTTTGTAAGTGGTGCCTTTTGAAAGTTAGTCCAACGGCATCAGAGCAGTGATACGGAGGAACAGAGGACTACAGAAAAGAGAATTGAAGAATGTGAGGATTCTGCAAGGAAAAGAAGTAGGTGGCTGATTATTACTAGGACCCAGCGAGGTGGATGTGGGTTTCAGAGCTCAAGTCTCAAGATTGCTTATGCATGGAGAGATAAATGTTTAGTAGAAACTCTGAAATCTACAAGAATCATCTGAAAAGGTCCAACCGTAGGTGCAGACGAAACGTGCGAGTCTTACCGCTAGGAGGGCCGGGCCGGGTTGCCTCACTGAGTAGCAGATCCGGCGTGACATCGCTTCCAGGAGGGTTTAGAAAGGAGACAAATGATATAACTAATCGAGACGAGGGGCTGATATATAATAACTCAGAGTGCCTTGGTGGCGCTCGCCGTGACCTCACGGGTTCCTCTGAGCGTCCCTGGAAGGTGGCTCACAAATCTGCCCGGGGCAGCACAGCAGGCGACGGTGGACCAGGACTCTAGAGAGGGAGAGCCACCCCGAAGACGCTGGGGCTGACTTTCCTAGTTTCCGGTGCGAAGGCTGGACCTGGCTGTGTTGCAACAGATACGTGCAGCTGACTGAAAAGCTCCCACCGACACGAAAGCTAAACTGGAAAACTCAAAACCAGCGCTCCCCGGAAACCCACCTAGCGCACCTCCGTTCGGACCAATCCCCTGGAGCGATCTTTGTCACCTAACCCAATAAGCGCAGGTCTTCGGGCCACCTCCTATCAATCCACCATCTGATTGGTTTGCCTTTCTGGTCAGCGGCGTTGCCCCAGCAACCGGGCTATGGACGCGGAGGGGCCTCCAGGCTGCTAAATCCCAAACCCTGGAACTCTTCATTCACCTGCCCTTCGGGTTTCCGGCACCATGTCGGTTCGGACTCTGCCGCTGCTCTTTTTGAACTTGGGCGGGGAGATGCTTTACGTCCTAGACCAGCGACTGAGGGCCCAGAACATTCCCGGAGACAAGGCCCGCAAAGGTAAGACGCCCCCACAGCCTTGATCTCTCCCCTTATCACCGCGCTAAAAGTCCCCTCCAGAGCCTGCAGCCTAGCACCCCACCCCCACCCCAACCTCCTTCCTTATAACTTCAGACACCTGGTCCCTTCCCCGCATCCCAACCCAAAGCCTCTGCGCGCTTTTTTTTGACAGCCGGGTATCTTTCCCGAAAGACGCAGAGCCCATGCAGTTGAAAGCCCTTGAGAGTCAAATTAATTCTCCAAAAGAGCATTTTCCCACAGAGAAACCTAATACATTGGTCATACTTAAAGTACTTGAGCCCTCGATTTCCCGTCTCTGGAAATTTGTGTATTTCCAAAAGTAGTTCCAGCCAGCAATATACTTTTGGCAGGTATAACCATCCGTTAACCCCCACGAAACAGAGGCGGATTCGCCCGTGTCTCTATCCTCCTAACTAAGCTGAAGCCTGCCTACTCATGCTCATTTCAGAAGCCATTTTTAGAAATGTAGGGTCCTAAAATAATGTAGATAAGAACGAAAACATCTTGGTTTTGCAAGTGTTGGAAGGGATTGCAACTGTGAAAATACTATTGGAAAGCTTGTAAAAATGCAAACTCATGCCATGCGTAATGCAGAGAGAAACGACCACCCAGAACACGCTGCCAGTTTTCCTTACTTCTCAGCAAACAACTTTGTTCACCAAATTTGCTGAACTTAAGTATGAACTATTGTATTTCTAGGCAGAGAAGTAAACGTTTATATAAAGGACAATCGAACACTAAAGAACACACGATTTTCTGCCAACAACTTATACACCCTCCATTGATGTTAAATGTGCACATTCAGATATTGTGTCTGATTTTGTGTAAGTTCATGCATAGACAAGAGAACTCCCTGGACCACTCCCTTCCATTCATTTCGAGCATTGCTACCAGAGGGCTTTACAAAATGCAAATATGTCTAGTACCATCATCTCTCTTTCAAACCTGCAGTCAAGCTTCCACTCCTGTCTAAATGGAGACCAAGTCCTAGGCAGGACATGTTGGGCCCCTCTGATTAGCACACTTTGAGTCCTAATCCCACCAAAGTGTGTGTAGCTCTTTAACCTGTGTCCTTAATGACTCCATCCTTTCCCTGATCTCCTGTGCCACTGACAGGAGAGTCCTCGTCCTTCAGGACCTGCCTTTGTTCTCACAGCGCCCTCTCTGTGCTTCTCTCTACCTCACCGCATGGCTGGTGGGTTGATACTCACCTGTCTTCATGTGTCTCCCCACTTGTTTGTCTTACATGTGTTTGTACTTCAGCCTCTAACACTCAACACCAAGGTCAGAATAAATCAGTGCTCAGTAAAGGTTTGCTGAATGACTTGCCAGTGTTATATGCCACTGTGTTCCTTCCTCGGGAGGTGTCTTTGTTTCTTGCTACCTGTGTGATATGATTTCACTCAGGCTAATGGCCCTAGTGGAGGGACAGGATGAATTTCTCGAGGTAGTCTTGCATCTTGGAAGACAATGTAAATTAGCAATTAAGAGCATGCCCTTTGAAGGCATGCAGGTCTAGATCCCACATTTAGCTAGCTGCAGGATCTTGAAGTGTGACAACCTCTGTAAGCCTGTTTCTCTATAAAATGGTAAATCCTAGTAAGTTCCAAGCTCTCCTGGTCTATCTAGTAAGTTCCAAGCTC
>JADRCH010000183.1:698924-749313 GCA_019843965.1 Rhynchomys soricoides | reverse complement strand
CTAGTAAGTTCCAAGCTCTCCTGGTCTATCTAGTAAGTTCCAAGCTCTCCTGGTCTATCTAGTAAGTTCCAGGCCAGCCAATACCACATAATGAGATCCTGTCTCAAAAGTACAACATATACATACTATCTTTTCTTACATGAATGCCCACTATTTTGGTTTTTTTTTTCTGAGATAGAGTCTCATGTAGCAAAGGCTGGCCTTGAACTCTGATCCTCCTGTTCCCACTACCTCAGCTTTGGTATCACAGTTGTGTGCTACTATACCAGAAAATGAGAGCGATAGTCTTTCTGGTTTACCTAGACTCCGTTTTATGGAGTCTCAGCCATCCTTAGTGATTCATTTTCAGCCACTCACTCATTCTGCAGGTTTTGGCAGATGTCACACCATGTGAAATTCTGGGAAGAACTGGATGGAGCCGTCTGTACAGTCCCTAGAGGTGGGGTACTGATGAGTGTAATCCATAACTGATTCTAAAACTCAAGACCCATCTCCATAGTGACAAGGTTCGTTGAAACAAGGCTTACACTGTAGCTGTTCCAAAGCTCATTGAGAAGTGCAGATTAACCTGGAGTCTGCAACGGTCCTCTTGCCTCAGCCTCCCATGTGCTGAGGTTGTAGGCATGAGCCACCACTCGTGACTATTCAGTTTTTCAATTGTATCAATACTTCATTTAAACACCGTGATGGCCAGACAGGGGCAGCACACCCAGCACTCAAGAGGCAGAGGCAGGTAGATCTCTGTAAGCCAGCTTGGTCTACAGAGGGAATTCCAGGACAGCCAGGGCTACACAGGGAAACCCTGTCTTGAAAAGGAGAAGAAGGAGGAGGAGGAGGAGGAGGAGGAGGAGGAGGAGGAGGAGGAGGAGGAGGAGGAAGAGGAAAAAGAAAGGAAGGAAGGAAGGAAAAATAAAAACAAGCTAAGATGCTTACTGCTATCCTTCCATATAGATAACACCCCACCCAGTTTTACAAGAAAAGCCAAAGCTGCTTTGCCCTGCGTTGCAGAGAAGTTGGGAGGAGTAAGTGACTTCACAGTCCAGGCCTTGAGACCACAGAGGTCCCACTCCTAACCAGCATGTCCTTAAGTGCTGCTGCACTGGACCGCCTCATCTGAAGGGACTGGGCGGAAATTTTGTGGGGTTTGGTTGATAGGAGGAAAGGAAAGGCTTTGAAATGTGTACATACACACGCACACACACACTCACGCACGAGCACACACGTACATGCACATGTGTATATCTACCTAGTTTCTAAAAGAAATGAAACAGTTGGCCAGTGAGGTCTTGTAGAAGAGAAAGAAAAGACGGCATAGAATGTAAAAGTTAAGTGCTTGTCTGTTCTGGTGTTAAAGTTGTCAAGGCTGCAGGAGCTGGAGCCAGCACCATTGTGACAGAGGCCTGCATACAGCCTAGAAAGGCCCAGATGGACCTGGTAAATTAGTCCTCGAGGATGCTCTGAAGGAAATCGTGTTTCTTGGAGCTGTTTTCATTATCTTACACAGCTAATTGGTCGTCTGGAGGCTGTCCCTGTTCCCTAAAGGCCAGCACAGACAGTTTCTCCCACAGCAGCCAGAGTTTAGTGCTGAACAGAAAGGAAGTGTGCTCTTAACGGGGCAGCTTGTGAGAGTTGCATACTAAACATTGCCCCACATTTTAAGCAATAGAGTGGGCAATAGAAGCTGCCTCTGCCTCACTTCTATTCTCTGAAACCCCTGTTACATCTTGTTTACATACTCATACAGGAGAGGAACCTGAGACACACAACTGACTGTGAAATGACCTTTCAGGTTTTTGTTTTATTTGTTCGATTGGTTTTTTGTTTTATTTTGTTTTCCTGAGATACATAGTTCTGAAGGACTAAATAGCAGGAGAGTTCTGTTCTGTTTCAAATTTAACAGCCAGCCTCTGAACCCCTGAGCCTACATCCCATGCAAAATATAACAAGCTGGATTGTCTCAACCAAGTCGTCTGGAGAATACCTGGCCTGGCATTTTAAGTAGGAAAATAGGGGAAGAACCAGCAGCTCTCCAGAGCCCTCTGCTGGCACTGGGTGCCATTGCCGACTGGAGTGACCTGTGCTTCCTGTTTTATCCACAGCAGACCAAGGAGGGTCAGCCACACCTTCAAGAGGATGAAAACTCCCCATCTCTAAATGACTGCAAGCCTGTGATGCTAATACCACAGAGAATCAGCAGATGTTGATACAGGGCCTAAAAACCAAATAACTGCCTTAGGAAGGCCAGACAGGACCTGCTTCTCCATATACTCCCTACCACGCTTCCCCCCAGTACTGGGGACTGGATGTAAAGCCTCATGCACACTGGGCAAGAGCTCTGCCATTGAGCTGCCTTTCCATCCGGCCAGACTTAGAGCTAGCATCTCATTAGGTTGCCTTGAATTCACTCTGTAGGCCCAGTTTGATCCTGCCTGAGCCTCTTGTGTAGCTAGAATTACAGTCCTGTGCCAAAAGGCCCAGATATCCCTATCCCTGTGAGGAGAGAGAGAGAAAAAAGAGAGAGAGACTGACTTACTTCCAGGGTGTGGTAAAGGGCATGCATAATTTCAGTGTACTTCAGAGATCATTTCAAGATAATATAGTGCCAAGTGTTTCCCACAAGGCCATTAGTTGTGAGATGATTTCCACATGCAGATATGTGTAGATCACTCTATTGAAAGGGCTGGGAGAGAGGAAGTGGAGGGCAGGAGGCTGTAAGCTGAACTACCAAAGAAAGGGAAAGAGACAAAGTTGATCTTCAGGGCTTAGGGGAGAGATCAGTGGTACAACACTTCCTACAAAAGAGAAGCACAGGGCCGCAGCTGAGGGGGAGGGATGTGTGTATGTGTGAGAAGGGAGTCAGACTGTACAAAAGGAGAGTTCTTTTTCTGTCCTTGGAATTTCTCTTCACTGGGAAGCTAATGTTAAAAGCCTTCGCTGGGGGGTGGTGACCCACGCCTTTAATCCCAGCACTTGGGAGGCAGAGGCAGGTGGATTTCTGAGTTCGAGGCCAGCCTGGTCTACAGAGTGAGGTCCAGGACAGCCAAGGGCTACACAGAGAAACCCTGTCTCAGAAAAATAAATAAATATATATATATATATATTTAAACCATATACCATATATATATATGGTATATTAAGACCATATATATATATATATGGTTTTTTTGAGACAGTGTCTACCTGTGTAGACTAGGCTGGCCTAGAACTCACAGAGATCTGCTTACCTCTGCCTCCCAAGTACTGGGGTTAAAGACCTGTGCTACCACACCTGGCATAATGTGTGTTCTTATGGTATGGGAGAACATAACTTCGGGAGCCTTCTAAGAGGAGCCCCAGGGTAGCTAGTTCTCCCAAACTTCCTCTTACACTAATATTTTTTCCATTGGTCATTTATCTAGTTTTTATAACTCTTCCTTTTTTTAAGCTTCCGGTTGAAGGTGGAGCATGCACACAAGCCATTTAATTCCAATATAAAAGAGAAAATTCGATAGGCCAGTTAACTGGATGTAGTATTTGTAAGCCTCCATGCGACTAATGTTCTTGCTTCATGAACTGGTGTTTTCTTTTTGTATGCTTCATATAGATGAATGGACAGAGGTGGACAGAAAACGAGGTATGCCATTTCTGGGCTGCATGCATTCAGTCTGCGTTCACAGATTCACTCGGTTGGTTGTCTGGGCTTTTAAGCAGAACCTCTTTAAGTATTGCTAGGTAAGAAATAGGTGTGAGGTTCTTTAGCTGAGACATCGAGTTTACTTTAGAGTGCTTTAATCCAAAGGAATAAACACATTGTGTAAGATGAGAACCTAGCAGGCTCTGGCAAAGGGGCCACACTGCATCTGAAGGGCTCCCCCAAGCCCCACCCCAGCTGAAGGGCTCCCCCAACCCCTATCTCGGCTGAAGGGCTCCCCCAAGCCCCACCCCGGCTGGAGGGCTCACCCAACCCCTATCTCGGCTGAAGGGCTCCCCCAAGCCCCATCCCAGCTGAAGGGCTCCCCCAACCCCCATCCCGGCTGAAGGGCTCCCCCAACCCCCATCCCGGCTGAAGGGCTCCCCCAACCCACACCCCGGCCCACCACCATCCTTTTTGATGGTGTTCTGTTCCAAGCTTTCAGGGACAACTGGGGCAGAAGCTCCTCTCCTCAGTACTGTGGCAGTCCTGAAACACGTCTTATACTGTGATGGAACGGGAGAGTTTGCCGCGGTCTGAATGGCCCTCCCGAGCCGGTCCCCTTAGCACAGAGTTACCTGTTGAGCAACTGAGGAGGATGGAGGCATGTGGCTGCATGGCTGCCAGGAGTGTGGGCAGAAGGCATGGGATCACGCATGCACTGTTGCCATATGTGAAGTCTGATTCCCCCCTCACCCACAAGCAGCTGCAATCCTGGAAAGGTCGAGGCTTGCTCAGAACAAGACCTCGGCTTCTCTCAGTCACCGTGTGTCCTAGGTGCCTGGGAACAGTTTACACCCAGCATCGCCAACCTCAGTATTTTAAATTCTCTTATCACACAAGATGTGCCAGTTATGTATATTTATTATGCATAAAGCATAATGAGGCCAAATACGATCATGGTATATTATGTTATGTACATGTGTGAAAATGTCATAACAAAATTCATTATTGTCAGAATATGCTAGTAATTTTTGTTTTTTTGTGCATAAAATGTATGTATATTTAAAATATGAAAGGCCCACTGAAAGCATTTCAATATCTCCAATTTTGAATTTAAAGGTGTAGGTTTGTTTTCTTTTATTATTGAAAGAAAGTTTTTAGTATAATTACATAAATTTGACACTATTATGGCAGATGTTTTTGACATTGTAAATACTTCCTAATTGTAATGACATTTACTTAGAATGTGATATTATAGAAAACAAAAACAATTATAAAATCAATTTAAAACAAACAATGCCAGGATAAGGAATGAAGAAGAATTTGGAACAGGATAAGCAGAGACAAATTGGGTAGAGAATCTATCTAGCAAGTTTTGATAAATGGATCTAAGTACTGAATTCATATGGTACACACACACACACACACACACATACACGGGTGTGGTAGCACACACCTTTATCTTACCACTTAGGAGGCAGAGACAGACAAATCTCTGTGTATTTAAAGCCAACCTAGTCGACATAGTTCCAGGACAATCATGGCTACATAGTAAGATGCTATCCCTGAAGAAAAACAAAGCCACTGATAGATCAAGTGGGTAAAGTCACTTGCTACCAAACCTGACAACCTATGTTTGATCTCTGGAACCCACATGGTGGAAGAGAGCTGATCCTAGCAAGTTGTCCTCTGATCTCTGTATAAACACACACACACACACACACACACTAGTTAGAAATAATTAGGCTGGCTGTGGTGGTACACTTTATAGATGTATTTTTATGTGTATGAGTGTTTTTCCTGCATGAATGTGTGTGTACTGTATTCATGCTGGTGCCACAGAGGTCAGAAGAGTGAACTTAGTCTTCAGGAACTAGAGTAACAGATGCTGTGTTACATGGATGCTGTGAGCCACCATGTAAGTTTTGAGAACCGAACTCTCTTCCTCTGCAAGAACAGCCTTACCCTCTGAAGCATCTCTCCAGTCCCTGGTGCATACTTTTAACACTAAAACTAGGGAGGCAGAAGCAGGCAGATGTCTGAGGGTTCAAAACCAAGCTGGTCTACATAGTGAGTTCCAGATTAGCCAGGGCTACATACTCTGTCTCAGATAAATAATAAAAATAAACTGAGACAGAGCCCTTTCTGATTTCAGGTCCGTCATTAGCAGCTTGGATTTTAAACTCTCTCAGATTAAATCTCCCTCTTCTTCGGTGGAACATGGGAATGGGGATAATTCACAGTTGCCTCGGACCTTAAATGAGGCAATTCTTGTAGAGTTCTAAAACCCAATGTCGTAGAACAGGGTGGAGATTCAAACCATTGTAACCGTGCAGAACCTTCCCTGGCTTCTCTCCTGTAACCTTGGCTCCATCGTGTGTAATTCCATAAACAGGTGGTTTTGGAGCAGGGGTAATTGATAGAAACGGAATTGCTTTCATCAAGATAATTATTTCATCAGCCTAGGCTCAGAGAGGCCCAACCGACATGCCGGGCTGCCTTGATTGTATTTCACAACCGTCTTTTGACACTTCTCTTGAGCAATTCTTGGCCCATCCTTTGATGCCTGGCAGAATTTCAGGTGTGAAGTGTGGATCTTGAGGGCTCTTCATGTGTGTAATTGGTTCGCTGGAACTTATTTTAACATAAGTGTTCAAAAATAATCAGCAGACACTGACTTTGTCATCTGTCTGATGATTACCCAGTTACCAGCCCTTCTGATGTCCCCTCCACTCCTGTCTTCATCCTCCTTGAGATCAAATCTGACTCCCACTCCATTCTGCCTCATGGAAAGAAGGCAAAGCTCATTTGAGTGACAAAAACGAATGCCAAGGTGGAAGCCTGGTCCTGGCAGGAGGAGAGAGATTCTAGCTGGAGAGGCGTGTGCCCCTCCCTTCAGCTGTCAGACTGTTGACACTGACAGTGGGCTCCAAAGTACTCAGATTTCCCAAAGTCCCGATCTGTGCAGAGGAGGAAGACTATACAGCCCTGGCATCAGCAGAAAGAGTAACTTGCCTTATAGGCAATTTCATACAGTTCTGGCCATTTACCTCACAGCTAAATTAGCATATGAATGTGATGGCCTTTGTTTCTTCTCTTCTATAAAATTGTGATGATACAGAGGAGACAAAGGAAAGTAGACTTTTTCTCCCTAGTGTAGGCAAACTATAAATAAATCCGTTTTCTGTTACCAATTCAAATTTCCTTATTTTTGTATTTTAAGAAGACTGCGAAATCCAAGTGCCTGGTAACAAAGGTAGCCCAGGTGTCTGACTAAATCTACTGCACAAATGTGAACGAGTGCAGTGCGTATCTCAGGGCATAGTTCCTTCCTCTGTGTCCATGTGGCGTTCGTCTTAGTGTGGGATATACTGCATGCTTGCCTGGGCCAAGCGCTACACAAAGCTTACTGCGAGGGGAAAGGTGTCTGTCTCCACACTCTTCATGGAGAATGAATGGGGACAAGGTGCAGGGCCCGGCTGTGAAACTTCCATTTCTTCTCTGCTGTGCCCACTGGGACAGACCTGGCTGCCTTCAGTTCTCAGCAGATGAACAGCTTAGGTCTGGTGTGGAGCCATGGTGGCAGATAGCCTGTTGCATGTCCCTAGGGAAAAGCTTCATTTTTCTCTTTGCTTTGCCCAAGTCAGTAACAATCGCCTTGGGGTTTTGTCGCTTTTCAAACCAATTTATTTGAGGCTAAGCTATTCTCCTGGATCCTGAGTGAGCTCAAAGACCCTGGAGAAATGACTCCTCTTGTTGTAAACTTTACCTCAATCACAGCACACAAGGAATCCTTCCTCCCTGGCCTACATTAACTCTTCCCCTTTTCTTTTCTGGGGACTCTGTGGCTTTTCATTCATATCTGTCCCTTGCAGATTCTGTACTTTATATAAAGGCTGTGGTGAGAAAAAAAAATAGTTAGAAAACCCAATTTATTGCAGATCCTTCCTTTATCTGTCTGAAGCAAACCCAGAAGGATCCCTGTATCTCTGAGCATCCCTGTGAAGGGTGTGTTATCTGGCCATGCTGAGCTGGAGCTCTCTGATGTGAAGATACTTGCATTGGCTGGGGGTCTAATTCTTCCTGTCTGAGGAGCAGGAGAGAGTCGATCGAGGGTAAAATCCAAAGGTCAAGCATGAGTTTAGTGATTCTATAAGAAATCGGCTGTGTGCGTTCGTGTCTTACGTTTCCGTTGCTGTGGTAAGGGACCATGACCAAGGCAACTTATAAAAAAGAAAGTGTTACCCAGGCAGTGGTGGCGCACGCCTTTAATCCCAGCACTTGGGAGGCAGAGGCAGGCAGATTTCTGAGTTCGAGGCCAGCCTGATCTACAGAGTGAGTTCCAGGACAGCCAGGGCTACACAGAGAAACCCTGTCTTGAAAAACCAAAAAAAAAAAGAGAGAGAGAGAGAAAGTGTTAAATTGGGCTTATGGCTTCAGAGGGTCAGAGTCCATGACAGCCAATGAAGGAACAGCTGGGGCTACATCCTGATCAAAACCTGCACTGGGTGGCACAGCTCCTCCAGGAAGGCCACACCTGTTCACCCTTCCCAAACAGTTCCACCTGGAGACTAAATGTTCAAACACGTGAGCTCTGGAGCCATTCTCATTCAAACACCACAGTCAGTATGGGAGGAAAACATACCCCCCCCCGAAGCAATTCTATATCAAGTACCAGCTGAGTGTAGTTGTGTTTGCCTCCAATCCCAGCACTCTGAAGATGGAGGTAAACAGCGCTAGAAGTTCAAGGCCATCCTTAACTATAATATAAGCCTTACTTCCAGACCAGCCTGGACTACGTGGGGCTCTGCCTTTAAAAAAATAAATAAAGGCTGGAGAGATGGCTCAGAGGTTAAGAGCACTGACTGCTCTTCCAGAGGTCCTGAGTTCAATTGCCAGCAACCACATGGTGGCTCACAACCATCTGTAATGGGATCTGATGCCCTCTTCTGGTGTGTCTGAACACAGTGATGGTGTACTCACATACATAAAGAAATCTAAAAAAAAAGAAAAAAAATTGGTTTAAAATAAATGAATAAGATTTAAGTACAGCCCTCAACTTCCCTTTCCTCTATAAAATGCTTTTAAAATACTACTAATAAAATATTCCTGCTTTTTGTTACCTTCATTCTTTAAAAGTTCACCCAGAGCCAGACACCCAGCACTTCCACTGCATTCAGCAAAAATGGAGTTTGCATCTTTCAGAAATAATCACTCATGCCAGACAGTGGTCACACACGAATTTAATCCCAGCACTTGGGAAGCAGAGGCAGGCAGATCTCTGAGTTCAAGGCCTGCCTGGTCTACAGAGTGAGTTCCAGGACAGCCAAGGCTACACTGAGAAACCATGTCCCTAAAAACAACAAAACAAAACAAAAGATGAAGAAAAGAGGAGGAAGAAGAGGAGAAGGAGGAGGAGAAATAAGCACTTATATTAAGAATTCATTTTAGAGGCTGAGGAATGGCTCAGCTTCTAAGAACATGCATTGCCCTACAGAGGGCCTGAGTCCCCAGCACCCACACCATGTGCTTCATTGCCTTCTCCAGCTCTAGCTACAGGGATCTAAAGCCCTCATTTAATGGAAAGCTGGGTGTGGTGGCGCACGCCTTTAATCCCAGCATTCAGGAGGCAGAGGCAGACGGATTTCTGAGTTCAAGGCCAGCCTGGTCTACAGAGTGAGTTCCAGGACAGCCAGGGCTACACAGAGAAACCCTGTCTCGAAAAACCAAAATAATAATAATAGTAATAGTAATAATCTGGAGGGCTGGAAATATGGCTCAGTGCTTAGAGCATACACTGCTGTCACAAAGGACCCAATTTTTTATGTGTGTACCACATGTATACAAGAGTTTTCAGAGGTCAGAAGAAGGCATCAGATCCCCTAGAACTGGAGTCACAGACTGTTGTAAGCCACATGGGTGATGGAAACTGAACCCTAGGCTCTCTGCAAGAACATCAATTGCTCTTAACCGCTGAGCCAACTCTCCAGGCCCCAGAAGATCCAAATTTTAAAGACTACTCTGAGCCAGCAGATAGCTCGGTGGGTAAAGGCATCTACCAAGCAAACCTGTCAACCTGAGTTCAGTCCCCACAACAATACATATGAGGTGGCAGGAAAGAAGCAATGTCTCCAACTTGTCCTCCGACCTCCACACGTACACCTTAGCACACATGTGCCTCCCCATCTCCAATACACAATAACAATATATAAAAACCATCAAGAACAATCTGCATGCCTGTACCTGCTGCTGTTCTCATACCAGAGCCATCCCCAGGCCTTCACTAGTATACTTAGCTGAGTCATTCAAATATCTACGAGAGCAGAGCTGAGGCCACGGTGGTCTGTGCTAGTCCTAAATGCTCAACGGGTGGAAGTCTCACTGTCCCACTGGATGAGATCTATTCCTGTGCTGTGAAACCAATATCATAGTCATAAAACAAACGGAGCGGCATGTTTTGTAGAAGCATTAAAGACACTATTAATGCTAACCAGCGGGCAGCGTGTCCATTTTCACAAAACGTTTGTTATGAAAAGTAAATCATTGTTTGTCTGACATGTGTGAAGTTTAATTTGAAGTGGAAAATGGTTTAGACTGCTTAGAAGAGAGACAGCCCCCATGCATAAATAAATAAATGAGGTAGAATATCTGTCGTGAAAGGGCCAGTGAGATGGTTCAGTGGATGAAATGCTTGCCGTGCAGCCTGTCAGCCATGAGCCCTGGAAAGGCTGGAGGGAAAGGGATGACACCATGAAGTCTTCTCTCACATCCGCACACCATACCACACCTCACACACACTCCTACACAAGCTAATAGTGAAATGCTTCTATTTTGTTTGTTTTTGTGCTTTCAACAGGGTCTTACCATATAACCCTGATTAGCTTGAAAGATGCTGTGTAGACTAGGCTGGCCTAACCTTACAGAGACCTGCCTCTGCCTCCCAAGCGCTGGGATTAAAGGCCAGCCTAAATTTTTTTTTTAAGATTGTGTGTGCCGTTTCTCCTTTTTTAAGGATGTGCTCTAACTTATAATCTTTATATGTTTATAACTGTCTTTTTGTGTATTTTTAATAGAAAAATTTTAGATTTATATTTTTGAGTGTTTTGCCTGCATATATGTCTGTATGTATATCACATGCATGCCTGGCATCCTCGGAGATCAGAAGAGGGCGTCAGATCCCGTAGAATTGGAGTGAATGTCGGTCATGAGCCACCATGTGGTTGCTGGGAACTAGGTACAAGTCCCTTGCAAGCAACAAGTGCTCTTAGCAGCTAAGCCTTCTCTCCACCCACACATTCTTTTTGTTTTGTTTTGTTTTGGTTTTGGGGGGGGTTTTTTTGAGACAGGGTTTCTTGGTAGTCTTGGCTATCCTGGAACTCACTCTGTAGACCAGGCTGGCCTCAAACTCAGAGATCTGTCTGCCTCTGCCTCCCGAGTGCTGGGATTAAAGGCATGCGCCACCACTGCCCAGCAAAGCAGTGTTTTTTGTTTTTTGTTTTTTAAAGAAAGATATTCCTTATCAAGGCAGATGATGTCTATGAAGTGGTGTGTAACATGTTATGCACAATGTTCCTGAATATTGTCATTGTGGATGAACATTGCTCTGAATGTCCTGAGCCCTGTTTCCTACTGGACACCTGGGCTTCTTTCCAAGGGGCTGATTTCAGCAACCACTCCGTATCTCAGCTCTGCCTCTGCCTAGCTCCCATTCAGACAGACAGCACTCGTAAACAAGGCTTCTTCCAGTCCCTTCCTGGCTCATCTGGATTCTCTCCTGTCTCTACAGTTCTGAACGACATCATTTCAACCATGTTCAACAGGAAGTTCATGGAGGAGCTGTTCAAACCCCAGGAGCTGTACTCCAAGAAGGCCTTGCGGACTGTGTATGACCGCCTGGCTCATGCCTCCATCATGCGACTGAACCAGGCCAGCATGGATAAGGTGAGCAGGCCTCCACTTGGTCAGCTCAGCTGCTGCTCAAGCACCTGCTGTGGGTGCCTAGACCAAGTCAAACCAGATTCCATATGCAATGGTGTCTTGGGAAATGCGTAAGAGTAAATAGGAGCTGCAGTCAGTTGTCAGGTGAAGAGGATGTTGGGAGGCCTGTGTACCCAGCCTCTCTGTTGTGTTTCACCTGCCCAAAGGGAACCCTGCTGTTCACATTCTATTTATAGGCATGAATATGTGCCCTGCGGGTTCACATACTCACCCCCCAAACTTTACCTCTGGGAGAGTGATCAGAGAAGGCAGTTAGGAAAACCAGTATGGCCAAATCATAATAATGCACATATATGCAGATGTCATAGTGAAACCCATTAATTTAAGCAATAAACATACCTTAATACTTAGGTTTTAGCTAGGCAGTAGTTGTCCATACTGTTGATCCCAGCACTTGGTAGGCAGAGGCAGGTAGATCTCTGGGAGTCTGAGGCCAGCCTGATCTACAGAGTGAGTTCCAGGGCAGCCAAGACTACACAGAAACCTTGTCTCAAAAAAAACCCCACATCATCATCATCATCATCATCATCATCATCATCATCATCATCATCATCATGTAATAAAAGGAAAAACTTTAAACTACCTCATTATAATAAATTTCAGCTCTGCCATGAGAAAACCAACCATTTTTTAAAAAGATATATTTATTTTATTTATTTGAGTACACTGTAGCTGTCTTCAGACATACCAGAAGAGGGCATCAGATCCCATTACAGATGGTTGTGAGCCGCCCTGTGGGTGCTGGGAACCAAACCTAGGTCCTCTGCAAGAGCAGCAAGTGTTCCTAACCACTGAGGCAGCCCCTGGAGCACTCTGATCTTTAAAAAGAATCATGCCACATAACTGAATAGCAAAGGACACACACAACTGTTCAGAAGAATTACGAGTTATTTATGCAGCCATCTGCCCTCCAGGAAGGAGAAGCTAATGGCAGAGTGTGCCGTGGGAACAAAGGAGAAGATGTAAGCTTCACCTGCAGATACTTCTCAGCAGGTGGCCCGGGGTCCCAGGGGATGCTGACATTGTTTCCTGCATGCTGTGAAGAAACTGGCACATCACTGTGGTCTTCCTCCCCAAAGCCCATAGCATCAGTCTAACCACAAGAAAAGGGTCAGACACAGTCGGAGTGCTGCAAAATGCAAACCAGAGCACCAGTGTCTGGAACCATCAAGGTGGGGCTCAGTGGCTCAGTGCACTTGTAGCTTTTTCAGAGGACTAGAGCTCTGTTTTCAGCACCTATGTGGGATGGCTCACAATATCAGACACCCTCTTCCAGCTTCCATTTTATCAACACACACACACACAAATAAAACTAAATGTAAAATCAAATGTCAGTGTGACCAACAAGGAGAGTCTGCTAAACTATCACAGCCAAGAGGAACCCAGAATAGCCTGGCAGGCAAACAATACTGTTTGTTCTGGAGGGGATCCTGCAGCACAGTGGGACATTAGGGTTGGGGAAATGACTCAGTCACAGTGCTTGCCTCACAGACACAAAATCATGAGTTTGATCTCAGAACCAAATGCTAGGCACGGCTCCATGCACTCATAATCCTGGCACTGGGAGACAGAGGCAGGAAGATGTCTAGAGCTTGCTAGCCTAGCCGAATTGGTGAGCTCCAGGCCAGAGAAAGACCCTGTCTTATAAAAGAGGTAGATGGCAGTCCTAAAGATGGCCCTGGGGTAACCTCTTACCTCCACACGTACACACTTACACATAAAAACTTAGGATATTGGGGAGAAACTAAACTAATTAGATTGCTCTTTTAGAAAAGGTCTTACATAGCCCAGGCCAGTCTCCAACTCACTATGAAGCTTAGGATGATCCTGAACTTGGAATCCTGTTGCCTCCACCTCCCAAATGGTGACCTGCACAACCATGCCTGGTCATGTGCTAGGAATCCAACTCAGAGCTTCCTGCATGCTAGGAAGTTCTGCCAACTGAGCCAATTCCCAGTACCCAAGTTCTAGGACTACAGACAATTATCAAGTTAGACTTGAATAATGATAATTATTTTTCAACTTGTTCCACTCAAACTTTTTTTAAAAGTCATGAAGACAAACACTAGATAGTGAGTACACAGAATCAACATGTATGTGTTCCTAGTACTAAAAGCCTGTGTAAGACACACCAGCTTTAACTGATCCCTTACTGCCTGCTGTTTTCCTTTGGAAAAGTTATCTCATTCCTGAGTTCATCTTCTCACTAGCCCAGGATGAGGAAGAGGGATCAGGATCCCAGATCCTCCCATGTCCAGACTGCACAGCAGCCATTGCGGTTTCATATGTGTTTCATCAGGAAGACAGGATGACCAGAGTCCATGCTTTGCCCAGGACCTTCTGACTACCCCATTGTCTTAGCTTAGTTACTAGTACCACCCCTTGCATCCTCAGAAATGCTCTGGCTTGGGTGACAACCAATGCTCATGTGCTCACCTGAGCTGTGTGGCAAGCCCATGGCTGCTTTTCTGCAATGGCTCTGCTCAGCTTCTGGTCTGCTTTTATGATCCCATCTATGCCGTGTGTGGGTTGGCAGCTCTATGACCTGATGACCATGGCTTTCAAATACCAAGTGCTGCTGTGTCCACGCCCTAAGGATGTGCTGCTGGTCACTTTCAACCATCTAGACTCCATCAAGGGTTTCATCCAAGACTCTCCAACCATCATACATCAGGTGAACGAGACCTTCCAGCAGCTGACAGAAGTAAGCCCCCCACCAGCCTACCATCTCCCTGCCACCACCCTTGTTCTCAGTCAACTGTAAGACCCAGCAGATTCTATGGTTATCATGGCAGGGTCAAAGCTTGCCTAGAGCATTCTAAAATCCCACAATTGCCTCTTTTGTAACTACAATGGCGGTCATCACCTTATGCTCTCTGCTGTAGCCTTTGTAATCGGAAAACAGCAACAAAGAGCTTTCCCCCATGTCTGAAAGGGTGTTGGGAGTGCATGTCTGCTCACTTGTGGAGAACAGATGCTCCAGGCCTGTGGAGAGGATAGTATGGCAGAGTCTGTTCCACTTGGGAGGGAGGGTGCTGACCCTCCTGCTGCCAAGGTCCCAGCTTATCTGAGTCCCGCCCCCGAACGCCCCAACCCTGCCTGTCCCCACAACTCAGCCAATGGTGGAAAGCACAATGCTTCCTTCCCTCTGCCTTGCCTCTGCAGATGTATGGGAGTCTCTCCGCAGGGGAGTTCCAGCTGATACGGCAGACACTGCTTGTCTTCTTCCAAGATTTGCATATCCGAGTAAGTGCTTGGGACCCCCACTGCCACCCTGTGGCTGCTGCCCTGACCATAGCCAGTCATCAGAACATACCAGGAACAGGATTTTGCCCAGCTTGTGATGCTCATTATGCTTTGAATCCATGACTATAAGAGGTCACATGATAGATTTAAGCCATTTTTTTTCTCCAGCTCCATTGAGCTTCTTTGAAATGTGAGCTCATCCTTTGCTTCTACAGAACTGTGTTGTCCCATCCTCAGTGTCCCAGCATTGGACACTGTCACTTGGCTGCCCTCCTGCTCCATGAGATGCTCCCCTCACTGGCCTTCACCCACCCACCTGCCTGCTGAAATCCACATGATCAGGCCCATTGGGCCTATATATAATTCTGTGTCTGCCACTAAACTATTGCCCGAGAGCCAAGTTTTCTGATTCTGGTTTCTGTTGAGGACACTTCCTTTCCACCACACGCTTGGCTCAGAACCACTGTGATTTTCTAGTCTTGATTTGTCCAGTTGCTTCTAAAGTGCATAGGTTTTGCTCTTCCTGGGTTCTTCTTTTCTCTCTAAGCTGCTGACACATTAGCTTGGGTTCACATACTTTTTTTTCCAGTTTCTAGGACCCTGACTAAGTCCCTGTGTATACTTGTCTCGTCCAGCGGGACTTTGTTATTCGTGAGGAGCGAGGAGGACTAAGCCTGAAAAGAAAAACGGGCGAGAGAGAGGAGGGAGGCCGAGCAAAGTTCCTTCAAGGTCTCAGCTTTATTCTTGACACACGTTTGCTTTTAAAGAAAAAGGAATGTAGAGGGGAGGGGAAAGGAGGCTCATGGCCCCCCCGCCCCCGATTGTCAGACCATCTGGCGTCAATTGTTTTATGGTCGGTCTATCTCCCAGAGGTAGGAAGGACAGCTTATCTTACAGAAACACAGCTAGTTCTCAGATCTTCAGGGAAGGCGTGAAGGGCCTGACTCCAATGTCTCTAGCTTATCTTGTACAAACACAGCTGGCTCTCAGAAAGTCTCAGATTCCCAAGGACAGTGTGGAAGCCCGGGAAGATTCCCAGGAAGGGTGTTCAGATTCTCAAGGACAGTGAGGAGGCCCAGGCAGATTCCCAGGGAGGGTGTTGGGGCCTGGCTCCCGACATATCCCCCTTTCTTTTCCAATAAATGAGGAGCAGCTAAGAAGGGTCGGTGGAAGGCCTGTCTTAGGCTATGCAGTGTGCACCCATGTCTCACGCCCGATTTTTATTAGGGCAGGGGCCCTGTCTTAGGCTATATGGATGGCCCCCATTTCTGGCATCGACCTTTTATAGTCTCGATGTGCACCCGGATAATGGATCCATAATAAATCCCGTCATTGAGCTATCCTGCAGCCTTTAAGGGTGTGCATTGAGAATCATGGCACTGCAATACATTCCCGTCATTGGCCTTTTCACAGCTTATGGCCCAAAAGCTACTCCTGTTGACTGAGGGCTGTCAGGAGCCGGAAGGAAGGCTCCTTTTAGGAGCCTCCACAGCCTGCGATACCAGGGAATCTCTGCCTCTGCCGCTAGGGCTGAAAACTGTAGGCCGTCAGATGAAGCATCAGAGGGAGGGTCCTCGGTGGATTCTTGGGTACTGAGCTGATGGTAATGAACAGCAGCCGGCTTCTGGAGGACAGAATCAATCTGTGACTTAACAAAGTTAGTTAGTTTATTAAAAGCCCAAGGGCCAAATGTCAAAAGCAGCAGGAGGCCCACAAGGGGTCCCAGGAGGCTAGGGAGCAATGTAGAAAGCCAGGGAGAAGTGGAAAACCAGTTTTGATACCAAGCCTCAGCTTGTTCTCTCTTTTTCTTTCTATCTGTTAAGCTCTTTTTTATCTTTTCTATGCTGTCATCAACTAACCCCGTCTTGTCTGCATAAAAGCAGCATTCCTCTTTAAGGGCAGCACATAGACCACCCTCCTGTAAAAAGACAAGGTCCAGCCCTCTTCTGTTTTGTAATACTACCTCTGATAGGGATGCTACAGATTCTTTAAGATATTTTAAGCCTTGTTGTAATTCACGGATATCATTATCAATAGCTATGGAAAGTTGATTATACTGTTGAGTAGAAGAAATCAAGGAGGCTATACCTGTTCCAGCCCCTGTGGCAATTAGGCCCAAAAGGGCAGCCAGTGTAATGGCTGTAATGGGCTCTCTTTTGGTACGGGTTGTACCCCGCTCCCAAAACGTAAGTAGGTCTTCTGCATGGTGAAAGGTAATTTTTGGAATAAGAAGGACCAAAACACAGTAATCTCTGTGTGTCAATAAAGAAGTTGAAACTACATAAGGAGTGAGCCCAGTGGAACAAATGAAATAAGAGCTATCGGGTGCCTGAATGTACTGAAAGGTAGAGTTGACAGTAATTGTTTGATTACAAATATTGCTTAACTGATGAGGGGGGAGCATATTAGGGGCTGATAAGCAGAGGCCCAATCTGGAGACCTGGGAAAGGGTTAATCCAAGGCGCTCAGTATTGCCCCACCTTAACTGACTGGAGTCATTAGTAAAAAGAGGTTTACCAATAATAGCCACTCCCTCATAGAAGGAAGGCCGAGGAGAGCAGCAGACCCAACACTCCAAGTAGTCTGTCTGATTGTTGTGTCTCAAGGTCTTAATGGAAGCGTTAACTAGATCGAGAATAATGTTGGATGACAAAGGGGGTCCCACAGGGAGGGTCGGTTGGAAAAGGGTACTAGCGGAGGGTTTTAAGATTGGCCTTCTAATGACTGAGGGAGCCCCTGTTTTGATTTTTGGGCTTGTCTGTCCAGGATGTAAGGCTACGTTAGGTCCAATAGCTATTGTAGGGCCCTGTGGAAGTGTTTTAATGAGTTTAATTTTAAATGTGAGGCCCAAGTCACGTCCTGGCATATAGTCTCAATCCCCATTCATAGCCTCTGGAATTGTCCCAGGAGGCCTTTTTCCCAGCGTCAGTGAAGGTGATGGAAAGGGGGTTGCACCAGTTACGTATGCATTCATTAGCCAGGGGGGCAGGCCCACCGGTAAGGCTGTATGGGGAGGGGTTTATTCTCTTTACTGTAATATAATCCCATGAAGAGGAGGGTTTCCAGTAAGTGTCTCCATAGGTCTCGCAGCCCCAGGAGGCACAGTAAAAGTCAGAAGAGAAGCCGCATTTTGTATTAAGAGAGCGGTCTCGGTGTCCTCCGGGGCAGATATAGAGGGGGGCCATTTGTAGAAGGGTCCTTTTCATCGGGGATCCACACCCCGGTTGCCATACTCTCTATAAGATAGGATTGGGGGGTTTTTGTTGTGGCACAAAGAAGTCCTGGTAATCCCAATAGTCGTGAGCCTCAAGGGCCAGCACACATAGATCAACTTGTAAGGGGCCCCAAGGGATATTGGCAGAGAGCAGAGAGACTGAATTGGCTATGTCTCCTGCCCCATTAAGAATTACCCATGTAAAGTTGAAAAGTTGATGTGGTGAGGGATTGTTCTTGCCTCTGGAGCATAGTAGAGCCTCGAAGAAGATCCAAGGGAGCAGCATCATTGGAGACAGGGACATTTTTGGTTCTTCTTAGTCTCTGGAATTAAACACAATGAGAAGCTTTCTCGGGGGGTCCCTGGGTGGGTTATAGAGTTTTATGAGGCGATCTGGAAGCCATCTGGCATTTTGTGTCTCTGAGTCATAAATGCATGCATGTCCTTTGTCCCAGATGAGGACTGGGTCTGGACCCTGCCATTTGTTGGATAGAGGGTCCTTCCACAGCGCCTGTGCATAATTATCGGCTGTGGACGGGTGCCAGAGGCGGTCTGCAGCAGATCTACCCGCAGAGTCATATGTAAGAAAGTTTAAAACAAATAAAGCATGATTGAGGAGGGTCTTAAAATTGCCTGCTCTGGGGTAGAGTGCTTCTCCCCCAGATTGTAATTTGAAGAGCTTATTTTTAAGTGTCTGGTGAGCCCTTTCATTGATCTCTTGTCCTTGAGGATTATAAGGGATGCCCGTGATATGTTTGATGCCCATTTGAACACAGAATTGTTTAAAGCTAGAGCTGGTATATCCTGGGCCATTATCTGTTTTAAGGATTTTAGGTATTGGGGTGGTTGCCAGGCTGGCAAGGACATGATTGATAACATGTTTAGTAGCTTCCCCAGTCTGTAAGGATGCATAAAGGAAGCCACTGTAAGTGTCTATAGAGACATGAATATATTTAAGTTTTCCAGAGGCAGAATAATGTGTAATATCCATCTGCCATAGTTCGCCAGGGACTAGCCCACGAGGGTTTACCCCCAGATGTTGTTCAGGCAAGAGAGTCAGACAGCCTTTGCACTGTCGGATGATCTGGCGTACCTGTTCACAGGTGATAGAGAATTTAAGCTGCAGGGTATGGGCATTAAGGTGATGTAAGTCATGGGCTTATTGTGCAGCCTCGAGTGGGGAAACAGAAAGAGCAGAAGCAATTATCTGAGTGGCTTGATCTACTTTGTCATTGCCCTCAGACAGTGGTCCAGGCAAACCAGAATGGGCGCGAATGTGCCCAACGAAGAAGGGAGCCTCACGGGCAAGAATCAATCTTTGTAGTTCAGAGAATAAGGGAGAGGCATTTGTTGAGGGGGCGAATATATGGGACAATCTCTAGGAGGGGCACAGAGGAGGCCACATAAGCACTATCAATATAAAGATTAAAAGGCACATCTGGTAACATCTCAAAAACCCTAATAATGGCTGTCAGTTCAACAAGCTGTGCTGAGGAGAAGGCTGTCATAAAGTGAGAGACTGTTTCATTGATATTAAAAGCTGCCATACCTGTAGAAGACCCATCCGAAAAGACCAGTGTAGCCCCAGAGATGGGGGAGGCTTTTGTCCTTTTAGGAAAAACAATTGGCATCTTTTGTAAAAACTGTACCAGCTTATCAGCAGGGTAATGATTATCTATGGTGCCCTGAAAAGAGTTGCAATTAATGGCCCAATCATCATCAGTTTGGATGAGCCACTGGACTTGGGAGGCATTATAGGGAAGGATTATGATATCAGGGTCTTTCCCAAAAAGTTTGAGGGCAGCCTCTCTACCTAGTCGTAGAAGATGGGCGACCAAGAGCGGGTAGGTGGGCAGCATGCGTGAGGGGGACGCTGGTAAATGCACCCAAAACAAAGGCTTTACTTGCCAAAGTAGGCCAGTAGGAGAAAAGGGGGTGGGAAAGATGAGGAGGCGAAGGGGCAATTCTGGAATAATAACCAACAGATTGATTGACTATGGCTTGTTCTACCCTGGCTAATGCCCTCTGGGCCTCTGGGGTCAATGTTCGCGGGGATGATGGATCAGAATCTCCTCGCAATATATCAAATAAAGGTTTTAATTCTCCTGTAGTTAGCTTTAAATAAGGGCACAGCCAATTAATATCACCCAGTAGCCGCTGAAAATCATTAAGTGTTAGTAGGGAATCATGCCTCAGTTGAATCTTTTGGGAAAGAACCTTATGGGGGAATAATTCGAACCCCAAGAACAAATGGGGAGGGTGTACTTGTATTTTTTCAGGGGAAACTTGGAGCCCTCGATCTTGAAGGGCAGCAATAAGTTGTAATCCTGCCTGGTGGAGCTGTTGCTCATTGGGCCCTGCCAGAAGAACGTCATCCATGTAATGAACCACGTAGACGTCGGGGAAGAGGGGCCTGAAAGGATCAATGGCTTGGGCCACGTGTTTTTGGCAAAGAGTAGGGCTGTTGGCCGTGCCTTGGGGGAGGGCCCGCCACTGGAAACGGGGGGGAAGGTCCCACACAGTTGGTTATGGGAAGACTAAATGCAAAACGTTTGCAATCTTCAGGGTTGAGGGGAATGGAAAAGAAACAGTCTTTTAAATCAATGACTAATTTTAGGTAGCCATCAGGAATGGCCACAGGGGAGGGTAGACCAGGCTGTAGGGCACCCATAGGGACCATGGTTTTATTGACTGCTCTGAGGTCCTGTAGCAGGCGCCATTTACCATTTCATTTTTGAATGACAAAAATAGGTGTGTTCCATGGTGAGGTAGAAGGTTCAATATGTCCTGCAGCCAACTGTTCCTGCACTAACGCTATGGCTGCAGACAATTCTTTTGGAAGGGAGGGACCATTGGTCAATCCAGACAGGAATGTCATCTTTCCAGGTGATCTTGTCTGCCTGGCGTGCAGGAGGAGCAATGGTCCTCATGAAAAATGGCTATCGAACCCTAAGCCTGTGCGATCTCTTTTGTGAGTGGTGGTTAGGGGTGTAGGACTTCCCTGGTTTTGTTTGCCAAGCCCCTGTCCAGGGAGGTAACCCTGTGCAAACATCTGTTGGGCAATCACCTCATTGGGGCTGCACATAAGGATTTTCATCTGGGAGAGGATATCTCTGCCCCAGAGATTGACAGGAAGGCCAGGAACAACAAACGGCTGGACTGTGCCCCTATTTCCCTCGTTGTCTTTCCAAGTTAGAAGCTGGGAACTCTGTAAGGTATTTTTGGACTGTCCAATTCCTTGCAAATGGGTCATTGAGGCTTGTAAGGGCCAAGGGCCAAGAATCCTGTGTCAGTACAGTGGAATCAGCTCCTGAATCTAGGATTCCTTCAAAAGTCTTTCCCTGGATCTTAAGGTTTAATGTAGGGCACTCCCTAGTGATAGCTTGAACCCAATACAAGTCCGAGGAGCCTGGTCTGGAAGGGCCGCACTTTGTGCCCAGTGCAGGGTGGGAGGTGTCTAGAGGTAACAGTAGTGCCTGAGCCAAACGTTGGCCCTGGGAGATAAAGACTGGACCCCAAGGGGTGCTGGGCAGGACCTTAATTTCCCCAGTATAATCATTATCTACCAAGGAGGGGTGGCTACTGAGGCCACTTAAAGTAGAAGAGGCATGGCCCAAGATCAAAAAATAAGTACTTTTAGGAGGCAGCCCAAAAATTCCTGTAGGAAGAATCTGTACTCCGTCCTCCGGTTTTAGTATTGTGTGGGCAGAGGCACACAGGTCCACTCCTGTGCTCTCTGGGGTGGCTCCGTAGAGGGCGAGAGGGAGTTTATTGTCCGGCTGTTCCCGAAGGCTGGAGGGAATGGGATGATTTGCGGGACCTGGGGCTGGTCCCTCAATCCGTTTTTTTTTTTTAAGGGAAGGCAGTGGGCATCCGGAAATGTCAGTGGCGGAGCGACAGGTGTTTGCCCAGTGTTTGCCTCGCTGGCAGCGCAGGCAAAGGGTGAAAGGCTGTGAGGACCTGCCCATGAGGCCTGAGGACACCTGCAGGGGCTCGACTGACCCTGGAGCGCTGGGGCACTGACGGGCAAAGTGGCCAATCTGGCCACACCTAAAGCAACCCTTTTGAGTGTTCTGAGCCTGGAGCGCAGCACCCACCGCAAGGTGGACAGCCTGAGACATTTTAGAGGAGAAGGAATCTACATTGCGGCACAGGCAAATCATCTCATCGAGAGTCTTGTCTCTGAATTTTCCGCGTAAAGCGGCCCTGCAGGCTGAGTTTGCATTTTCATAAGCTAACTGTCTGATGATCTTATCATTGGAAGCCTCATGGCCCAAGGTTCTCTCTGCAGCTTCTAGGAGGCGGATCACAAATTCACTATAATCCTCTTGAGTTCCCTGAGTTATTTTAGTTAGAGGAGTAAGTGCTGAGCCGGCAGCCAGAAGAGCCCGCCAGGCACCAAGAGCAGCATTGGCTGTCTGGGCCAAGAGACCAAGGGGCAGACGCCTTTGTTGTGTCTCCGTTGAATATTTTCCCTGGCCACTGAGTTTGTCTATGGTCCATGTCTCAGAAGGCGATTGTGGGGACCGTAAGTTTGTGGCTGCAACTGCCTGGCACCGGTCAATAAAATCCGCCTTCCAAGTTAGAAATTGACCACGGGTGAGAACCGCTTGAACTACACAAATCCATTCTCCTGGGAGCAAATAACCACCCTGAAACAGGGAGTCTAAGACTGAGAGAGTAAAAGGGACGTTTGGCCCATACGTTCTGACGGCAGCATTTAGTTCTTTTAAATTTTTAAAATGTAGCTTATGGAACTCGCCTTGCCCGCTAGATGGTGCCAGCGGATCGTGGAACTCGCAGTGCTCACCAGACGTTGTCGGCGGTTTGTTTTCATTTTTGCTTTCTCCCACCCCCTCCCCCTTGTGGTCAGGGTCGTTCAGTGAGTCCTGGGGGGGGGGAGGGGGTTAAAAGTGGGAGAAGGGTTCCTAGGCGCCCCGGAACGGGTTACCACAGGGAAAGCCAAAGAAACGCTATGAGACCCTCCGACCCCCTTTTTATGGGGTTTGGAACTGAGGAGGTGCTTGTTTGCCGATCCTGAAATTGGGGCGAGAACGATCTCATGAAGGGAGGATTGTAAAGAGCTGAGTTCGGCGGAGAGCTGGGCAAACTGCTTCTGTAACTTTAGGACTTCTTTAAGTTCGTTTATCTGTGCCGAGAGTTGCTTTTTGGACTCAAGGAGAGACGAGCTAGGGACAGACAATGCAGGAGTATACAGTTGCCGGGAAGCATAAGGAGGAGGTCTGTGGGGCGGAGCCAAAGGCTGCAACGGCCTGTCAGGGTTACGACATGTCACAGTTTCGTCATCTAAAATCGCGGTCTCCTCAGGACCCAAGGGATCATCGTTTAATTCCCGGGCCACAATCGGGAACGTCAAGGCAGCTTGGGGGTGGGGAGGAGGGGGCTGACCCTGAGAAAGAGGGTGGTTTGCTTTATTTCTTAATTGGTTTTGGCAGGGAAGACCTGTTATTAAATCGGAAAGTCCTGGAGAAAGTCCACTGAATGGAGGAAGGTTTTTTCTTGGGTAGGGCGGATAAAGAGGTCTCGGAGGGGGTGCCTCTGCCCCCAAAGGCTTAGGCTCTGAGGTGGGGATGTCTGAATTTGCGGACCTAGACATATCTATAATTACAGAGGGAGACTTGGTGGGGACCCGGGTGTTGGATTGTTTATCCGGGAGGGAGGCTGGGGATTTTGTACTAGAAAGAGGGCAGAGACAATACTCCGCAACGGATAGCAATTGTTGTTTGTCTGGATCGGAAGACGCAGCTTCGACTATATCTCTAATTAAACCCCAATATGTAAAGACTGTGTCAGGGACAGCATCCGGCCCTCCTCGACTCAGTTTCTCATTAAGATCATGTCCCACCTTTCGCCATTTTTCCCGGTGAATTTCTGGCCCATTTATTATGAACCAGGGACAGGCTTTATCTATAAAAATAAAAAACTTAATTAAATCTTTCTTTTTAACTTTTAATTCCTCTCTCTCTGAGTGAACCCTTTAAGTCTTTGATAAAGACTGCTTCTTTAGTCAACTTTTGGCCCATTTTTATGAGACGGACGAAAATCACTTACCAAGGACGAAAACTCTTTCACAGGGGTCCTCAATGTTCCTGGAGCTGCAGCGACACCTCTTTTGGGCGGTGTCTGTCTGGCAAAGTCTGTGCCTCGAGCCCCATGTTGGGCGCCACTCTATCCCGTCCAGCAGGACTTTGTTATTCATGAGGAGCGAGGAGGACTAAGCCTGAAAAGAAAAATGGGCGAGAGAGAGGAGGGAGGCCGAGCAAAGTTCCTTCAAGGTCTCAGCTTTATTCTTGACACACGTTTGCTTTTAAAGAAAAAGGAATGTAGAGGGGAGGGGAAAGGAGGCTCATGGCCCCCCGCCCCCGATTGTCAGACCATCTGGCGTCAATTGTTTTATGGTCGGTCTATCTCCCGGAGGTAGGAAGGACAGCTTATCTTACAGAAACACAGCTAGTTCTCAGATCTTCAGGGAAGGCGTGAGGGGCCTGACTCCAATGTCTCTAGCTTATCTTGTACAAACACAGCTGGCTCTCAGAAAGTCTCAGATTCCCAAGGACAGTGTGGAAGCCCCGGAAGATTCCCAGGAAGGGTGTTCAGATTCTCAAGGACAGTGAGGAGGCCCAGGCAGATTCCCAGGGAGGGTGTTGGGGCCTGGCTCCCGACATATACTAAGAAAGTTCCCTGCCCCTGAGCTAATCCTTACCCTGCATTCAGTTCTTGCTGGCTGCTGTCCCCTAAATGTCCCTCCCTCATTGTGCCATGCCTACTCCAAACAGTTCTATACCCTAACTTTAAAAAACACACACTTCTAAATTTGTGTGGGTCTGGGCGACTCTCCCAGATGGGGCTTTATCCTGTCCTAAAGCTGAGTCACCCGAGGTGGAAGGATGGTGCACTACAGCAGACCAGCTCTGGCCCCAGTGCTTGACAGTATCAGCTGCACACCAAGCCTGTGCTCTTGGATCTGAGCTTCTTCACCTGGAAAGTGGAAATGGCAGTATGTAATTTGAAGTCACCAGAAGAAACCAGTGAAGGAACATACATAATGTATGTGTATGCTCATATGAATGGCATACACTTCTATAAAGGATGTGCAAGAAAGTGGTCACGGTACTAATTCTTGGGAGTCAGGATTGTGGAGAAGCAGGACAGAGGGACAGACAGTGCCTTCTGCACTGCAGGACCTTATAGCTATGCACCTTGAGAACTGAGTCAAGAAGAGGATTGGTTCATGCCTGAATGTCCTCCCCAGAGCAGGAACGACAAATAGATTTCAGATCTAATGCCAATTTTTTTTTTAATGCTCATGAATAATTTCATTGTATTTACTATGGATGGAGCAAGAACAATATGAATATAGACACTATAGACACTAAGATCTCTAATGTTCTTGATTAAAAGTATAAAATTATGAAAATATAAAAATATAAAATTTATAAAATATAAAAATATAAAATTGTGAAAGTACAAGCAAGATTAAGTTGTGCAGCAGATTTAAAAACCAATTTGAACACACTGAAAATTCCACTCAGTGGTGTTAACAGGACCGCATATGTAGGCATATTTTATGGATTATAGCAATTTTAGCAGCTATATTGATCTCTCAATTTTGAGGAGATAAAATTCATTGTAATGAAAAGGCATGCCTAGCCGGGCAGTGGTGGCGCACGCCTTTAATCCCAGCACTTGGGAGACAGAGGCAGGCGGATTTCTGAGTTCAAGGCCAGCCTGGTCTACATCGTGAGTTCCAGGACAGCCAGGGCTACCTAGAGAAACCCTGTCTCGAAAAACCAGAAAAAAGAAAAGGCATGCCTAATCATAATTCTGTAATAAAAATCACTGAAACATATTATGCCACTAAATATATTAGGCTTTAATTGCTAAATGGGTAGACAAGAAAGCATGAAGATAACACAGTAAATGCTGAACCCTTCCACTCCAGAGGTAGAGGCAAGAGGGACAGGAGTTCAAGGTCATCCTTGGCTATAGCTCCAGCAGGGGGAGGGGAGGGCTGAACGGCCTGGTGAGGAATCACACAGCTTAGCATTCCTCGTCTAGTGATCTGCACAGCTGGGCTGACTTCCATGTCTGGTTGTCAATGTTTCTGTTCAGCTGCAACTTGTGATTGCCTATACAAATTTTCTGTTTTCAAAATAGTCTTGATAGTTTTTAGATTTGTTAGCCAAACCAACTAAATCAAGAAAACACAGCTCTGCACCAAGAACTCTTGCTTTTTTTAACCAAAGCAAATGCAAAACCGCATGTCCAAGTGCCAAGCTTTCTATATCACGGGACCACAAGCGGTGTCGTGACCTGATGATCCTGGGGGCCTAGACAGAGACTGCACTAAAACCAGGAGTTAGTTATAACCATCTTGGCCCCACAATCCTCTTCAGCTACATACCAAACTCAAGCCTGGAAGTCACAGAGATCCACCCGCCTCTGCCTCCTAAACGCTGGGATCAAAGGCATGCTCTACCATGGCCAACCTTCCATCTCATTTTCTGAGATAGGGATTTCCACTGGGATCTGGGGCTTGCCAATTAGACTAAACTGGCCAGCTTGCAAGCCCTAGGGAGCTGCCTGTCTTCATCTGGGGGTAAAGGCATGTATAAATTTAGGCCATTGGTCAGCATCCATTTGTCCTGAGTGTCTCCATGGAGGGACAGGGCCCTGTGGCCTCTGAGCACCCTTCCTCTCACAGTGAAACCAACCACATCTGCTTTTCCATGGGCTCTGGGAGAAGTTAGGTCTTCATGCTTGCACAGCTGCAATTCTCCCACTGAGTTCTCTCTCTCTCTCTCCCTTCCTCCCTCCCTCTCCCTCCCTCTATCTTTCTGCCCTCCACCCCAAGACAGATTTCCATCAGGCCCATGAACAAAAGAGGGTGGGGGCAAAGGATACTGGCTCCGTGGCTGCCAGATCTGATGGGGAGGTTTCAGCACTTGCATCTAGGAAACACAGGAATCAGAAATGCGCCTGCAGCTGGATATGATCTGGTAGGCAGCAGGGAGCCAAGGATTTTAAGAAAGGTATGTGGTTGCTGAGGAGTCCAGGACCATGTCTTCATCACTAGGATGGAGAGTGGGCTCGAAATAGATAAGGAAAGCAGGAGATGGTGGTCAGCAGTGAGAAGCAGGTGGGGTGGAGAGGAAGGCCAGGTACAAAGAACCCGTTATACTGGTATGGCCTGGCACCCAAGGAGATAGAGGAAGGTGATTGACAGTGGCTCAGATTGCTAACCTGGTGGCCTGGGAGTGGTGCTCACTGGAACTGGAAATTATAAAGGATGGGGGGATGGGGGGGTGTTGGGAAGGCAAAGGCGGGCATTTTTCTGAGTGGGTCGAGTTAGAGGAGCATTCAGTGGACCCAGCTTTCTCTTTTCTGGTAAACTGGTTCTTCCTTCATCATAGAATCTGAAAGTGAAGACTTCCTTAAAGGTCATTCACCCACCTCTGACCAAGCCAGTTTACCCATCCCCTCAGAACATGGCTTGTGCTTGCATATCTTCACTGCTGAAGCATCATACACAATACCTGCTTCCTCCACCTCAGCTTCCCAGCCCCCACATTCCCGACCCATCACTGTTCTCTTCAGTGAGCCACTATCCTCAAGTTTACTGTGTCAAATGGCTTGCTTTATAGTGTATCTTAGTGAGTTTTCCGTTGCTGTGGTAAAATACCATAAAAGAAAGCCTTTAATTGGGCTTACTTATGGTTTCAAAGGGCTAGAGTCTACAATGGCAGAGTGAAGGAACAGCTGAGAGCTCATATTTTGATCCAGGATCACAAGGCCCAGAGTGAATGAGTGAACAAACACTGGAAATCACACAAGTCTTTTGAAGCCTCAAAGCTCCTACACTAAGACCACACCTCCTAATTCTTTCCAAACAGTTCCTCTTACTGGAGACCAAGTATTCAAACATAGGTGCATTCTCATTCAGACCCCCACTTGGTGCTTGTATCCCGTGTCCAAATAGCCCCCCCCCCCTTGTTTTCTTTCTAGCTCTAGGGTGTGGACTCAGGGCTCAGCCATGCTCAGCAAGTACTCTAAACTAAGCTGTTGTCCCAGCCCTCCAAACAATCTAGCAAAGAGAATTAGCAACCATTTATTGAGCACATACTATGTGCAGACTCTACCTGCTCCCCATCCTTGATGCCAGGACCTTCCTTACACATGCCAAGTTGTGTTCTAGTGATGACTTGGTTGTTTTTGCAAAATTTGCTCATCTTTAAAATAGGGACACACATTGTTTACTTGGAGAGTTTAGGATGAAAGTGATTCAATTGAGCCGGGCAGTGGTGGCACACCCCTTTAATCCCAGCGCTTGGGAGGCAGAGGCAGGCAGATTTCTGAGTTTGAGGCCAGCCTGGTCTACAGAGTGAGTTCCAGGATAGCCAGGGCTACACAGAGATACCCTGTCTCGAAAAACCAAAAATTAAAAAAAGAAAGTGATTCAATTGTATCGAGCTGGAGAAGTGGCTCAGCAGTCAGGAGCACCTACTTTGGGTAGCTCAGCTCCAGGGGACTCCGTGCCTTTCTCTAGCCTACGTGCACATATACACACATATACATAAAGGAATATACAAATACACATGCACATATGCTTCTACACTGTCTTAGTCGGGGTTTCCATTCCTGGACAAACATCATGACCAAGAAGCAAGTTGGCGTCAGGAAAAAAAAAAAAAGCAAGTTGGGGAGGAAAGGGTTTATTGAGCTTACACTTCCATGTTGCTGTTCATCACCAAAGGAAGTCAGGACTGGAACTCAAGCAGGTCAGGAAGCAGGAGCTGATGCAGAGGCCATGGAGGGATGTTTCTTACTGGCTTGCTTTTCTTGACCTGCTCAACCTGCTTTCTTATAGAACCCAAGACTACCAGCCCAGGGATGGTACCACCCACAAGGGGCCCTCCCACCTTGATCACTAATTGAGAAAATGCCTTACAGCTGGATCTCATACAGGCATTTCCTCACCTGAAGCTCCTTTCTCTGTGATAACTCCAGCTCATGTCAAGTTGACACACAAAACCAGCCAGTACACACACACACACACACACACACACACACACACACACAAAGTTATCATGTGGATGAGGCCACTCTAACCCTGAGAGTCTCTTGTGGTATGTCCCTCTCTCTGTGGGGCGTGCACACGCTGTGTTACTGGTACCTGTACCTCACTAGGTAACATTCACAAACCACTGCTTACTGGTTCATCCTCCGAAGATTGGTGTTCATGAAAATGTACCAGAAAAATGACACCAAATATTTATTTTTTCTAGGTATCCACATTTCTAAAGGATAAAGTTCAGAACTCTAACGGTCGCTTTGTGTTGCCAGTGTCGGGGCCTGTTCCCTGGGGAACTGAAGTTCCTGGGGTCATTAGGTAAGTCCTCTGTGATAACTGGCCAGCAGTGTTTTCCGTGCCAGGAACACAGCATGTGCACACCCATAGAGGTGCTAGGAACACAGAGTGTACCCACCCCATGGGGGTACCAGGAACAGAGTGTGCCAACCCCATGGGGGTACCAGGAACACACAGTGTGCCCACCCCACAGGGGTACCAGGAACACACAGTGTGTGCACACCACGACTGCAGCACTTCTGAGCCTCTCAGGCTCTGCTTACCTGTCCCTCCATCTTCCGTAAAGCTCAGCTATATGGAGGTCAAGAATCTAATCACAGCTTTGCCACTTGAAGGGAGGATGCTAGGGGCAAGTCATGCAGTTCCCAGGTTCATTTCTTCATCAGTTAAGTGGTCACTGTGAGAATACATGGCCGCACTCTGCCGTGCTTACACAGCCCAACAGACAAGATCTTTTCTCTTTTTCTCTTTTTCTTTTTCTTTTTCTAGTTGTGAGCCTAGCCCTTAACAGCTGAGCCATCTGTCCAGCCCTGGCTTTATCTTTTGTTTGGTTGGTTTCAGGGGCACTGGGATCCATGGTCTTGACACGTGCTAAGCAAGTGTGCTGAGCTACACCTCCAGCCTAGCACCTTTCTCTCAACAGAGGGATTGAATTCCTTTCTGTCGGACTCTGTGCAAATTATAAGTTGGCCTGGAGAGTGCCCTAGCTTAGAGAAGTCCCCATCCTGTCATCCTGTGCATTTCAGAGTGTTCAATGACAAAGGCAAAGAGGTGAAGAGGATGGAATTCCAGCATGGCGGAGACTATGTTGCTGCCCACAAGGAAGGTTCTTTTGAGCTTTATGGAGACCGAGTCTTGAAACTGGGAACTAACATGTAAGCAAAACCTCCATGGAATGAACTTGAGTACACAGAGGTCACTTCATTAAAAAAAAAGTTCTCTGAGAAGTCCCCACTGACTCTACTAAGGATGTGGCTCGGCTAATAGGGCGATTGCCTAGCATGCATGAAGCCCTGGGTCCATCCCCAGCACCACATAAAGTGGTATCATGGTGCAAGCCTACACTCCCAGCACCAGGGATATGGAGTCATCCTGAACTTCTTAGTAAATTTGAGGCCAGCCTAGAGTACATGAGCGCCTGTCCGGGGAGAAAACAAAACCCATTGTTCATTGGAGTCATTTCCCCTGAATATGATGCACATTGGAGCCTTGACATTCAAGTGCTAAGGATCTCTGGCAACACCTCCAGAGACAAAAGATACATAATCTTAAGTAACCGTGGAGAAGTAGCCAGTGTCCCTTTGCTGGGGAGGGCCACACTGGCTCCCTGTGTCCTGCTCCTTCCGGGGCCTTTTCTTGGAGAAGAAGCAAAATGTGAGCATTTCCCAACTCAGTTATAGTCTAAACTCAGCACCTCTCTGGATGCCATTTAAAATCTCAAAATAACAGCCATTGTGCCCACCAGTTAGAAGGCATTCACGAGCCAGGCTGGATAACAGCAATGTTTTCTGTTGGTACCAGGTACAGTGCAAGTCGTCCTGTGGAAACCCACATGTCTGCAACATCAAAGAATGCAGCCTCGAGGGTCCAGGTGAGCTGCTGCTCTCTCCCTTTCCACCTTGCTTCCTTCCCCACACAGCAGTCTGCATGGGGGGTTGGGGCTCTGACCTGCAGAGCTAGTTAACTTTCCCCTTATTGTTTGCCATCTTCTCCTCAACCTTACATGTACACAGATTTCTAACTATAGCTCTGCTCAGAGCCTTCCACTGATCTGACTAATTAGGTAATTTGGGGATTGGTTCATCACCACAATTAAATAGGAGCCAAATTCCAGGACATAGCAAATAACTTCGTACCAGAGCCATGAGGCCTGCGGCTTCTGGGTCCAACATATGTATAGATGCAGTTATCAGAGCATCCCTTCTCAAGAGTGCTTCCTGGTTGTAAGGACTGTTCACTCTCCCTTAAAACAAGGTTTTCATCCCTCCGAGTTCCGTATCTACAAACGTTCACCAGCTAGCCACATGCTGGCATTGGGACAAATCCTGGACTGTTCAGTTATTGAGTGTTTATGGAACCATGTCCATTGGTTGGGTACCAGGACAGAAGCTTGGCACTGATATGGTTCCCTGGGAAGGACAATGATAGAAATAAACCGCAAGGTGGAAGGACATTGAGAGTCTAGGCCAGAAGGCCATGTACTCTGTCCTTTGGGGTGGGAGCAGGGGGCAAGAGATCACAATGGCTTTCAGAGGAGGTGGCATGGAAACGGGGCTCCAGAGTGGGCAAGACATCAAATAACAGGGGAGGAGAAATGGGTGACAGCCATGATGGCGGGATGAGCACAAGCAGAACAAGGAAGACAGTATCTTATTTGGAGAGGCAGCTAGTCTCCACATAGCTCCATCTTAGCACAGCAGAGGCAGGCAGCAGCGGCTTTACTAGACAGGGTGACACGGGGCCTGATTAAAGAGGGTTTTAACTCTATTTGGGGGTTTGTTTTGCTTTGTTGGTTTTTCAAGACAGAGTTTCTCTGAGTAACCCTAGCTGTCCTGGAACTCTGTAGACCAAGCTAGCCTCAAACTCAGAGATCCACCTGCCTCTGCCTCCCAAGTGCTAAGATTAAAGGCATGTGCCACCACCATTGAGCTCCATTTTGTTCTTTATGCAGGAGCTAGAGGGCTTTGTTTCAAGCAAGATAGAAATAAGAGTGTTTTCAGTAACTGATGGTAGTGAATTAGAGCCCAGAGCCAGGTAGGAAGGTGAAGTCTAGAAAGGGGTGATGAGAGAGAGGAATGGCCTACTGTGTTCCTGGATGTCACCACCAGAGGGCGATATGGGAGTTCTTCCAGAATGGTACCCCCTGAGCTGCAGACCTGACAGGAGCCACTTGGCAGAGGGAACTGGACCCAATTGAAGGGGAAGCAGGGCCTTTCTCTCCTCCAAGGAGGAAGATAATCTGAGAAGTGTGATCCCTGGGGACTTCCCACTAAGCTTCAAAATTGAAAGTCTGTGGTTTGCTTCTTTGCTAGAGTCCCTCTGCTGCTGACTGGACTATTCTGGCTAAGCTTGCTTTCTGTGCATTAGTTGTACCCAGAAACAATTTAAACTGTTGTTGTTTTTGCTTTGTTGTATAATTCCTCCCTGCGTCTCTGGGGTCTTGGTAGGAAATGTGATCGCTCCATGTGGCTACAAATCACACAGTTGTTTCTACAGGAAAACATTGCTCCAAATCCTCTTGCCAAAGAAGAGCTGAATTTCTTGGCCAGGCTAATGGGAGGGATGGAGATCACGAAGCCGAGTGGCCCTGAACCAGGATTCCGACTGAATCTATTTATGACTGATGAGGAAGAGGAGTACGTTTAAACCTGCATTTCTTTCCTTCTTTTCTCTTCTTTTCTTTTCTTTTTTTGACAGTGTCTCATATAGCCCAGATGGCCTCCAATTCACTATGTAGCCTGAAAGACCTGATCCTCCAGCCTCTGCTTCTGAGGTATTGGGATTACAGGTGTGTGCCTCCACACTCAGTTTATACGAGATCAAATCCAGGGCTTTGTGTATGTTGGATCTAGTGTCCTACAAACCAAGATGGTTCTCCAGCTCTACACCTGTTCTTTAAAGATATATACATTCTCATCCCCGTGGCTTAGGTCAAGTGTAAATACACATATAAACCCTTTCCTGGGGTAAGAGCACAGACAGGACAACTGCAGACCCACACACATAAGCACAGATGTAAAAACCACCAGTGAATTCCCAGCAATCCGTGTGGTCCTGATTAAAGACTCCCTGGGGATTAAGTAGATGGGGCTTCCTGAAGTCAGTCCCTCAAAAGCTCTAAAGTTTTACTAAACAGGAAGCTAAGCAAGAAGTGTTAAGAGGTGACCAGACTGAGCTGGCAAGATGGCTCAGCAGCTCAAGGCTCCAAGGCTAGGACCTGCATTTCAGCCCCAGGATGGAGAGAGAACCAACACTCACAAGTCATCCCTGACTCCTGCAAGCTTGCTATGGCACATGTGCACACACTGATGAACACACATACTCGTGAACACACACATAAATATGGAGTCTAGGACCCCGAGCTGTCCTCAAGTCAGTTCAACTGCTGGGTCACAAATGTCTTAGTGAAGGCCGATTTGCCCTGTGGATTGGAGGGACTGCCATGTGACTTGGGCCTCAGAACTTGCTGAGAGAGAGAGTGAGGGGAAATGTTGGCAGAGAAGCAAACACATGTGACTTTCTGAAATATAAGGAGGGTGGGAGGGGAAGCGGCAGAAGGAGAAGCAGAGAAAAGAGGTGACCATGTTCTCATGAGGTGGTTCACTGTACAGGAAGAGGAAAAGTGAACCTTATAACCTTAGACCTGTCTCTCCCTGCTTCATGTAGACATGCAGCGATGTCCAGGCCAGAGGAGCTATCCTATGAAGTCATCAGCATCCAGGCTACACAGGTATGTGAGGGGCCTCACAGGGTTCAGACCTATCTTCCTCAGCATCTTGTAAACTTTTTGCTCTCCAAGCATGGGGATGGCTCAGTGGTTAAGAGCATTGGCTGCTCTTGTAGGACAACCAGTCTAATTCCCAGCACCCATATGGTAGCTCACAACCACCTATAACTCCAGTTCCAGGGGATCTGTGGGCACTAGACATGCATATGGTGCACATAAATACATGAAGACAAAACACTCATACACAGAAAATAAAAATAAATCTTTTTGAAAATTGGGCAGTGGTGGTACATGTCTTTAATTCTATCACTTGGGAAGCAGAAGCAGGCAGCTCCCTGAGTTCAAGGCCAGCCTGGTCTATAGCGCAAATTCCAGAGACAGCCAGGGCTACACTGAGAAACCTGTCTCAAAAAAAAAAAAAAAAAAAAAAAAGACAAAAACCAAAAAGACCAAAGGTACCCTATTCTGTTTTTCCCAGAGCTGAGCCCTTTATGGCACAATAATCTAAGTACTTCCTGCCCCAGATAAGAGCCCTGCAGACATGTTCTTTCCTTCTCTCCCCTCTCCCTACATTTCCCACAGGACCAGCAGCGCAATGAGGAGTTGGCCCGGATCATGGGGGAGTTTGAGATCACAGAGCAGCGGGAGCAGAACACCAACAAGGGAGACGACTTGCTGGCCATGATGGACAGGTTATAGACGATGGCACACCCTAGGCCTCCCTCAAGAGACTGCCTCATGACCACCCTGGGGACGGATGGCTGGGGATCCGATGTGCTTCTGCTGAATTTTCCAACGGAGGCCTGCACCTTCTAGTCCACTTTTAAGTCAGAACAAACTGAAGATCTCTCAGAGAGCACCCATTTCTGAAGCCACACACATCTGTGTATTTTCAGTAAAATATAGTCTTGCTCTTAACCCAGACCTTTCCCATTATGCTTAATTCAGTGATGACCACGAAGCATCCTGGGCCACTGTGGGTTTACCACAGAGGCTTTCCTGCAGGGACCAGCATCTCCTGGGTGCCAGAAAGGACAAAAGAGCCACACCTGAAAACCCAGTGGGAAGTTCAGGACCACTCTGGCTGCATAACAAAACATATCTTAAAAAAACAAGTTTGAAGACTCCGGGAGTAAATGCACTAGCCATGCAAACCTGGTGACCAAAATTTGATTCCTAGAACCTACAAATTAAAAACCTGCTTTGGGGAGAAATGGCTCAGCATTTAAGAGCACTGGCTGGTCTGAGAACCTGGGTTCAATTTCTGGCACCCATGAGGTGGCTCACAACCATCCATAATGGCTTCTTTTGTTGTTGTTTTGTTTGTTTTGATTTTCAAGACAGGGTTTCTCTGTGTAGCCCAAGCTAGCCTCAAACTCAAGAGATCCACTTGCTTCAGCCTCCCAAGTGCTGGGATTAAGTGTGTGCCACCACAGCCCAGCTGTAATGAGTTCTGGTGCTCTCCTCCGGCATTGAGGCATACATTAAGACAGAGTATAATAGATATAATGCATAAATAAATAAGGTTTTTGGAAAAGTGATATGGTAGTGTAAGACTCTAGCGAGTCTTAACTTACCCGAGACCCTCTGAGTGAACCCATGGAGTTGGGGATTGATGCAAAATGCAAGAGGAATTTATTAATTCAGCATGATGAGCTCGTTCTACAACCAAGACGGGAGAGGGACCATGCAGCACCCATTCAGGGACCTTATATAGGATTTTAGAGCAGCAGCCATTAGGCACAATGTGATTGGCAAAACCACGTGACTTTTAAACTGGTCTTTAGGGAATGAGGTAGCAGGGGCTTAATCAGCCCCGCCCTTCCAGCCTACATGATCCTGTTTCTTCCAGGAGGGGGAGGGGTGCCCATGTGCTCGGAGGAGTGGTGAGGACCCTGGTGGAATATCTCAAAGTTCCCGAGCTGACTTCTCAGTAGCACACATCCATAATCTCAGCACTTCTGCTGAAAAATGGGAAGTGGAGACAGGAGAATTGTCTAGAAACTTGAAGGCCAGATCACCTGAGGTATGTAGTATAGCCACAGAAACCAGAGACTCAGGAACCAACTCAAGTTTGAGATCAGGCTAAGCTTTATGAGACCCTCTCTCTCAAAAACAAAGAAAGAAAGAAAAAGAAAATGAAAAAGAAAAACCCCAGGGACGGGGATACAGCTCAGTGGGCAATGTCCAGCACAAGATGAAGACCTGAGTTCAGGTCCCAGAATGCACATGAAGCCAGATGCTATGGCACATGTTTGAAACAGAGACAATCGAATCCTGGAAGCTCACAGGCCAGCTAGCCAGGCATTCACACCAGCAGATCAGAGATCCTATCTCAAGGTGAAGGCAAGAAGTATCTGCACTTACTACATACACACACACACACACACACACACACAGAGGGAGAGAGAGAGAGAGAGATTTAAAGATTAAATTAATTTAAAAGAATATGTAAAGATAATAAAGATTCTGAAGAGTGTTCTGTTCAGCTTGTTTTACAGGTAAATTTGAAATCAGAATAAAGGGCAGTCGCCTCAGTGTGTAGCTAGTGTCAACTTGACACTAGCTTGAGTCACTTGGAGAAACCAGAGCCTCAACTGAGAAAATGCCTCCTTAAGATCAAGCTGTAAGCTGGGCAGTGATGGCGCATGCCTTTAGTCCCAGCACTTGGGAGGCAGAGGCAGGTGGATCTCTGAGTTCGAGGCCAGCCTGGTCTACAGAGTGAGTTCCTGGACAGCCAGGACTATACAGAGAAACCCTGTCTTGGAAAAAAAAAAAAAATCAAGCTGTAGGCAAACCTATAGAGCTTTTTCTTAATTAGTGATTGATAGGGAGGGCCCAGCCCATTGTGGGTGGAGCCAACCCGGGGCTGGTGGTGATCCTGGGTTTTATTAGAAGGCAGACTGAACAAGTCTTAAGGAGCAAGCCACTAAGCAGCACCCCTCCACAGCCTCTGCATCAGCTTCTGTCTCCAGGTTCTTCTAGCTCTGTTTGAGTTCCTGTCCTTTGATGATGAACAGTGATACAGGAGAATAAGCCAAATAAACCCTTTCCTCCCCAACTTGCTTCAGTCATGGTGTTTCCTCACAATAGGAACCCTAAGACAGCCTATCATGGTTCAGTTTAGAAGGCATCCAACCCCCTCCCCTAACACTTTGGAAGTTGTCACCTCCGAGAGGCAGAGTAAGCCAGGCAATGGCAAGACGCGCTTGCTAGGCCCCCGGAGGACACCTGGGGGTCAGATGTTTGTTCTGTTAAGCATGAACTCCTTCCCTGAGTCTACCTTTATCACCAAAGGCATCAGTTTGCGGTATCCTCTATCACCCTGTATCGTCAAACACCAGGCAGAGCCTTAGGCTGGGTGCCTAGGAGGTGTATGTGGCGTGCCTCTCCCAGGGACTCACGTGAACTGCCTCAGGTCAGTGCTGCCTGAGATAATTCAAGAAAGGCCAGGAGCTCCTGTCCTGCATACTCCCTCCTGGGACCAGTAACCTTGTGTTTCCTCAGGGCCAGCCAACTGTCAGAGGTCGGAGTCTATTCCTAGGAGAGACATATCTGAATGGCCCAGGCAGCAGAGAACTCCAGCTGAGCTGGTGTGTGAAACAGGGTCAGCTTGAACAACCGACCACTGAGATCACACCCCATGGGAAGGAGGAGGATGTGGTTTTGGAATGCAAGATAAGAGAACCTGCCCTTTGGCCGACACAAGGCATAGTTTCAATCCTGAAAGGTAAGCCTCCAGATAAATTTGCTCTACCTCACCCAGCGGAGACAGCCCTTAACCAACAGGTATGTCCAACCTTTTGACATTGCCACAAAGTTCAACAGCTGCACAATTGAGGTGGGTTTTTTGGTTGGTTGGTTGGTTTTGGTTGTTTTTTTTTTTTTTTTTTTTTTTTTTTGGTTTTTCAAGACAGGGTTTCTCTGTGTGGTCCTGGCTGTCCTGGAACTCACTCTGTAGACCAGGCTGACCTCAAACTCAGAAATCCGCCTGCCTCTGCCTCCCAAGTGCTGGGATTAAAGGCGTGCACGCCACCACTGCCCAGTTATTGAGGTGTTTTGTTTTTTTAAATCATGATTTAGCTGGACGGAGGGGGCACATGCCTTTAATCCCAGTACTCAGGACGAAGAGGCAAGTGGATCTCTGAGTTCAAGTCCAACTTGGTCTACAGAGCGAGTTCTAGGATAGCCAGGGCCATATAGAGAAACCCTGCCTTGAAAATAAATAAATCCAACCAAAAACTCAAACCAACAATAACAAAAATATGCTTCTTATTTGTTTTGAGGCAATTCATTAAGACAAAGTGGGGCATACACTGGCTGAACCTCTGAAAGAGCAGTCAGTGCTCTTAACCACTGAGCCATCTCTCCAGCCCCTTGTTTTTGCTTTTTTTTTTTTTTTTTTTTTTTCTTTTTTTGGTTTTTCGAGACAGGGTTTCTCTGTGTAGCCCTGGCTGTCCTGGAACTCACTCTGTAGACCAGGCTGGCCTCGAACTTAGAAATCCGCCTGCCTCTTCCTCCTGAGTGCTGGAATTAAAGGCGTGCGCCACCACTGCCCAGCTGTTTTTGCTTTTTTTAAGACAGGGTCTTACTATATAGCTCTGACTGCCTTGGTACTTACTATGTGACCAGGCTGGCCCAGAACTCACAGTGATTCCCCTGCTTCTGCCTCTCAAGTACTGGGAATAAAGGTGTGTGCTACCAAGAGCTGCTAAATTTACAATTCTGTCTTGGGTTGCATTTATGGCTATTCTGAGTCACGTGAATCCCATGGGCTGCAGGTTAGATCCACCTGTTTTTGTTGGAGAAGTAACTTCAACTGCCTTAAATTACCTGCTACAAATATACCGCATGAATTCTGTTTAGCCTCCAAGCTATCTGGTCCACAGCTGGGGACTGACTGGAGAAGGGGAGGGGAAGGTTCTGTGATTCTCCATACTGTAACATAGACCTCACTGTCATCTGGAACTGGATCTAGGAGATGGTCCACCCTTGCGCAGAAACCATGGCCTACTCCCTCTACCTGTCCTGCAGAGATGCAAACTATCTGAAACATACCTGTCCTCAGTAAATAAACAGGAGATACACATCTGTGCTGATGAAGCAATCTCTGAGTTTCATGCTTCTAGACCTGCACAAATATTGAGAAAAACAAGTTTATTTGCATGAGAATCAGGAAGGGAATAATAAAAAAGAAAATAGGAGCCAGTGTGTAACTCGGTGACCCGTCAAAGCGTGTGAATCCCCGGGCTCCACTCCGAGCTCTGCGGAAAGAAAAAAAAATCCTCTACTTAAAATTTTGACTAAGTAATACCTGAATTTCCATTTAGAATCAAACCAAAGGGTTTACAATATAGTTTAGCAGGTTAAGGGTCAACACACACACATAACCTAAGTTGAATCTATAGAATACATGTAAAAGTAGTATAGTGCCATGAAAATGTTAGCAATCCCCCCAAAAAACAGAAAGGAGCTGATCTGATGCAACTCACATCAGGGTCTTTATTCTATTCGAACTAGCTCAGGCCCCTCCAACTTACCTCTGTTGTCATGGAGGACAGTTTAGGTGGTGGGGGAGCCCTGAATATCTACCAGGGCCAGGCTTTATAGGAAGCCAGCAAGCAGTAAGTGTGCAAGCATCTAATTGGAAAGCTACTGTGGTCTTTAATATAATTGGCTAGTGCTGGGAATCATATCATAAACTTAATTTCTGCTCCACTCTGCATTGGTGGTCGTTAGGCAGGTGGTAGGCTTGTAACCTGAGGGAGCAGGTTTGTTGGGGAAATAGCTTGGAGACACTAGTCTTGTTGAGGGTGTAAACTAGAGACGTTGGTCTTGTTGGATGTTAGCCTAGAGTCTGGAGCTAGGCTCTGGTTTTGTTGGAGGGCAGCTTGGAAACTAGTGCTAGGTACCAGCTTGTTAGTTTACCTGAGTTCAAACTTAGGTCAGGGTATCTAAAATGGAGTCTGAACTTAAAAGATTTGGAAGGAGATAACCCACTCCACAGAGTTGTGCTCTGCCTTCTACATGTGCATATAAATAAATAAAGACCGCACAAAGGTCTCATACAATGCCCAGCATGGTTGGAACTGGGATGCCGTGTTCTGGGCCCAGCTCTGCCCCAAATTCACCGAGTTCTGTTGTCTTTGGCCAGTTACGCATATCAAGCACCAGTACTCTTGACTAAAAAAAAAAGAGGGAGACCTAGTTCACCCTCTCCAATCCAGCTGACCCAAGTGATTGTGCCAAATCTCCAGGTTCTAGGCATTGCTCCAGATGAGACACAGGGGACTAGGGTGACCTCCACACAGCCCTGTGCCCTGCTTCCTCCTGTCCTTCCAGGTCTTTTATGACCATGGCCTCCTCTCAATTAAACTGCACAGACTCAGTAATTCAGAGCACCAGCTGCTTCCAGAGTACCTAGGTTCGATTCCCGGAACCTACGTGTTGCTTCACAACTGTCTGTAACATCTGTAACTCCAGAATCAGGGCTTGCTTTTGGCCTTCATCACAGGCACCAGGCACATAGACAAACATGTAGGCAAAACACCTATGTACATTAAATACAATAAATAAAATAAAACTGTTCCCCTTTTATTTTTAGAGTTAGAGGCACTAGAGGTAAATAAGGAAGCAACAAACAAACAAACAACAAAGAAACAAAAACCCACAAGACTTTTAATAGTTGCTCAAAGAAAGCTGGAAAAAAAAAGAAGAGAAAAAATTGGGATCCAAGAGAAAGTAGGGGTTTTTTTTTGTGGTTCACAAAAGCAGCCTTCCACTTTTAAAGGTAAAACTTTAGCTGGGATTGGTCGCCCACTTATTTATTTATTTATTTATTTATTTAGGTTTTTCGAGACAGTTTCTCTGTGTAGCCCTGGCTGTCCTGGAACTCACTCTGTAGACCAGGCTGGCCTCAAACTCAGAAATCCGCCTTCCTCTGCCTCCCGAGTGCTGGGATTAAAGGTGTGCGCCACCACTGCCCGGCAAGGCACGCATCTTTAATCCTAACACTTTTTAAAAGCTGTTTTATTATGTGTATGAGTATTTTGTTTGCATGTACGTCTGGTCTGTATACCACATACCTGCAGGGCTCACTAAGGTCAGAAGAGGGCATTGGAACACCTGGAACTGGAGGTAAGGGACAGTTGTTCAGTGCCATGTGTTACTGGGAGTTGAATCTGAGACCCCTGGATGAGGAGTAAATGCTCTTAACCACCGAGCCATCTCTCCAGTCTCTAATCCTACCATTTAAAATGCTAAGGCAGGAGGAGAGGAGGGTCGTGAGTTCCATATCAGCGTGGACTATACAATCAAACCTTGACTCCAAAAAATATAAAAACAAGGTAAGATGGGTAGACTGGTACTTGCTTGTAATCTCAGCACTTGGGAGATAAAGGCCCAGAGGGTCAGGAGTTCAAGAGCAGCCTCAGCTATATAGGACTACTGCCAGCCTAGGCACATTAACATGTGACACCAACAGTGTCAGCACTAAGCTGAAACAGCCCCTGCTAGGTTGTCATTGGTCAGATTTAAAGTCTGCTAAGTCCTAAAGAGCTTAGGTCACAAGTCCACAGAGGAGTTATCAAGGACCAGAAACAGAATCTGTCCTTCAAATCATCTCCTACAAAAGGGACAGTGACAGACGGACTATCCTGCACAGTATTTTCTCAGCAACCTGCAGAAGCCCTTTGCTTCTTCCCTGGCTCTGCCGAGGTTGTAGGGGCCTGTGGCACATCAGTAAAGTACAGATCCAGGCCTGTTCTTCTACTCCAAGGTCTCCCTCCCACCATGAGCTAAGTGTAGTAGTGCTGGACTATAGTCCCAGAACTCCAGAGGGCAAGTCAGGAGGGTCAGAAGTTCAAGACTAGGTTCTAGAGAGATGGTTCCACAGGTAAGAGCACATCCTGCTCTTTCAAGAGACCAGTTCCCCGGGGGGCTGGAGAGATGGCTCAGAGGTTAAGAGCACTGACTGCTCTTCCAGAGGTCCTGAGTTCAATTCCCAGCAACCACATGGTGGCTCACAACCATCTGTAATGAGATCTGATGCACTCTTCTGATATGTCTGAAGACAGCTACAGTGTACTCGTATAAATAATAATAAATAAATAAATTTAAAAAAAAAAAAAAGAGACCAGTTCCCAGTACCCATGTCAGGCAGCTCACAGTCACCTATAAATCCAGCTCCAAGGGATCTGACGCCCTCTTCTGATCTCCAAGGGCACCTGCACTTATATGTGCAACCCCCCCTCCAACACAATTTTTAAAAATTGGGGGTACCAGAAACAGGGTCTGACTTTGTTACCCCGGCTCAGAGACCCACCTGTTCTCCATGCAACTATGGCTTGCAGCATGATACAACAGCACTAAAAACAAAAGAGCCAACAGGCAGTGTATAGGAACACAGACCTATATCCCAGTACTTGGAGTCAGAAACAGGAGGATCTGGAGTTTAGAGACAGCCTGGGTTTCATGAGACCCTATCTCAAAAGAGAGATGACCGGTAGCAGAGTAGTGGGGGGAAATGGTTCAGTAGTTAAGAGCACTGGATACAATGGGGAGAGATGGTTCAGTAGTTAAGAGCATTGGATACAGGATGCTCTCCCAGACAACCCAGGTTTGGTTCCCAGCACCCACATAGTGCTTATAAGCATCTTTTTGTTTGTTTGTTTTGGTTTTTCGAGACAGGGTTTCTCTGTGTAGCCCTGGCTGTCCTGGAACTCACTCTGCAGACTAGGCTGGTCTGGAACTCAGAAATCCACCTGCCTCTGCCTCCCAAGTGCTGGGATTAAAGGCATGCACCACCACTGCCCAGCTGCTTGTAAGCATCTGTAACTCCAGTTTCAGGGGATCTGACAACTTTTGGCCTTCTCAGGTACTCCACAAGCATGGTGCACTACACATGTTCAGGTACACACACATGTACATAAAAGCAATAATCTAAATGGGGATGAGGAGGGGGGAGGGAGGTGCAAATGGGAAGGAGAAAAGGACTCTGTGATTACTGAAAGTACCCAACCGAGGGAGTATAAAATAGGGGCAGCCGGCACAAAAATCAGAGAATCTACTTTTGGTAAGGTCTAGGTGAATTTGTCCCCTGGTGACTCCTTTTTTTTTCGAGACAGGGTTTCTCTGTGTAGCCCTGGCTGTCCTGGAACTCACTCTGTAAACCAGGCTGGCCTCGAACTCAGAAATCTGCCTGCCTCTGCCTCCGGAGTGCTGGGATTAAAGGCGTGCGCCACCACTGCCTGGCCCCTGGTGACTTCTGAGTACCAGTTGGACATGAAGATATGCCACAGAGATACTAGAGAAAGGGCAGTGTGAGATGACTGCCAGGCATGGGACAAAGTGGCAGAGCAGGCTGCATGCAGGCAGGCAATATGCCCAGGGAAACCTGATGAAGCCATCACCAAAGGTGGCTCGGTTTAGCGGTCTACTCCCAGTAAGTTGCTGCAGACAACACTGACCTAGGCTCTGATGGAAATAGTTGTCTGTGGTTTGTTGTCATCATTTTGTTTTGTTTTGTTTTAAACTGTAACTTGGAATCCAAACTGGTTAAAATCACCAATCCTTCCCCCGGGCCTGTGCAAGTGTCTAGTGGGTGACCTTTGGATTAGGACCAAACTCCACACTTACAACAGGAAAACTCTGGAATGTTGTAAGCAAATACCCTGTGAAGACCTGTGAAGTTTGGTCACCCCTAGGCAGATCACAAATCATTTCTTTTTATCCCCAGCTGTCTTCCCTACGGGTCAGGCCATCCTGTCTGGGGAAGTCAGGTTTGACAGTAGGGAAGGGGTCTGTCTTATATTTGCGTGCCCCATGATTAAGCTTCCCCCCACACACACACACTTCAAAACTCATCATTTTGGTGATTGACTTAACACACAATGAGCAAAGCAGGCCTTAGTAACAATATGATCAGATAGAGAGTAGGAACTATGCACTAGTTCCAGTATTTGGGAGGCAGAGGCCAGCGGAACAGACTCAAGGTCCTTCAGGACAGAGAATTCAAGACACAATGGACTACAGCAGATCCAACCGCAAAACAAAACTTAATCAATTCACATTTTAAAAAGAGCTGTTTTCGCAGGGCAGTGGTGGTACACCCCTTTATTCCCAGCACTTGGGAGGCAGAGGCAGGTGGATATCTGAGTTCGAGGCCAGCCTGGTCTACAAAGTGAGTTCCAGGACAGCCAGGGCTACACAAAGAAACCCTGTCTTGAAAAACCAAAAAACAAACAAAACAAAACAAAACAAAAAAACCCCTGTTTTCCAGTTGAGTGTGGTGATGCATACTCGTAATTTCAGTGCTTGGGGAGCAGAGGCAGGCAGATCTCTCTGAGTTTGAGGCCAGCCTGTTCTATAGAACAAGTTCTAGGACAGCCAGGTCTCTAGAGAGAGGCCCTATCTCAAACCCCACCTGAATTGGGTTCCCAGTACTCACTCATCAAGTAGCTCACAATGGGACCACAACCATAACTCCAGTTCTAGGGGATCACACACACACACACACACACACACACACACACACACAGAGACAGACAGACAGACAGACAGACACAGACACACTTTTTAAATAAAGATGTTATTTTATTTTAGGAGCCGGAACCAGAGAGATGGCTCAGCTGTTAAGATCACATACTGCTCTTCAGAGAACCCGAATTCTGTTCTCAGCATCATTCTAGTTGTACCTGCAGCCTCAGGATATTGATGTTGCCTTCTGAACCCTGAGGGCAACCACTGCTAACACACACACGTTAAAATTAAAATAAACCTTACTAGATTTGTTTGTGTTTTCCGAGACAGCGTTTCTGACTGACTTGGAACACTTGCTTTGTAGACCGGGCTAGCTTTGAAGTACAGAGATCCATCTGCCTCTGTCTCCAAGTGCTATGGTGTGTGCTACCATGCCCTGCTCGAGATTTTATTTTTTATTTTTAATTAGTTATAGGCAGTTGTGAGCTGGGAACCAAATTTAGGCCATTTGCAATAGTATGTGATCTTAATTGCTAAAGTTTAGCAGCTAAACCATCTCTCTATAGCCCTGTGTTTTCCTCTTTGAGACAAGGTAGCTATGTAGGCTTTGCTGTTCTGGAACTTTTTCTGTAGACCAGGTTCTCCAAATCACAGAGATCCACCTGCCTCTGTCTCCGGAATTGCTGGAATTAAGGAGTTTGCAACCACTACGTCTGGCTACATTCCCGTAATTTTAATCAGGTGAAGAACGTTTATCCTGTTTTTGTTTTTAATTTTTTACAGATGCTCTCTCTCACTCGGTACCATCAGCTCAGCAGGCCATTAGGGAACACAGCTCCAAATCCCAGGTGGAAAACTAGACAGTGAAGGAGAAGGGGGTTGGGCGCGCGGCGCGCGTCCTCCTGGGACTTGTAGTCCCCATCCTGAGAGGCGCATGCTCTGATGCTCTGGGTCTACCGCGGTTGCCATGGCTTCTCTGAGCCTCGGTGGGTGGCGCCCCTAGATACGGGCGGGTTTTGGCGGCGTAGCGCGCGGAAGGCGGAAGACATCACGCGGTGGGTCGGGCAGTCGAGTGTGGGGACTAGGGCGCGCAGGGACCCGGGCGGCCTCTTCCCCTGGCTCACTGGCTGCGGACTCTTCTTCCCAAACCCCTTACGCGCGGTGAGGAGAGGGGCGCACTCGGCACCCGGCTTTTCCGGGCGGGACTAACAAGCTTGACCGCTAGTGGCAAGCCCCAGGCCTGCCTCCCTGGAAGCAGCAGAGCCGGAGCTAAAGTCTGGGCCTGCCTGGAGGTCTCAAAGACTGTGCTTTTGGATTTTAAGACAGGGTGTCATTGTGTATACCAGACTGATCCACTTGCCTCTGCCTCCTGAGTGCTGGGCTTAAATGCATGCATCTGGGCTAGGCTTGGCTTGTTTTGTCTTGAAACATTCCATAATCCACTTTGGCCTGGAGCTCACGGTGTAGTTCAGGCCGTCTTGGCATCTGGGGTGCTCCTACTGCTTCAGACTTTAAAGTGATGGTATTATAAGTGTGCACCATCATGCTTGGCTAGATTACATATTATTAACAAGCGCCTGGCAGAAGGACATACATAAACTACAATTTACAGGAGTGGTTCTCAAGCTGATTTGCACATTAAGATTATTTGGGGAGCTTTAAAAAAAAAAAGTATAAACTGAGCATAGTGGCACACGCCTTTAATCCCAGCGCTCGAGAGGCAGAGGTAGGATAATCTCGATGAGATCAAGGCCAGCCTGTTCTACATAGAGAGTTCCAGGACAGCCCGCCTACATAGAGAAACCCTGTCTCAAAATCTTTTAAAAATAGGATACCTTGCAGGATGTGGTGGCACACACCTTGAATCCCAGCACTTGTGAGAAGAGACAGGTAGATCTCTGTGAGTTCCAGGCCACACTTGTTTACATATCAAGTTTCAGCCCTACTCAGGGAGATGTAGTAAGACCCTGTCTCTAAAAACAACAACAAAACAAAATCTGGGCTTCTCCTCCCCAGGCAAATGAATCTAGATTTCTGGGATGTATGGGGCGTGGAGGCCAGGCAAGTTTCCCCAGGTATATCTAGTGCAGCGAGGCATCTGGACCTCTAGTGTGGAGTTTCAGGGCTTGGCAAAGGTGAGTTACATCTATCTGTGTGCTCTGGCCCACAGTGAGCAACCAACCAGTGTGGAACAATGGCATTGAGCCACTCTGTGAAGGAGCGAACCATCTCTGAGAACAGCCTGATCATCCTGTTGCAGGGCCTCCAGGGCCAAATAACCACTGTGGACCTTCGAGATGAGAGCGTGGCCCGAGGACGCATTGACAACGTTGATGCTTTCATGAACATCCGCCTGGCCAACGTCACCTATACCGACCGCTGGGGACATCAGGTTGAGTTGGATGACCTTTTTGTGACAGGTCGTAATGTCCGATACGTCCATATCCCAGATGGTGTGAACATCACTGCTACTATTGAGCAGCAGCTGCAGATCATCCAACGTGTGCGCAACTTTGGTGGCAAGGGTCAAGGTCGTCGGGAGTTCTCCTCCAAAAGGCCATGAGACTGTGTCCTCATTAAAGTTCCAGCACCACCTCAGGGACATCCAGTGTTCTGAGCCAACTCCCGGCCATCCTTCCCCACAAATGACCTGTTGTGTCTGACAGACATGTCACAGCTGCCTTTCATAGGGTTCCACTTTTCAGACACACCTTGGGACCCAGAATTCCTTCTGTTGGTGGTCTTGGGGTAGGTGACAATCCCTCTTTTTGATCATTTGTATCTGGAATCTCCATTCACTGATTGACCCCCATCCATCAAGGAGTCATCAACTCTGGCAGTGAGGATTACTGAGGGTGTTTTGAGTGAATCACCTCTAATTCCCATTTCTCTTGGCATTTGTTTCTTTTCTCATAAAACCAAGCTTGGATACATACACGTCTGTGCCTGATGCCCTGTCTGGTGTATACTGGGCTTCTGGCTCCTGTGTAAGAGCAGAGTGCAGGTTTTAAGTTGGGGAACACACCAGGATTTCCTTAGTTTAGAATGTGGTCCTGTTTCCCAGATTATCGTGAAATCTAACGGAAAGTGGCCTTTCTGTTAATAGTCCTTGAGACTCTCATCTAACTGCCGTTTACTAAAGCTGAGAGTCTGGATACCCCGTCCCTCCCCTCAGGCTAGAGAGTTCAGCTAACAAGAAATCGATCTCAGCCAGGCATAGTGGTTCACATGTATAATCCTGGCTTTCAGGAGACTAAGGCACAAGGATCAGCCTAGGCTAAGAGTGAAATCCTGCCTCAAACCAAAACAGACCAGTTGTAATGGTGCACACAGTAGGATTCACTGAAGGAGGCAGAGACAGGAGGATCATGAGTTTGAGACTAGCCTGTGTACTACGTGTTTAAGCCAAATGGTAGTGGAGAACACCTTTAATCTCTGCACTCAGGAGGCAGAGGCAAGCGGATCTTTCAGTTTGAGGCCAGCCTGGTCTACAGAGTGAGTTCCAGGACAGAGAAACCCTGTCTCGAAAACAAAAAAACAGTACAAGAAGAAAAAGACTGGTCTGAGGAAGTACAGCAAAGGTGCTGCACCTCACTCTGCTCAGTTCTTTTCCATGTGTATGAGTGTTCTGCCTACGTGTGTGTAGGTACCGTCTGTACACCTGCCATCCTCAGAGGTCAGAAGAACACATTGGTTCCCCTGGAACTGGAATTATGGGTAGTTGTGATCCACCGTGTAGGTGCTGGGAATTGGATCTGGATCCTGTGAAGAACAACCAGTGCTCTTCATGTTGAGCTGTCTCTTCAGGACAGGATTTGATTTGATTTCTTTTCCTTTAAAGACAGTTTCACTATGTAGCCCTGGTTGCCTTGGAATTCATGTGGACCAGACTGGCCTCACTGCTTCTGCCTCTGAAGTGCTGGGCTTAAAGATAAGTTCCACCCCACCCACCCCCCACCCCCACCCCCGAAGTGTTAGATTTTTGTTTGTTAGTTTTTGAGACATAATCTCATGCATCCCATCCTGGCCTCAATTGAACTCAGGACCTTCCTGCTTCCACCTCCCAAGTGCTGGAATTTCAGGAGTGTACCACTGCAGCCTGCTTAGGTTTATCAGGTTCTTTTCTGCTCTCTTTAGGTCCTTTTAGGTTCAGGAAGTTCTTGGATCTTATATCAATTAGGCCAAATGCAGCCCACATCTCCAGAGCGATATCTCTCTGGAAGGTCTTGTTGCCTCGGAGGGAAATGGGCTAGCTCCTGTCTCCTGGCCGCTCCCAAGTCCCAGCTGGAAACCACACACGCACACACGCGCGCGCGCACACACACACACACACACACACGTACACACACGTCTCAGGCTCCCACATCCTTTCCATGGTTTTCTAAATTTGTTTCTACGCAGGCAGTCTTTCCATTCCTTCCTGAAGGCTGGGCTTTTGGAATTCAGAAGCTAAAAATAGTCTCTGCATTCTGTTGTGTCTTCTGTTCCCTGAGGTAACAAATGGACTTAGCTGTGAATAAGAGGGGCCCAGGAACACCAGGGACAAGGTGGCAGTGTGTTTCAAGAGGGTACTGGGTCTAGACTGCCGAGGCATTTGCCCAAGCTTTCATAACCACCCTTCCTGCAGCTCCAGCCAAAGTGGGAGGTCCCATCGATGGTAGAACCCCCAAGAACTGAGTGCTCAAGCAGCGTTGTTCATACCCACCTCTCATTCCTGGAGAGAAGAGGGTTTTTGGCAGGGGAGGGGTGGGGAGAGCAATGACTGTTGTTTGTAGGGAGGAGACCGCTGAAGTTCAGAATGCTGAGTGGACATTTATAAGCTGGCTCATGCCAGAAACATGCAAGGGACAAGAGTATGCCCTCGTCTCAGCATGGCTGAGCAGGTGGTACTTAAACCAGTCCAGTGAGCTCTAGTCTGGCATCCCTGGCCAAAGGGTAGGCTAAGGCAGCAAGGGCCCTTGAAGTTCTCATTAACGTTCCAGGAAGACCCAGAGATCCAGTACATTTTGTGAATAGAGATGAGAGCAGCTTAGGTTCTGGAAGGTTGTAGAAGTATACCAACAGCAAGGTGAGCATGCTAAGTAGCTAGTTCTGATCATAAGCTCAATGGCTGTTAGCTAAGGAAGTAATCAGCTGGGCATGGTGACCCATGCCTTTGATCCTCAGAGGCGGAGGCAGGTGGATCTTCCTAAGTTCCAAGGCCAGCCTGCTCTGCCTACAGAGTGAGTTCTAGGCCAGGGATACATAGCAAGACCCTGTCTCCAAAGGTGAGAGGGTGTGGCATGACCTTTGGAGGAAAAGTGTTTTTTAAAAGAAAAAAACAGTTTTTAAATGTCACTTCAGAAAGGGAGGGAGGAGACTCATCCTCAGCTAACGGTTGAGTTAAAATGAGTGCTGCCGGGCAGAGGAATGGTGGTCAGAAACTGCTGCTGCTACGCCCAGTGTTGGGAGCTTGGTGAGTCCCACAAGGGGCAGAGCTGCGGGCCTACCCTATATGTGTATTAACAGCCTCATCAGGCAGAAGTATAAAACGATAGGCTCAAGGTGAACAACAGTGGGAATTTGAAGTCAGGTTTCCCTAGTAACAGATTTCATCTCTTAACCGTGAGCTTTTTTTTATGCTTATATTTTGTGTTTGTTTTTTCACACATAGTCTCATGTAATCCAAGCTGGCCTTCAATTTACTGTGAAGGAAGGATGCCTTCACCTCCCAAAACACTGGGATTACATGCTGGGTTTATTGTAATACTAGGGTTGGGACTCGGCGCATCGCACATACTAAGGCCAGCATTGTACCATCTGGGCTACTTCTCCAGCCACTGTGACTCTCTTGTTCCCCAGTACTCTTGGCATCCATTCTATTGCGTATTCCCAGTGTGAGCTGGACACTCAAAACTTGATATACCACTGGATCTGGTGGTGCAGGCTTATAATCCAGGCTGCTGGGGAAGTGGAGTGTCCCGCGCTACGGTCTCGCCAGCAAGAACGACGCGGCACACATAG